>VXAC01001105.1:468905-511297 GCA_013399225.1 Rhipidura dahli | reverse complement strand
AAAAAAAAAGAGGATGTCACAGCACATGGAGCACTTGGTAGATGGCATGCAGAAGCTTTTTTTTCTCAAGAAATAAGGAAGGCAGTAACTTTCCAGGTAAACTGTGAAAGTCACAATCTTTTCTTTCATTCTTTATAAATAGTCTTGGTTTTATTGCAAATAAAACATGGTTGTTGCATCACCTTTTCATTAGACTGATTAGTTGTGGGGTGGCATTTTTGTTTTTCTTTGAAACTACCTGATTTTTGAGACTGGGGTTTCTGCTTTTTTCTTTGCATAGAAGCTCTTAGAGCTCTTTAGCTGAACTTGGAAAGAGGGAACTATCATTTAATTATCCCCCCTCCTGGAGGGAGGGGGAGTGTGGTGGGGCTAAAGTAAAAGGGTGGGAGGGGAAGCAAGTGCCACAATGAAAGCAAAATCCAGGGAGAGAGAAGAGGCAACTCCATACCTAGGGATTTTGTGGATGGCCAGTGACCAGCTGAGGGGTAATGAAAGCAGGAGGAGCATGTGTGAAGCCTTTCCATCAGGTATTGTCACCTCCTTGTGAGCCTAGTGCCAGTTAGCCCCCAGTCAGTGCTTCTGCTTACAGTTCATTTTGTGGGTGATCAGCCCACAGAGACAGAAAGGTGGGGAAGCTGCTTGGAAGCCTTTACCCCATCCCACCTGCATATGTGTTCCATCATCCCCTTTGCAGATTCTGAAGACAAACCGCAATCCAGCGATTTCGTTATTAAAAACTAAAATTCTGTGTGCTTTTATGCAAATGAAATACTCAGCTGTGGTCTTTGCATAACATTGCATCTTGATGCTGCTGCACGAGGTTAATGGTGGGAGCTGGCTGGCTTATTCTCACTTTGTCAGCTGAAGACCTCAAAACAAATGGCCAACAGAAAAGCGTTCTTAAAGTCTGTTTCTAAAAAAGTAGCTCCTGGTAGTAAATTATTACAATGCTCTTTTGCTCTGATTTCTAATTTGATGATGACCAAATGGTAACTGGGCTATTTCATGTGCTGCATGCTATGCTGGCTGGCAGAACCACAGCTCCAGGCACTCTCTAGCCAGGCACTTGAACACTGAGCCATTTTTATTCTGCATTCTGGAGCTTTACAGAAGAATATCAAATGAAGCATTGTTTATTATTTTTCTTAAAGAAAAAAATATAAAGTTGGATGAAACAAATTGAAAAATAAAGTGAGTGGAGAGATTTGGGATCTCTACAGTCATCTGTTAAAACTTGGTATTACAGATTTGTCAAATCAAATAGTCACATTTTGAAAAGGTAAATTCTGTAGGATTTGTAAGATTTCAGGAGCCCACCAAAACAAAAGAGGCCTCAAGACCTTCCATGCAATTGAAATTTAAGCCCTCTAATATTTGTCTTCCACTTTGTCTTATCATCCCAATCCAGATCAGATTAACAAGACCCCTCTGGTTAAAATATATCTTGAATAGCTGTCAGACAAATAACTGGTAGGTTAGCAGAAAAACAAAAACAAAACAAAAAAAAATACAAACCAAAACCATGCCAAACCCACAGTTATTTGAAACAATTTCATTATATGTGAAAAGATACTATTGCTGGGTATTTTGATATGAGTTTCTCACCTGGCAGGCAATGAATTGCTATTTCAGCACACTAACAGGTGGCTTTTGTTCAGCAGTCTCTCAGTGTGCCTTAACATTTCAGCAAGGCTCTGCTGGAATGATCTGCTCAGAGTGAGTGCTGAGCATTTCCCATCCCATCCTGCTGCCTTTGCCTTGTGCTGAGCATTTCCCATCCCACCCTGCTGCCTTTGCCTTGTGTCTTTGCCGGCTGCCGTGGCTGCACCTCCTTTGCACCTCTGAGACCCCCCGGTTGCAGCCACAACCTCGGCAGCAGGACAGACATCTGAGCATCCCTGGTGAGCTGTCAGGTCTGTGGGGGGAGCACTTAGGCTGTCACTATTAAATTATTTATGCCAACAAAATTCTGTCAGGTATAAGTGGAAAAAAATGATACGAAAAATGAAAAGACAATGTTTCTCATTAGAGACCCATAGAACATGAGTTTTGCTTTCAGTTCAGCTTTTGGGTCTCAGAACCATGCCTAATGACCTGAATAATGCATTACCTTTTGCTGTGTAGGTAAAAGATCTAAAATCCAAACTTATGTTGCTCAAGAGGCAGAACTGCGACTGAAAAATCAAGATACTGAAGATTTGATTGCTAAGATAGGATTTCAGACTGATAAACTGAGCCTAGAAAAGGCCACTGCAGATGCAGAGGAGCTAAAGGTCAATTTAATTCTCCTATTTACTGATGTTGAGCTATATTTAGCAAAAAATAAACCTTTTTAGGTGAACAGTTTCAAATAACTTCCTCTCTGGGGAGCATAAAGTCTAAAGAATTATTATACTTACACATGTAACAGCGTTTCACGCCATGATTACCACTTGACCTTTCTTTACATTATGCCTTTTCCTAACCTTTTAGCTGTTTTAATGAGATGAAAGAACAATAAATACTGAGCTCATTCAAGCATTTAATGGATGTGGATCTTGAGAATCAGACCTATTTGTAATACAGTAAAGGTCAAAGAGTCATCTCTGAGCACTTCGGATTTCTAAAGGCTTTGAGGCTCTAGGTAAATTGAACAACTCAATTGATACAGAAGTTCATTCCACCATCTTACAAGGTGCAAACCTTGAATCTTCAGATTATAATAGTATTCCTGATGATACATGTTTTCAGTTTTGACTCTCCTTTTTGCTCTCAGTTCAGCGTATTAGCATAAGTTATCAACATCTGTGTTGGAAAGCAGAGGCTTACCTGCTTTAGTGCTCACCACAGAATGAGTAGAAATGCATAATTTCATCAGGAGTCTAAAATTTCCATCTACAGTTGCAAGCATGTCTTTCGAAATAAAGCACCAGCAGTATGGAATGCTGTAAATTGAAGTTCCTCTGCCTTTAAAGTCTGGACGGTTCATTCAAGTCTGGCATTTTGCTACAAAATCTCATGTATGTGGTGTCATTTACCAATAGAGCAGGGAGAAGTGCTAAATTGACTTGTAATATTTGTTAATTCCTTATTTTGAGATATGGAAACTTCACATTGCCAAGAATTTAGTACTTTCCAGATATTGACCAACAGGGAAGACAGTCCTGTCTAAAGAATCAAAATGGTCTCTCATTTTCTTCTATTTTGTTTCTTAAATACTTACTATTAGATGATATTTAATACCTTTCTAATAATCGTGTGTCTGATCCTAATTTTATTGAGAGAAAAGTGATTTTTGATACTGAGATAAATGAAGACATGATCAGGACCTTTATATTTCTCTGGATTATGGTAGCTACACACTTCAGCCTTTTGCTGATCCATATCTTATACAGGACTTAAAAATGGTCATGAAGTTTCAAGTCCAAATAGTGCAATTAATTAAAGGTGTACAAATGGGATCCAACATCCTACCAAACTCTTTTCAGTGATGCTTTTCCTGTATTGGCTCCATATGCTTCTGATAAATTTGTATGTTCAAAATACACCCTTAACACAATTTTAATTACTTCATTAAGCAGCTAGGTGAAACACACAGAGTGATTATTGTGAGATAATCACATCTTTGGGCCACTTTGTTTCAGGGATGAAGTTCAGCACCTGACACTAATGATTACTGTACTCCACTGTCCATTGCTTTATTGCACTTCTGAAATGTTTTCATTGGAAATGAAAGTGTCATTTTGTGCTACATTAATCTAAAACTGTTTCATAAGGCCAACGATAGTTTCTGAACACTAATCTTCTATCATTTTTTTGTTACCCAAAAAAGGCCAGAAAATGAGAATATGTCTTCAGCTAAGTAATTTGTGAAGACTCTTCCTAATTGATTAAAATATGTCACCCTTTAAAAAAATTATTTTTGCTTTCCTATTCTATAGATTTCAAACTGAAGCTTACAAGAGCTTTTTGAGTTTTACAGCCTCAAGCAATACCATGGAAGTATTGACTTAGAGTGAAGTATTACTTAAGAAAGAATAGGTAAAGAATGGAAATCACTTTAAATCAGACTTATTAGAAAAAGTGAGGTCAGACTGTATTCCAAGTAAATGTGGCAGGGCTACACACATGTAGAGTAATAAACAAGGGTTTTACCATGAACTTGGCACTGGTAAGTTTTTAAAATAGTGGGCAGTAGCACTGCTGCCATTTTGCTGGCTGTTTTTGTGCTCTGAATATTGTCAGCCAGACCAGTTTATTCGCGAGGGTGCATATGCCATTGCCTTTTAAAATAGGACCTAGCCCTTTAAAGAGAGAGAACATGCAGAGTATGGTGTAGGTTAATGTGTGACAGTGACACTAGCTGAGGATTAGGAGCAGACAGGGACCCAGACCAGCCAGCATTTTTTAATTTACCGCCCTTGGCTGAAGTGCATTCTTTATTTGCTTGGTGTAATTGAGCCACCCCACTCATGGTCTGATTGCTAAAGGCACACTGCTTCCAGCTTTCCTAACAATTTAGCCACCAAGAGCTCTATACTGGAAAAGTTATTAATGTGAAGAGGATTAAACTTTTGGAAACAGGCATGAAAAACTCTTTCCCTTTGTAAGGGTTTGTAGATTTGAGAAATACTGTCCTAAGGCTTATCTGCAACCTGTTCTGCTTTATTTCTTATCTCTTAAAAACCAGTTATTCTGTCACATAATTGGGGGCATCAGCAAGCAAAGAATAACTAAGCATTAGGGGAAAAAAGAGGCAGAAATATAATTAGCTCACATGACTTATAGTAGATGTTTATTTTAATGGAAAATACCATGCCATATTAGAAGCAGAGTATAGTGTAAATATAATACTTGTTCATCATGTTGTATCCTTTAAAACTTGAACAGAAGGAGCATCTGGTGGTTCTAAACTTTTTACTTGCAGTTAATTTCAGCAGCAAGTTTATATTTTCTCTATTTTCTCAAATAGGAAAAATATAAACTACGTCAAAACTGTATGTGTAAATGCATTTAATTTTTTAAATATACATTGCTAAGATGCAAACCAATAAACATTGGGAATTGCAATCATGAAAGATACATCACAAGAGATGGGGGACATATTTAACTTAATTAGTAACTTGTCGTTTATAACTTAATGCATATTGATTTTTAATATTTGTTATTTCCACAGACAGTATCTGCGTGTGTCCCATGTAATAAATGTGTACATGGAAAATGCCCCCAACAATTGTAGAAACACATTTTTTAAGGTTATTAAATTCTTACAGAGGCTTGTTACTGCCAATGCAGAGTGCTTGATCCAAGTATGAACACCTTGATCACTGCAATATTGTCTTTCTCTGTAATTAAACAAGGTCTAAGCAAGACCTGACAGGAAATGAGCCTGTGAGATGAGCATGAGGTACAAGGATAAGGATGAGCCAAGTGTAACTGACTTTGGCCTCAGGCAACGTGTCTTTACAAGTGTGTCTGGTAATCTTCCAAATACACAATTGCTGATGATACAGAACCCCAGGGCTACTCTCCCAGATAAATTTGCACCAATGAAGTCATAATCCTCTTTTAAACAGATAATTAAATCGTTGCAGAAAGTTATGGAGGCACTCAGATTTCATGTTAAACTGGTGCTAGCTGGTGTAAAGTCACTGATCTAAGCCCCTGTTAAGCCAAAACAAGTGTCTTGACAAAGCTGCTTGAACTGATGATTAATTTCCAAATCTGAAATTAAGTAAGTACAGTGTTTTCATATAGGGTATTTCCATTTCTCCCATTCCATTCCTTGTTGTGACCTATGGTTTCAAACTTGGAACTGAGGAATAAAAAGAAGGCAAATTTGGCAAAAGGTGGAGGTTGGCTTGAAAAATTTTATGTTTTCCTATACCTCAAAACTGGAGTGACTGTTTTATTATTTAGGGAAAGCTGCAGTGCAAAACTGAACTAATCACTGGCTTCTTTATATTTACTCTGGTTATCTAAAAGGAAACCCTTTGAAGATGAAGAAGGGACAGTGAGGGGGAAAAGTTCATGGGTCTCAAAACTTTAGCAAAAATTCTTCAGTCTCTTGTTTAGCTCCAGCTTTTGCATTGGAACCTAAATCATGAAATGCTTGCAGCTTACCTGCTGCAATGGCATAGGCTACTGAGCTCCTCCCTGTGTTCAGTAACTCCTCAGGAGTAAGAGACTGCCCTAATATCACCCATCTTTTCTGTGCAGATACCTTTTCTGGTCTCCTATCCTGCATTACCAGGTAACACCTGATCCCTCAGGCATGTCAGTCACACCACTCTCTTTGGCATCATCTGCAAATTTGCTGAAGGTGAACTTGTTCCCATCGTCTGTGTCACTGACTGAGGTATGAAACTGCTCTTTCTGTGTCTCCTCCCAGCCTCTCTTGCACCCCCAGTCCCCTCACCAGCATTACAGTAGGAAAAGCAGAAAAAGCCTTGGCTCTGTGCAAGCCCTGCTCAGCAATAACAAAAACATCTCTGTATCATCAACCCTGTGTTCAGCACAAATCCAAAACACAGCCCCACAACAGCCACTGGGAAGAAAATTACCCCAGCTGAAACCAGCACACTGTCACATAAAGGGAAAGGGCCCAAGGACCAAAGCTGGAAAACCACAAAAATCTTTATAGGAAAGGTAATTATCAAACAGTCATCAGATAATATCTTAAAAGAGAGGAAAATTATAGTTTAAAAAGAGAGTCAGAGAAAGAGAAACCAAATCACAACTTCACTGTCTTGTGTCTCATATTTTGGGGGAGAAGATATGACCCTGCATTGCTCTTTTCTGTGTACCTTTGCTGACAAACTCAAGCCAGCCTGAGCACCACTGGGAAATATTTAATGCAAAGATAGGAGAAAATGAAAGGGAGAACATTTAATTATATTTGTCCCTTCTATCTCTAATTCCTCAAGCAAGACATAAATCACAAATTCTGTTTGTGACAGTGAATATTTCTGGCTTTTGGGGGAAATATTTCTGCTTTGTACTGGATAACATTTCTAAACCAATTAACTAGTGCAGATTCCAGTTTTACATTTGAAATGAAAGCAGGATTTAGCTTCTGATTCTCAAAAAATGGAACATTACATACACTGGAGCTTCTCACAGGTTGACACCTCTTTGCAAGGTTTAATCAACTATGATAAGGAGCATATTTCTCAGAATTGTCTGAAGGTCACCAAGGAACATTACTGGAAGGATCCAGATTTCAACCCAAATTATGTTCATACAAAATCTTTTGCAGCAGCTGGTCTCTGTGCCTGGGTCATCAATATAGTAAAATTCAGTGAGATATGTATATATCAGCTCCTGAACTAGCTCTGATGGGGGAATTTCAGTTAATGAATTTTTTATTGTTTTAGTAGGCTCAGTTTAGTGTTCTGGGGAGTATGTAACATCAACCAGAGACAAAGTGGGAAGTGTTCTGTTCTTAGCAGTATGTACCCATATATTTCTCTTTAGTAGGAAGTGGTAAAAAAGATGTATCTGTCCAGGACTTTTCAATTGTCATTACCATGCAACAGTTCGCAAATATTCTCCAGATGTACATGCTTCACTTGAAACATCCATCCTGGGTCTGGCTGTCTGGAGTGTAAGACAGGGCTTATCACTTGTAATTCCCTCGAGCACCTGGCAGCAGGGTTTCCCCATTCATCCTAGTATTGTAGCATGCTCTCATTCCATTACAAAACAGTAAAAAACTTATCAATTCCAGATGAAATCTACTCAAATGTAATGCCTGTCTGATTTCCACCTGTATTCTAAAATCATGGAAGTGATGCATGTAAATTAATTTTAGTTGAAGAGTAGACCCACTAAGGTTGCATTCAGTTCTGCTAAAGATGTCCTTCTATTACTATCATAAAATCTGCTGTGGTCAGTAATGAAAGAAATCTTTGCCTGACTCACTATTGTGTAGAAAGATGGGTCTAAAGAAAAGATATGTAACAAAAGACTACTAGGATTATCTGAAAGTATTTCCTCAGGAGTCACTTGTCATTTTTGTAATAAAGTGAGACCAATTTCTTCTCTAATTTGCCAATGTGGTATGTCTTTTTCAAGGTGTTTTGAGAGAGAGAAACAAAATGTTGTGTGCTGGCTCAGGCTAACACTGAATTAGCAGCAGCTACAGGAAAACTAGAAGCTATCAGGAAAAAGCTGCTTGTCAGTACTTGATTAATAAGTTTTGTTCTCTAACACCTTGAGCCCACTTAATTTCATTATTTTTATTTATTTCTTTATTTATTTTAATGTTTTATTTTTACTGATTTTATTACTGTCTAGTTCAAATATTAAAGACATGCTCTCCTTAGGGATTATCACTCTTTTCCTCCCAAAATGTACTGAAGAACATTCTGTAGTTTGGATGGCAGCACATGAAGCTGTTTTTATCCGAAATGACTGAATTTCCTCGAAGCCATCTAGGCAAATTATAACCAAGAGATTAATAAATGAAATGGTGGTTGATAGAAGTAACTGGCTGTGAGTTTTATAAGGAGCATACACCAAGTGTTGATAGGAGTGATGGCCAACTGGAGTACAGCAATAATGTCCAGAAAGGGCTTGAGAAGCTCACACTCCTTTGTGTTAATGTTTGCCATTAAACCTATGATAAAACCAACATCAAACCTCCTCTGATTTTTTGAGACACCCACAAACACAGGTGCACGTGTGCACACGTGCACATAGAAGAGCAAACTCTGATTAGTTTTTTACTGACAAGTGTCCTGTGAGTTAATGGTATAATTGAAGACTACATTTGTCATCAAGTATCTATTGAACTTTGGAGAGTGATTATTTGTTGTTTAAGTGCTCATTTAATGGAGCAACTGCAGCACAAAGCACTCTTGGTACAAAGACATCTTATGGTGCCTTGTGAGATGGTGGGTGGAAGGAGTTTCTGCTGCAAGCTAATCACTCTCACTTAGCAAAGAAAACTTTGAATGGTTCAAAAGCTATGACATTAATTAGGTTTAAAAGAGTTTCACTTGGTTTAAGACTTTTTTGTTGGCAATAGTTAGATCTGAAATCTCACCATTTTAGACATCAAGCAATAAACACAACTGAAAAAAATTTGTAATGTGGGGATTATTCTCACTGTTTTCTCTTGAATTTATATTTTAAAAGAATGAGCAAGATTCTCTTTTAACTGAAATTCTTGTAAGCCTGTAGGTTGTGGTATATTAGAATTTAATTCTTTATTTCAGAAATTTCCTGGTTTTCTTCCTGGTATTGTAGTATCTACTTTTTTCTTGTTCTGGAGGAGATGCAGTTTTAATGAGTAAACAAAGATAGCTTCTATCATTTCGCTTTCTCTTCTGACCCTTCTGACCCCCACCCCAAAAAATCCCATCAGCTGCTATGTTTTGCTTCCATGTGAAACAGCCTGAGCCTTATGACCTTGGACTTGCCCATTCAGATCAAAATCTGCCCTAATGAAGCTTCTACCTGTGCTAAAAGGCTGCTTTTTGGAAGCATCAGGTTTTTATTTCACACATCTATACTGATGGGTGTTTACTAAGTACAAACACTTTCAGACTAAAATAACCTCTTAGTGTTGTTTTGGGAAGATTTTTTTTTTTTTTTTTTGCTTATTTTTAATACACAGCAATCCTCCAAAAACTCATGGAATCTTTATTGTTTTAATGTGCTCCTCTGAAAAGACCACTAACACATCTGTCTTCCTTTCCTGACAGTATGTCAAATAACCTCTCCCTGGTTTAGGTGACCTTGCATTCAATCAGCCTCCAAAATCATCTTTTTTTTTTTTTACATTTGTTTATTTCCCTTTTTTTTTACATTTATTTACTTTCCCTTTCCTCTCCTCATGCATTTTTGTGAGGGTCATTAGCAGCAGTCTTTCCCTCAGCTATTTCCTAACAGTAAGAATTCTGCTCCACAGGCAAGGCTGCAATTCCTTTGCATTCGTCTGTTTCCTGTGTTAGGCCAACAGTTGCCATAATGTCATTTACCATGGATATTTTTACTAACCACTTTATAAAATCCATACTGAATATTCAACCAGGATTTCCTTTACATGGTGGGAGCATCCCATTAAAAACTATTATTTTTATAAGTGATTCATACCCTAGCTGGTCCACTTCACGTACTTTTTTAAGGAACTGTAGCTGTAATTTTTAATTCTCTGGCAGCTATTACTCATAACAATAATTAGCTCCAGACCTCATGGGGTGGTTGAATGGATAACTCTATAGTTGGACAAATTCACTTTTGACAAATGCAAAATCATGTGTATTTGAACTTTTTATGAATACTCCTTTATTGCTGTTTGTTTATTAGTAGCTTATGAAAGAAGATATGGGGGCTGATCTTGAAGAATTCAAAGATAACTTTGAAGTTAGCCCTGTAATGAGCTGAGAGTAGGACTGGATTACCCCCAAAGATCCTTCTAAACTATACCATTTTGTGATTCCAAAAATAAACCAGAATTTTTGTTCATCCAGTAATATTTTACAAGATGAACTTCACCTGAAGAATAAAAGGAAAATACCTGTCTATGCAGTGTGTATACTATGTATGCTAAGATGTATTTGTGACATGTAAGAGAGCAAGTGGTAATTGTTATCTAGTAAAAACTGCTGCACACATCACTCAGGAAAACTTGGTTTTGACTTGTTTCTTGTAACTGAGTTGTGACTTGATCCAGAAATTTGAAGATTCAGTTTTATTACATGAAAAGCCTTAAAAAATTTAAGGCTCACATAATTCATGTCTTAATCTACCATTTCCTTACTTGGTATCATTGGCAAAATTATTTTTTTAAAGCCAATTATTCCTCTTGGGTATTTCTGTGTTCACTTCTTATGGTCCACCTGCTGCTTTCATCTCCCAGGAAGAATGCACAGTCACCATTTTTAGGTGCTCCACTCTATAGCCTCTAATCATTTCACTTCAAAAGCTTCTGTTACAGTGCCATCTTTTGCACAGGCCAGTGCAAAATATTGTTCATTCAAATATCTCATAAATTCCAGAGGGGAATAGGATTCTCATCCATTGTGTCACCCTTTTTTCCATTTGGGAGGTGATTGAAGTTACTGATTTCCACAAACTGCTTGCATACTGTTGGACTAACAATGATTTCTGCACCTATTGTACTCATAGAACAGAAACCATGTAATTTCTTCTTAATGGAGAGGATTTAAAATGGTATTTAAAGAAAATATTTGAAAGTGATTGAAGTAACCTGGTTTTAATTACAAGTTTAATTTTATCTAATTGCTGTGTGGCAGACTGGAAATTATCAAAATGTCTGTAAGTAGTACATAACATTAAGGCATGTATTAAAGATATTTATAGCTTCCCCAGGACTAGCAACTAGAAGAAAAAAAAATAAAATTGCAAGCTAGCAGGCACCAGAACGTCAAAGAATTTATGAATTTTAGAAGGAAGTTTGTGTTTTCAGAATTATAAAAAGATGGGAACGTGACACCCACTTTATAAAATGTTAATCCAAAAAGTCTCACCTATAGGAAATTCTATGGCTGAGAGATGCATTTCCTCTGATGGTTAGTGCCTGCTTTCCTGCCTGTGAAATGTTAGAGGATGATGAGAGGCTGAGTTCATTAGAAAAGTTTATTATTCAGATGGAATTAAGTCTGCAGGCTGGTGAGTACAGAACAGGATCTTCCTGTCATTGCACTTTGCTCTCTGGGCTCATCCTTTTTCTCCATCTAAACATGCACAACCTGGTCAACAGTGAATAAAATTCTCTGCAGATTTTCATCCCTATTCGATGATCCTGAACTGCACTGGTCAATGTTACATTTAAACTCAGCTTGGCTTCCTCAGCCAGAAACTTGTATTAATCCACATGCTAAAGGACACGATGTGCAACACGCTGTTCATGGGGGTGACTCTTATGTACAGCAGTGGAATTAACCAGGATTAGCTGATGAAAAGATGCAAGTTCAGCATGAAACACTGATATTTTACTGTCATCCATTTTTAGAGTTCGAATAAAATACTGCGGACATATTTTCCAGTTTTCTTCAACTTTTCTAGAGAGTTTTACATCCAGCAAAGTTTCAACAGTTCCATTTGTCCTGCCATGCTACTTCTTGGTCTGCTTGACTTCATTCTTCATTCTCCAGAGGAGGGCCACAAGGCTGGTGAGGGGCTTGGAACGCAAGTCCTATGAGGAATATCTGAGGGAGCTGGGGTTGTTTAGCCTGGAGAAAAGGAGCCTCAAAGGTGACCTTATCACTCTCTACAACTTCTTGAAAGGTGGTTGTAGTGAGGTGGGGGTTGGTCTCTTTTTCCAGGCAACAACTGGCAAAGCAAGAGGACACAGTCGTAAGTTGCACCAAGGGAAATATAGGTTGGATATTAGGAGAAAGTTTTTTAAAGAAAGAGTGATAAAATATTGGAATGGTCTGCCTGGGGAGGTGGTGGAGTCACCATTCCTGGACGTGTTTGAAAAGAGACTGGATGTGGCACTCGGTGCCATGGTTTAGTTTAGTTGAGGTGCTGGGACATGGGTTGGACTCGATGCCCTTGAAGGGCTCTTCCAACCTGGTGATTCTGTGATTTTGTAATGTGGACCCCTGCCCTAAGCAACCTCTTCCACCTGGCTCAAGTGAGGCTTTAAAAGGTAAGGTTCACTGTATAAGGATGTCTGTGAAATTAGCAAAAAGGGAAGGTAAACTTGTATTTTTTTTTCCAAGAAAAAAAAATGAACCATGCAGGCACTTCTTAGCAACAGGTACTTCGGTTTTATTTACCTTAGCTGCTGATAACCCTGTGTACCCACCCCACCAGTCTGTAGAAAGCTCTTAGTCCTTATCTGAGTTGTGTGAGTAAACAGCTCAGAGTTGTGTCCATAAAAACAAGAATTCTTCGAATGTTAAAAGAAGGTCACTCTCTATATATGAACATTTTTCTGTACCTCTCTCTGCTTTATCCTGCAGGCTGTCAGCTGACTGTATCCAGTCTGTAGGATTGCCTCCTATTCTTCAGTTCATTTCTTGCCCTTTTCCCTTCCAGTCATTTATTTGCCTGTCTCTTTTCCATCTTCCTCTATCAATTTTTTGAAGAATAAACTTGAAGGCAGAGCATCAGATGCTAGTGACCTCTGCTTCTGCATTCACGGATATTCTGTGCTCCCTGACTCATAATTCAGCTTCTTTCTGTTGGCAAAGAGAGCGAGGGAAGGAGAGCTGTCCATATTTTTCATATGGAAGTTTTTGTGGCCAGCAATTCTGAGTAATGATAACCAGGGCAGCTGTTGCTAATCAACAACACACCTTCAGTCCAGGCAGCACAAGTGAGACTGACCTCCTTTCACTTTCCATGGGCTCCAGGATGCATCTTTAAATGAGAAGTGGTGAGGGGGTGGGTGCCCCCTCAGTCAATTCGCAGACTACACCAAGGTGGGCAGGAGTATTGATCTGCTGGAGGGCAGGGAAGCTCTGCAGAGGGAGGTGGGCAGGCTCTCCTCCCAAGCATTAAGTGATAGGACAAGAGAAGGTGGCCTCAGGCTGTGTCAGAGAATGATTAGATTGCCTATTAAAAAAAATTTCTTCACCAAAGGGGTTGCCAGGTAGAGTCACCATCCCTGAAGGTGTTTCAAAGACGGGTAGATGTGGCATTTAGGGACATGGTTTAGTGGTGGGCTTGGCAGTGCTGGGTTAACAGCTGGACTCAATGATCTTAAAGGTAATTTTTGACCAAAATTATTCTATGGGACCACAGAATGGGCAACATTGTGATAAATATTGTTACAGTAATCTCTTTTTTTGATGGTAAACATACACAGGCTGATACTGATATTAAGGCTAATACAGTATGTCTTTTTAAACATTTGAAACATTCTGAAGATGATTAAAAAATATTCTGTGGATGGTGATGCCCACAAATCCTTTCTTGCATGTTAAATTTTTAATATCCCAGCCAGTCCAACAATTGCTGTGAATTTATGGTAAATTGAATGGAAAGGTAGTTAGGAAACATGAAAAAGGATTGTTTCTTCTCAAGCAAAATTATTTTATTGGTATTTTGAGTGGAAATAAATCAGATTTCCTTCCTTCATGAGACTAGTTATCTGCTAAAAACATTTATGAAAATTATGATTTTACATTCATGTGTATAGCAAAACAACTATGCCTATACTATGCAAAGAAAAAAAAGAAGTGTAGTAGTGCTAAAGCTAAAAAGTTGGGCCAAGCTGATCCTTTTGGCAAAAAAAAATCAATAAATGAATGTATTTGTCATTACAATCATTGTTTTTAATATATGAGAGAAATTAAAATATACTCTGCACCCAAAAAGGACACACACAAGGGCACAGTCCAGCAGGTTTGCCATGGAGAGTAATGGCTCTCTGCTGTGATTTGTGGAACACAGTTTCCTGGCACTAGGTTCCTCAAAAACATGTGTTTTTAAACCATATGATTTATCCCATAGAATTTAGGGTGCTGGGGCATAAAGTGCAATATGTAATTCTGCTGTTGCTAGACTTTATTTATGGTGCATGCTATGAAAGGGAATTGTGTGCTTTGTAGTGACAACTTTCATATTTGGAAATCACAGGACAAGAACTGCTGTGATAAAGGAGACTGGTATGTATGAAAAAAATCAAATCCCACAGATATTGAGGCATTCCTTACCATTTGTCTCTCTCATCCTTACTGCCTGAGCCTTTGATGGATGAGTGCACTTGAACTATAGTCAGCTCTGGTTTATCATGCAGGGAAACTTGAGGTGTCTAGAAATAAGTCTCTTCTGAGAAAGAGTAGAGAACTGTTACTGTGCTCATTCTTCTTATGCCTTGAATGCTAGAATGATGAAATTTTACTTATTGCCCATCTCTGTTAGATGCCCTTGTTGAGTATAAGTCTTCATTAGTCTCTCAATTTAAGATTCATCACCATAAAAAGTGGATTGGCTGCCTCATTATCCCTAAAGAAATCAAGTCAACCTTCTGTATTAATCTGTAAGATGCATCTTTCCCCCTTTGTCAATAAATTTCTCATTTTTAATTTATGAATATTTTTTAAATTTCCTGATTTTATACCACCTATTTAAGCAGCAGACCTGACAGAAGAGATTCAAAATCTCTAATCCTGCAAAACCAGCTAAAATAGCTTTTGTAGAGGTATGCACACCTTACTCCTGCTGCTGTTCTTTCATTGAACCCTTTACAGGAATATTTTGCCCTCAGGAGGAGCTCACTGTTGTTAGCCCTGTAAGTTAGTCTAGAGAAACAAATTACAAATTTTGGGCAACTTGTTTTGAGGCATGTGCTGTGTGAAACCCCTGAAAACACAGCCAGGGATGTCTCTTCTGAGCAGAGAAATGTGGTTGAAGGTGCAGATCAGAGTGCAGAAGACCTGCATGTGTTCTGCCACTGGCCATAATATCAGCCCCTGAGCAAACTGCTGAACATTTTTGTGTCTCCAGGCTCATATGCAAAAGGAAAATAATAATTCTGCCTTGCATTTTTTTGACCAAAATTGTTGTTAGCTTATGTACTTATGTTGGTCCAGGAGCTGCAGGAAAAAAACCACAGAATATAGCAAAACATTTCCTCTGAAGTTTGTGTCCCTCAAAGTTAAAGGTACTGTCTACAATTATTGTCATTAAAATATATTATTTAAAATAAAAAAATAATAATACTTTTAAAAAGGAAGCAAAATCACCAGAGAACAAATCTTAGCTACATTATTTGCCCATCCCTTTTCTGCATGAGCTCACATCTTCACTTGAGAAAGCAGTTGAAGAAACAGTCCTATGTCAAGATAATGTAAAGAGAATAAAGAAAACTACTTGGTTAAGTGACCTGAGGTAAGAAGATTTTACCTGAATGCTAATCATAGTGTGAGTTTTTAAATAGCTGAAAATTTTGTTGAACATGAGGCTCAACTTTTGAAGATTGTGGGAGGAAAAAAGGCAGGGGAGTGCAGGGGAGGAGGGGGATGTCAAAGGAGACAAGATGACACTTATTAGAAACCATCTAGATTTTAAAAAAGATCCAAGCAAACAACCCAAATCTGCTAACAAACTCTCAGTAAAATGGTGTGAAGTAAAATATGTTGCACCACAGTTGTATTTCCTAAAAATCAAGTACTGCTGAGAAACTGATATTGGCATGATCGCTACAGAGAAATCTCAATAACTAAGTCACCACATTTATACACAACTGTGAACACATTGTGACAGCCTGGGCAGCCTCTGGTTAATGAGCAGAAAGACTGAATAATCCTCTAGGTCAGGATGGAGCTGCCCTGCATCTGCCCTTGCTGCACTTTAGATTGCAAATAAGTGGAAGGCACGCGTCAGATATTTGCTATTTGCTTTTGGGTTTTTTTCCCTTTTACAGAAACTAATAATTTTTAAATAAGAATGAAATGTATTTATGTTAAAATTATATATTTCAGTGTGATTATTAGCTTTATTTGCAGACAAGCATCATTAAAGCTACCACATTCCTATTTAACAGAAACATTCAAGTCAGCCACAGCATTGCTGAGCAGTCTCTCCTATGTCTTTACAGAAATCTTTCTGCCTCAATCCATCATCTAGAATTTTAACAACTCCTTTTTTGACAAATAAGTGTCTATGACAGGAAATAGAAAGCACAAGGAATATTTACAGTGGGACATGACTTCCCAAGACAGTCTGAATAAATATTTTAAGTTGAATTTCTTAAAATCCCTGTGACCTTGCTTTCTAAGATCAGAGTGAGGATATTTTTGTTTCTGGAAATATCTCAGCAGAGGCTAGTGATCAATATTAAACCAGTATGTAAAAAAAATATTGTAAGAGCACAAAACTAATCCAAAAAATCCAGTGCCGTTAAAGCAGAATCTATTTTTTGTCTGATTCTGAATTTGCTAGAAATGTAAAATACATAAATAATCTTTCCTTTGGTAGGAAAACAGTGAAGTTACTTTCTGCATATGAGAACTTTTGTTCACCCCAAAACACCTGGGATGTCCCTACTGGCCTGGCTTTGCAGACCTCCAAAGCCTCTGGAAGCTCTGTGCAAGTCAATGGCCTTAGCCCACAGTTAGTGTCCAGGTCTTGAAGATTTGCACATAGTTAAAAGAAGTTTATCTCCAAAATTTGAGGTTTTATTAGTGATCTTATTGTGTAAGTTAAGGGGGAAAATATTGGAAAGGATTAATTGAGAATGTCAAGTCTTTTCCTCTGAGAATAAATTCTTTTTGACTAGAACAGGAGACAGTTAACTTCTGAAAAGCATCAAGACTGATGATTTTGTCTATATAGCATTGACCTGGAAGCTCAGCCATTCAGACTAATAAATCAGGCAATTTATATTTAATCATTAACTAACTCCCGAGCTGAACAGCTGTTCAAAATTAGAAATGGGTCACCCCGGCCAGGATGACATTACAGGCAATCTATAATGCATTAGAATAAAATTATAGTGATTTTTAACTGTCTGGAAATTTATTACACTGCATGTTCCAACTCTTAAACCCTTGTTAGCCAATGTCACTAGTGATTTATGGTGCTTGGCTGGTATGGTAAAATTACTGAAGATTTAAATAGACAATCATTCTATGTTTAGCAAATCTTCAAATTTCAAAGCTCTTTTGGAGAATGAGGTGGGTGCTCTTTATTGTTTATGACTTACCAGCCAGTGACAACAAGAAGAGAGAATGGATAAATCAAAAAGCCCTCTTGTAAATTAATGGATTTATTGTCTTGTTGCCCTCAGTTAATGATTTAAAGAAAAATCCAATGACTTCTGTTGGCAAAAATGGGTGTCTGAAACACTTGAAAGCAAAACTGCTACACTGCAAAGATTGCTGTTAGAACCCTCCACAGGAATGGTCCTTTACTTGTCAGACCTTGGGCATCTCTGATGAATGGAACTGCGGTTTAGGAGGCCTTCACACACCAAATTCCTGTGTTTATACAGTGCAACACATACATGCTAGCTCTTTGAAACTGTATACTTTGATTACAGATACTTTTATGTTCTTAGTGGATTTTCTATGTTCCCCTTTTATAACAAAAGTCTTCAAGTCTCCTGTTATCATTAAACTCCGTGTCTGTCTTCATAAGATTGAATGCTTGACCATCTCATTGTGTATTACCAATTTTTCTGAAAAATATAAGTGGAAAATACTTCATGAATATAAAATTTAACAATTATTTTGTTAGTTTGGTTTTGTAAACATAGAAAATTATTTTTAAATGAGAGTAAGTTGTTATTTGAGGTTGATTTTACAATCTGTACAGCTTTCAAGAATGAGAACATTTAAGAGTTTTCTTTTAAGCTCTTAAGCAGATGACACCAGCAAAAACAAGCATTTAATATCATATTATATGAAGTATAGAGCATACTTTCTCTTCAGAGATTTTCCTTGATTTAGATTACCTCATGTAAAGGGCTGGAATCAAAAATATTATTTGATTACTATCATTTCTCTGAAAAACAGATGTCTGTATGGGCAGTGCTAAATGACTATCCTTCCAAGTAGTTCTGAGGTGTTTTCCTTCTTTCATCCTGGCTCTTTCTCTGCCTCAGTCACTGGAGAATGATTTCCTGAGGTTTCCCTAAAGCAAGTGAACAGACTATGAAACAGCTTCATTTTTATCTTCAGCATTTCAAACAGTACAAACAAATAAGAAAGCTTATGACAATTTACCGCTATTTTACATCTAGAATTTTATCCATTTGAAGGTGACTCTGGTGGGTGATCAGTTTTTACCTTCCTCTCCATGCTGAAGCCATGTGAGCATCCATTCATGCACACATTCATTCCTTCACTGGGAATTGTACACACACAGAGCAATCAAAGCATAACCTGCCAAATACTGCCAGTTTGGGGCTTATGCCAAGTCACAAATCCTGACTGAAAAAAGAGAGGACCCACATCTTAAATGTTAACTTTCTTTAAAGAAGATGCTTTCATTTTTCTGAAATTCTTTAATAAAAAGCTAAAGTTTTAAATAGATGGTGGGCTGTCTGTACACATAACTGGAATAAAATAACAGCTTTCCACATAGCTGCTTATAATAAGTCATCAATATCTGAGACCATTCCTGAATATTCATCCTAAATATCCCAGGGTTAGTGTGTTAAGATGAACTCTGCAGAAGAACAAGGGAAAACAGGGCTCTCTGTAGGAAAAGAAATATATATATCAAGAAAGAAATTCTAGAATTAAACTTCATGGCAGAAGTCAATGACAATGACATCATCAGTGACAGAATCATTGCAGCTGGAAGTAACCTTCTGAGATAATCTAATCCATCCCCATTGATCAAACAGGACTGGTCGGACCAGATTGCCCAGGACCACGGAAATTCCACAGCTTCTCTGGGCAGCCTGTGTGTTTGGCCACCATCATCCTTTCTCCTCCCAAAATTCCAAATCATTGCAGCCATAGCTGAGTGAGATGTCTGTAGCCAGTAGGTAAAAGAAGACAGAAAAATAAGAGCAAAAAAAACCTGCAAGTCTTCACTCTACTGCCTTTCTCCTCCTCTTTGGAAAAAAAAAGTGTGAAACAAAAAGTAGAAGGTTGAGGCTGAAACAGCTTCTTCTTCTTCTTCTTTTTTTGTCGTCTAATATTCTTGTTTCCTCACCTTTTCTCAGTGTTGCTGGAAATGCTTGCACTGGCAGCAGGACACCAGATGCTGCCATTATTAGAGTGTGTCCACCACACTGTATCTGATCTAGACAAAAGCACCAATTACTGAAAAAATCAGTAGATAGAATGTTTGACAAAGACTTCCATGCTATTGTTTTCAGCTTCAAAGGTTTCAAATCACCACTATAAATTCTGCACTGTTTCCAGCTTTTGCAGTCTTTGGAGTGTATCTCTTGCTGACAGAGTACTCCTCCTGTTGTACTTTTGTGTGCTTCTGGTTAATAACATGGAGATTGAACACTCTGTCTCTTCCATGGAGCTCAGGAGATAACATTTTCCAATTTTGCTTTGCAGTCCAAAAACATGTGTTGGAGCCAGTCCATTGAGAACCTCAAAGCACAGAAGAAAACTTTCATGTGGTGACATCATATTGAACAACAGCACTTGTGTCATACTTTAGACCCTTCATAAAACAATATCACCAGGAACCAAAGGGACAATTCACAATTCCTTCTCTAAAGGTAAAAAAAGTAAAATATTCTGTACAAGATGGGAGTCTCCAGTGGAACGTATGGTTTGTTAAAGTTGCTATCTTTCAAAAATTTGAAATACAGATTTGTATATAAAAGTGCCTCTTTGAAGGTTTGTGTTTTCCAGGATATGTATATATGTGCACTAATATATATATAGATATAGATATATAGATATATAGATATATAGATATATAGATATAGGGTGTGTGCACACAGGAATACTTTCCTCAGATTGGAGGGAAATGAAAGGGAGAGGTTCTGTGCCAAAAGAATATCCCTTCCCTTTCCAATTCTCAATGCCAAAGTCTGTTCTTTGTGACAGCTTTGTAACAGCAACTGCTGTAAAATCCATAGAGCTGTACAGAGAGACCTAATCTGCTTAGCTTTTCAGCTCCAGGAAGAGAATGTAGTCATGATCATTCCCATTTCTCTGTACACAGAGGAAACCATGATAGTACTCAGTAAATGCACAGAAGTTCTAAACCTTACAGTTGTCTCTGCAAAGCTTTCTCCCTCCTTACTTTTGAAGCTTTGGATTATTCCTTTCTTCCTCATTGCAAGTGCTTCTCACCCCTTCCTACTTGTTTCCTATTTCTTATGTAAATTATATAATAATTAATTCATTATTGTCAGAAATATGTGAAATGGGCAGCACTTAGCTCATTTTCATTTCATAGGTCTATGACACAGCAGGTGAGCTGAGTTACAAGGACCCTCTGGAAGTACAGTTAAATCCAAATTTGAATTTCCAAAGTCAGCTCAGAAATGTGGGGACATCTCTTTGTAGACATCTGCTTTGTGCTAGAGTTTAACAGTCACTAATTCATGTAGAGCTTTCATTTACCTGAAACATCTCCCTGTCCTTTTCCACCAAAAACTTTTTTGCAGATAAAATCCTTTTTCAGAAACCTCCTTCTGCCTTGCAGCCTAATTCTGATAGGTAGAAAAAATTGTCCCATATATTTTCAATAGTAGAACTCAGGAAATAAATGTCATTCTTAACTCTTTTAAGACTCCCCTGAAATGGATTGAACATTTTTATGAATAAAAATAAACCATACTGTGATGTTTTACTTTTTAATATGCTTTCACTGAACAGCAGTGAGACAAAATACCTCATTTCAGTTTTGATTGTTTTCCTGAAAGTGAGGAAGAGTGGAAAAGAAGAGACAAATAAACTTGAAAAGTTATATTAAGATAGATGTTTATTAACAGTCCTCTACAGAAGGAACAGCAAGTAGTTCTATGTCATTGAGTATCAGCTTTGTGCAGATACAGTGACAATGGGTGTATCTATATATGCAGATATTTTTTGTGCATTGTGTGAAAATTAATATTAGGAACACTGATAATACCCCAGTGCTATTGTTTTTCACAAGGAAGTATTTCAGTTCATGGAAATGATTGTATTGGTTGTCTTAAAGCCCAGAGATAAAACAAATCATGTTTTCAGTCTTTTGATATATTTAGATGAATGTGTTACATATGGGAGATAGAAACGTTGTGTGCTTGCAAAGGGGAGTGTATGCCTGCTGGGACCTTTGTGCTTGTATTTTCAGCACATTCATCAAAAGTTAGTTTTATTTTGGGCTCAGAGATTAGAATCAAATGTTAGACAATTTAAGGTGGTATGTATTCTGTAATAGTATGGTAACTATGACACTGTGCCACAGAAGCTGCATTAGAGGTATGGTGTCATTCTTATTATTAATAATTGTGCAAATTTGGCTTAACTTAAATATATGTAATGTTTTTCATTACAAATAACTGTCAGATATACATGAGGGTGGTTTTCTTTCTTTTTGTTTCAGTGCACACTTCTAAAAGAAGCTCCAGTCTAAAAGCCAGCACTGAGGACTTGAAGAGTTCAGGGAGAAGGAAAATTTTGATGGAAGTGTTTTTAAGATACTTCTGAATGGGGGAGAAGAGAGTTCAGACTGAATCCTGATGATACAGTGCTTTCCTTTATTTATGGCTTTTGAATTCAGTCCAAAAATCACTAATAAGGAAGCCTGGAATAACACCATGAAAGAATTGGTGGGAGTTTGCCCTTTGCTTCAGGAAGGAAAAAATTAATTCCAGGCATCTGGTATAGCTCCTCTGTTAGGCTTCCCCCAGCCCCTCTTGTTTGTCCCAAATAACTCCTTTATTCGGTCTCTCTTACTCTGTTGTGCTGCATCAGGCGGCAGAGTCTCCCCAGCCGTACCTGTTTGGTAAGCACCCATTTCAGATGTTCCATTTCTGGTTTCTTTCATCTCCTTTGCAGTGCCTGTGAGGGGCTGGCACCCAGCGAGCGTGGCTGCGAGATGGCTGCTCTGGAGCAGCCTCCTCCTCCTCCTCCTCCTCCCCCTCCTGCTGCTGCTGCTGCTGCTGCTGCTGCTGCTGCTCAGTGCAGGGGCACTCAGGCGAGAGCGCTGCCGCAGCCGGTGCCCCACGGGGAGCTCCCCTGCTGCCTCTGCCCCCAGAGACAGCCCCGCTCCCTGCCTTCTCAGTGAACTGAACTACATTAATAAGGTGCCACGGGAATCCCGCTTTTATAATTTTTTGGGGTTTTGTGGGTAAATACTGATTTATGTTCCAGAAACAGCTGCTCACCAGCACCCATAACCATTGAATTTGCAATTTCAGAATACGCCGAAATGTACAATATATGGTGCATTTTTAACTTTATTGAACTATAAATATTTTTATGAAGTAAATGTCCTAAGAGAAAACACTTTTAAAAAATCTGTTATAAATATGAAAAACTGCTTCTTGACTCATTTCCTAGTACTTTCTTTTCATCTGAAACTCCACAGGGATCCTCCTGACTTTTTGTCCCTACTTTAGTTTATATCCCCCCAGTTATCTTGTGCATTGCCCTGAGTCATGTCTTGCTACCTGGTGACCTTGCTGGATGATTATATTCCACTCTGATTCTAAGGCTCCTGTTGCTGTGACACAGGGCCTGGGCACGTTGACAGATGATGCTACCACTGTGGCACGGAGTAACGAGGGCGATAGGATGTCAGCAGAAAAAGCCACTGTTCTAACAAACTGTGAGTGCTGACCTCCAATGATAGATCCCCAGCAACAGGGAATTAAATGGATAAAGAATAAATATGGAACTGACCTTAAAGTCGTACGTCTAGGACGGAAAGGAGATGTGCACACTGAGGAATTGGCTTTCATGTTTGCTGCCTTCAAGTTCCCCTAATTTTTGTAAGGGATTGGTGTTTGTTGAAATGCACTTACTTAAAGAATTGAAATATTACAGCAGTTCTGCTTATTTATCCACAGCATCATTTTCCTTTTTAAATGGTGCTTGAAAAGGTGCCCTTCTTATGTTCTTTTCAAGTGTTGAGGAGGACATGAAGTGGAGGTTGATGTGCACTTCTTGTGAGGGTCAAATCACTTTTTCAAGAGCTAAGGTGCAAAGCCTGATGGTAAGACCTTTTTTATAGTCTGCAGTTTAATCAGCAGAACACAGCATGTGCACCTCACATGTACATGCAGCATTAAAGGCAAAAGCCAGCACTGGGTCTTTTCCTGGTAAACAAACATGTTTTTAATTCTTATTGTTGTTACTGAATTATATGTAAGTTGATAGCACTAGCATGTAACTTATCTCTTCATACATTTTATCTTTGCTTAGATTTAGGGAGATAATGCTCTATTTCAAAGGGCTTTCAGACTTTATTTCACTAAATTCCAGATATAACACACAATTACACAACAAAGTAGATGGTCATAGTAATGTCTGATTTTTAAAAAAGGTCTTAACCATCTAGCCTGTCTGCTCATTTGAATCAGCTCTTTTCCCTCATCTGTCCTGGTTTGTCTTACTTCTTTTTTCAACCCTCAAAAATAATCATGGTTTTTCACTCACACTCAGTAGTACCCTGCTCTGTGAAGCTATATTTTCTGCTTACTTATCTTTCCATTATTATCTACTCCTTCTTCCATGCCTGTGGAAACAGATTTCTCACAAATCATTCAGATTCTGACCCTTCAATAAAGTGTTTATAGTTTAGATGAGGATATACCAAAAGCTGTAACACAGGAACATAAATGTGTGTATATACATATATATATATACTCCTCAACATCTCTGTGTCAATTCCAGTGTCTTCCATGTGGGGCTGTACCCTCATATTTGCCTATAAGAAAAGCTCTAGCAATATATTTTTTATTTAATGTGTGGAATAGCAAGAGCATAGGTAGAAATATGTTGGATTCAAAATTGTCAAATTCTTAAACACTGGGCAATTCCTTGTGAATAGTTTTCCATGGTTTAACAGTGTGCTTTTAGAAAAACTATGAGATTTATATTCTATAAAGGAAATCCTTCTATAATCAGCATTTATCTAATATTGGCCTGGGGGGGGGGGGAATTTTCTTTTTCAAGTAAAGTTTTATGAAGACCATTGAAAGAACTTTAGGTTTTAATGAGCCTGTACTAATTGAAAATGTGTGTGACTCTGTTGATCCCATCCTTGATCCTCTGCTTGGAAGACATACAGTTAAAAAGAGAAGGTATGCATGCTTGAGTAATCAGAATTTTTTCATGACAACTGGATCTATATTGCTTTGATTGCCACATTTTGCTTAGTGCTTCAGCTCTTCGTGAAACAGATGATTTCTTTTTAAAATGCAATGGCTAAAACCTGGTGATGAGTGAATATTAAAATGTTAGTATCTGCATCTGATAAGATAGCAAAATGATGTTCTCATTTTCCAAATTTGACTCAAAACACTATTTAGATCTGTGTTTCTCGAACTCGAGTGGAATTCTTAACTTTTTTTGCTTCTGAAAAGGAATAAAACAAGGTGGAGAAAATATTATAATTCAGCTCCAAAGCAAGGAAAATATTTCCTTTCTGTATTAGGCATCTACAGCAGGAGGAAAGGCATTGGAAATGACAGGCTAGATTTGGATTTAAAAATATAGGATTTTCCAGCTGCAATATCAGCTTAAGAAAACTCTTCCTTCACTATGCTGTAATTGGGTTTTGGGCCACTCCGTGAAATAATGAAGTGGTTTAAAAAGGAAAAAAAAAAAAAAAAAATTAAAAAAAAAAAAATCCAACCAAACATAAAACCCCATCTGAACAAGCAGCCTACCAGCAGAGCTCACATGCCCCCTTGGCCATGTGAGTGCTCCAAATACTCACATCCAGGGCCTGATCTGGGCTCTCCCTTCCTAGGAAAGGGTGAGCTCCATCCCAGAGGTCTGCAGCTGGGCATTCCAGTAGGAGACTCAAACTTGGTAGCACAAAACACAAGGCTGAGCTAGTGAGTCTCCTCTGTTCTGACACAGCAGCAGCAGGAGTGGTAAATGGTACAAGGGGAGGCAACCTTAGGTTTTGACCTTTTTGGGTTGTTGTCTGTGAATCTCATCTTTCATTCCCATGCCCACTTTCTCCCTTATATTTTGAAAATTTGTCAAACTTTGAAAATATAATTAAAAATATTTTCTGAGATATAATTTAGATACCTTTAGATACACATTTTCAGGATGGTAATTGGGAAAATAAAGGAGGTTGGACATGGTGCAAGAGAATTTCAGTCTGTAATGTCTTCCGTAATTTTTCACAAAAATTTCTGGTGAAATTGTTCAGTCCTCAATGCATATGTCAGCCTAAAGAATAATGTTGAGCTGTGGTTGCTCAAGAGTAAACTTGTTAAACCTCATTAGATATTTCATCTGCTAAACTGAAGTGTCATGTCATTGTTTCTGCTCAAATAGGAATTTATTTTTAAGTGTGAAAGTGTTCCTCTCTTCTATTGTTGTTTGCAAGCAACACATCAACAAGCTGGATTTTTCATGTTGGAGAATGTGATGTTTATTCTGATATGGAGCCAGACATACTCCTGATGCATTTCTGGATGGATTGCAAATGTTAGTCAAAGAGTGATAAGAGGGCTCGCACAGCTTCACATTGTCAAAAGTAAAAATATGAAAGAAATTATAAATGAAGAAGTTATCTTATTTTGGACAGATTACCCAAGATTTTTCTCCCTCCTTCCCCCACTATATTTCAGTCATTGGTGCCTGCAAAGTAAATATAAGCAGTAAAAAACAGCCCAAATCCCCTTGTATGCTTGAAGCTCCTGGAAGATGCACTCTTGCCCTGCACTATGAGACCTAGAAATGATCCTCCTTTGTTGCATTTTTCTATAGCTCTATTTGAAGTACTTCAGAGTAAGAGCATACAGCTTGCTTTTCAGAATCCGTAGTGAAGAAACTCTAGTGAAAATTAGAATTATACTAGTCTAAAAGAGAGATCAGAATTTTCACAGACTAACAGATCTTTAAGGCATGAGACAGAGGGATGGGAAACAACAGGAAGAAGTTGGATTGAAAAGGACAAGGATCTCAACAATCTAGTTTTGCATTTACTTAACAAAGGCTTCCATGTAGCACAATGAAGCTGTGTACAGGCACACAAAAGCAAATATATGAAGGTATTAAAAAATAGGTTCTTCTGCTGACTATTTTAGGCAGCGTTACATGATCTGGCATTCTGTGCCTGACTGAAGATGCACAAGTCACCTTTGAGGGGCACTTGTGTGTGTGTATATACATAAAAATAAATATATACATATTTACACACCACAACATGTATATACACACACACAATATATACCCCATTTATTACCAAATAAGCAGAGTTTGCCTCATTCCTGATTCATTTCTGTCATTTGTTTATTTTAGTAGTTCTGTCAGGTACTTTGAATTTTTTTTCCTAATAAAGAAAGACTAGAAAGGTATTTGTGATAGATATGGTGCAGTCCAGCAGTTGAAGTTCATTAATAAT
Organism: Rhipidura dahli; assembly: GCA_013399225.1. NCBI lineage: Eukaryota > Metazoa > Chordata > Aves > Passeriformes > Rhipiduridae > Rhipidura > Rhipidura dahli. The sequence goes on along the minus strand of VXAC01001105.1, from coordinate 484,387 downwards.
TGGAATGTTGCAGAGTATGAAGTAATGAATACTAATTACTCCTTTCATGTCTGACAGCACCCCATGGACCAATACATCAGTCCAGACTTTAATTTGGTTCTAGTAATGGTTTCATCAATAGTACATTAATTCTGTGTTTGAAAAGATGTACAGTTGAACCTGACCCACACAGTATATACCGCTGTCATAAAATGGCCACATACTGACAACAACTGGATAATTACAAATAATTAAATCCACTGAGCTTCAGACAATCCTAATTTTAAGTAAAATATATCTTATCATATCAATCGACAGAAAGCATAGCAAGGGAGATTTATCAACTTGTTCTCCTTCCAAAGCAAATTTACTAGCCTGTTTATTAGAGAACTTGCTGATCTGTGAAGCACTTCATAAAAGTACCTCTCCCCTTCCTTCTTTGCAGTATGGTTCTTATGCTGCACTCCTGGATATTCTGTAACACGAGCTCCTGGTATTGCTTCTGAATGAAGCCTGCAAAAGAAATCCTCAACCTTGGAGAACTTCAAATGGATAAATTTATATTTTCCTCAAAACCAGGTGATCATAGGGTGAACTAAAGGTACTTGTTATCTCTGAAAAGCAGACTTCATGCTAAAGTGACTTAGTATACATTTAGAAGCCCAACAAATTTTAGGTGTTCAAATTTGTATGCATTTTTATATTATTTTGGAGCTGCAAAACTGCTCAGTTGTTTCTAGTGCACTTTAGACTGTGGCCTTACATTCAAAATGGCATTAAAGTGCTATGATTTTTATTGAGATATTTCATGATATTTGCTTTGAGAAGCAGAAGAGAAGGAAAAATAAGTAATTTTAAGAAAATCTCAGTTGTAATGCATAGCTTTATGTAAATATGGAAGGCACAAGAAAAAAGCAAGTAAAATTTGGGTGTGATGTATTAGCAACATATGCAAAAATGATTCAAGATGCAAATACTTAGATTTTTTTTGGAGCAGAAAAATCAGGACATAAAAGTAAACAGGTATTAATTCTATCGGGTGTTGGGTTTTGGCCCTCACCTGCTATAAGAGACACAATGCCATCAAATAGGTTTGTTATGAATGGCCCTTAATATTTGGATTTTACCTCTGTGTGTCCTCTCCTGTTTCCCCAGCGCCACTCTTTTGGAAGTCACTGGCTATGAGCATTAACTATAACAGATCAGTGTAATTTTGGCTCATGGGAGAGAAGACAGAGGAATAAATTCCCAGTTCATAAGGCTCCTGTTTGCATTTGCACGAACTGTTACACTTGCTGAACTCCTTTGCACAGTCACACAGAGGTAGTCGTGTCTCTTCAGCTGCAAGTTTAGGTTGTTAAAAGATTTTTTAAGCTGCCTTGAAATTTGATTTATGTGCAAATGTAGCTTGTATGAACAAGTTTCCACTCTTATGAGGCATGACTATTATTCATGGAACAGCAAGAAAATTCGCTCAGTTTCTCCACAGGGAGAAGCTTTCCTTGCCTTGAACGTCCCGCCAGCTGTGCAGCTTCAAGGCAGTGCTTTCCCCACTGAACTAGTTTGACCAACTTGCACAGTTTGCCCACTGAGATTGCCTAGTAACAGCTCCATTCTGTGCTTGTTTGCACCTGATTTATTCAACTTCTTCTCTACATTACTTGTTGGGGTTTGCAAGTCAGTTCCAGAAGCTTTTAATTTTAAGCAGCAGGAACTGAATGAAGGCTCCTCTGGAAAATGTGTTTATCCCTCTTTCCTCCCACTGAAAAATATTATTTCCCTTTCCTGTCCAAAAATGTATCCCTTTTTTCCTCCTTGCTGAGCTGATCCAAAACATCTTGCTGCAGGAAGCCATCCTACCATTGTGCCATTTAGAGTTACAGTGTGTTTTGGAGAACATCTGCCCTGAAAGGTGCCCTTTAATTTTTTGTTGCATGAAAGTGTCTGCTAAGAAAAGATTTTGCATAAACTCTCAAGATATTTCATTATATGAAGTCATGTTCCTATATTCAAAATTTCTCACCTTCGTGAATTCCTGTCTTTGAAAGCCCTAGGCATTGTTACCTTAGGCAGAACTTACACGAGGGAATAGCAGGTCTTTGTGTCAATCAATCAAGTCTGACAGATCAGACAAGATGTTACAGTAGCCCCAGTCTTCTCATAGCTGAGTGCTCATGTAATTGTCTGGAATTTATTTGGTTTTATATTTACTTTTGCAAAAAAATTATTTATACTCAAGGCATATACGAGGTTTTTAAAGCTTTGTAAATCCTTTTTGAATCCCTTAATCTACTTTATTTCAAAATCCATGAGAATTTCAACAGGAAAATAAAAGAAAAAAAACTAGTGGGGAACAATCTTTCTTTAATTTACTTTGTTCTTAAATACCAGGGAGTTGGGACTCACATGAAAGATGCTATGTCTGTTCCTGGGTAGAGGAATGCATTATTTGCATTAGCTGCATTAGTTCCATCCATTCTACCTGCCTTAGCTGACGGAATAGGATATTATGAAGAAAACATTGCCAAAAGTAGAACTTGTCTTTAGAAATTTTTTTGGTGACAATTTTTTATATCCCTTCTATCATGGATCTCCACATTCATGCCTATTTTGCTGCATTTCTTCATAATCTGGAATAAATCTCTAAACAGATATATTTTACTGAAAAAAATGAAGTCATCCTACTGGGTTCCCCACCTCTCTGTTTATCATTGTTGCTTATACTCTTGAACCATGTGTGAGCAAAACCAAAACATTTCTTTTTCCCCAATCTGTAATTAGCAGAAAACCTACAACAGCTGCAGTAATAAAACCCACCAAGTCATTATGTAGGTTTTGCCTTTCATAGGTGATAATCACAGAAATTGGTTATTTATTGCTTCTGTGAATTGAGAACTCCTAAAGGAAATAATTCAATCCAGAACTCATTATATTGCCTCGCAGACGTTCTGAAACATAGTGTGACTCCCTTAGCAAAGGTTTTTCTTCTGGCAAAGCAAACTGAAGAACTTGTCTTTTGTCAGATCTCTTGTTTCATCTGTCTGTGTGTGTCTGTGTGTGTGTGTGTGTCTTGAAAGCAAAGCAGGATTGCTTTCTCCATGTCAGGCTCTACAGTTTTGTTCCTTCCAGCTGCAGCCAGTTTTGAAGGCTGTGGAGAGACCACGTTGCAGAACTGGACAGTGAATTTATGTCCAGTTCTCCACCTGAGAGAGGTTGTATAAGCTGAAGGCTATAACCATACAGCTAAATTATTGCAGTATTATACAAGCCCAAGCCTGGAAAACCCATCTGCAGTAGTTCGCATGGCAGTAATACACAATACACGTCTGATGCTGAGTTTTGTAGAATCATGGGTATCCCAGCACCAGCCATAGCAGGTTTCCCTAAGGAGTTCACTTAAAGTATATCATAAGCAACTCTCTTTTCTTTCTTGTCCCTGGTGACCTGCAGAAGTGGGTTAGCACACCATTTCATTTAGAATATGTCTTCTGGCTGAGGGCATGTCAGATGCAGGCACAGCTCTTAAGAGCTGAAACCTGTGGCCCTGGCTCTGGCAATGACCTGGGATAGCCCAGAAAAAAAAAAAAAGAAAAGAAAAAAGCAATGTTAAAATTTCTACAGAAAGTACTTGTTTTATTCATGTTCTGATGTGGCTTTCATAAATGGCACTTTAAGTGTTTTGTATCTATGCTAATGCAATCACTTTGGAAATTGAGTTAACAAATGCCTATTTGAATTTTAAGAAAAGAGTTTGTGTCTACCTGTATTCCATGTTGTAAATGTTCTATTGACCCTCTTTTTAACAAAGTCTTATTACTAAAATTTGAATCTCCTTTCTTGGCAGAGAACATTCAAAAGCATTGCTGTACAGAAAATACTGGTTTTATGCTCGTGTGTGGCAAGTGAATCCTGAAAATTGACACCCTGTTCACTGTGCAAGTCAATGACAAAAGTTGTGTCACTGGGTCACACCAGACCAGACACATGGCACATACTGTAGTCTACAAGCAAACTTTCAAATTTTTTTGGTGCTGTGCAACAGAAGTAGGAAGGTGAACTTCACATTGCCTCAGTGCTGGGTTCCAAAATGGTACTGCAGCAGTAGCAGTGTGGCTGCGAAGGACAGGCTTCACCCCTCACTGAAGATAAGGGAGAAGGACATGACAGTAAGATGACAGAGCTCTTCAGTAAGGGATTTCAGTAAATAAAAGGTGAACCTAGTGTAACTCATTCTTTCAACCAACAAATAATCAATTTGGGATGAAACATTTAGTAAATTACCTTAAAAAACCCATTCTTTTTGTTGTTTATGTTGCCAACCATTCCTTCTCCTCTAGTCTATCCATTTGTTAGAAATACACATCCCTGCTTAGTTTTTTAGGCCATATATTTAAGGAAATTATAGTCAAAACTAACAACTATCTCATTGGCATTTGTTTGAAAACTTTGCTAAGTTTCTGGCAAGTAATGATGATAGACATTTATCCCTAAGCCACAGACTCTTTAGGACAGCAATGAATAATCTCCCTGTGTCTGTTCATTTGTATATGCTACACCAATTAAGAAATACTTTTTGTAGCTTTCATATACTTTTGGTGTGTTCAATCATCCTCATTTTGTTTCTTAAGTTGCAGGCACCTAAAGTTTGGGTTGTATGCATTTGCTATGCTGCTAAGATCATACAGTAACCATCATTTGCAATCTGAAATATTTATGAGGTTTTAATTTAGTGAGATCCCCATTCTTGTGCATTTTATTCCTTCCCAGATGTACCAAGACTGAAGACAAAAAATGTGAATTCCACAGGAATTTTCATCTCATCCTTCACACTAAGCTGGCTAACCCTCACTTACAAGCCAGAACTGCAGGCTCAGACCACCCTCATTAATTTCACTGTCAGCAGGGACAGGCTGGAAGAGCAGCTGTTGGCTGAGGCTGTTAATGCTGAGAGGCAAGACTCACAAAAATGTAAGGTAAGGACTATCTTTTGATTTGTCTGTTGCCTGCTCAGAGATTTTAAGGCTAGAATTAATATGTCTGTTTGAATCTGCTGTACAGTAATTGTTAGTAGCCCATATTAGAAAGATTTTAAGAGTCTGCAAAGTGTAGAAAGTACTTCTACTGATTTGCTCAAATCTGTGCTCCCAAAGGGCTTGTCTTGACCTAAAGCTCTGCTAGATACTGAAATGAATGATGTTATTCCCACACTTTTCTCTACTGCTTGGTTTGCACTGTGCATTGCATTTCATTTGCAGTGCAGAGTTAAAGCCCTCTCCAGTGCTTTGTGCTTCAGCAATCTTGAGCCAATAAGTGTAAATAAAATTCCATGCCAGTCCATACAGGGATATGATGGCGCTGTTAGGAGCTAGGGCATCTGGTTAATAAATCATAATTTATTCCTGCAGGGATGCAGTTCTGTGGCTGCTGTAGTCATACCAATGTATAGTAATCTGTGAGGGGAAATGCTTTTATGAGTGGTTATAGGAAGGACTTTGGGCAGACTGTAATCTGTGAGATAAAATAATGAAAAGAAAGTACTTAGGAGTGTGAAATGAATAACAACAATACCTCCTATTTCTCTAGTGTGTCTTTCCAGTTATCTCATGTAATTAACTAACTTCATCCTCAAAGATTTGCTTCACCTGTCTGAGGAACTGCTGCTTCATGCAAGGGCAAACTGGGCCAGGGAGTTTAATTACCCCTAGAAGAATGAAAGCCATATACCTGGGAATGCACTCCAAAAACAGCTGGCCATTTGCCTCTGCATCTGCACATGGTTCCACCTGGGACTGCATGCTTACAAGGGCTGTATCACCCAGGGTTTTTGGTGTGAGTCAGGGTCTGATGGAGAGCTCCCTGTAAGGCTCGTCACCCCTTGCACTGTCACAAGGTCAGTCCACTAGAGCAGACTGTGACGATGTTTTCCCACCCTGTTTGCTGCCAAAGTGGGGCTCTCCAGCCTTGTGCTATTCTCTGGTTTTCTCAGCTGCCAAGTAGATTGCCACTTGCTGTTCCTGGCATGATCACACTTCTTTTGTGTAGTCTCAGGAGGAAGGACACCAGGAGAGAGATAAAGTTCTAGTCCATGACAACATAAACCTTCTCACTTTGGGTGTCCAGAACCTTAAATCTGGGATACTGGGACAGGAAGCAAACTGTCCTTTCAGAAATTAAATTAACTGATGCAATTAAACAGAAAAAACAGCTCACAAATGCTATAAAATATTATTTCTTGCTGTGGTTGTCTAAACACAGTGTTTTCCTTCCCTCTGCTAGTCAGTTCTCACCAAGCAGCAGAAGGGTTTCCTGACTGAGCTCAGGCAGCTGGAGGATGACAGACTGCTCAGCTTGTCACCTGCCCAGGGCAGTCTCCTACACTACAGTGAACTTGTAACGAAAATCAAACGAGCAAAGTCAGCTGCAGCAGAAATACAACACAAGGCAATAACAATTGACCTGTTTCTAAGAATTTGAAGTCACCACTGTAAAATGTCTATCATTAATTGAGTGTAACATTTCTGCGAGCTAGAATAAGAATAGTCAAATTGCTGTCTGTCCAGACAGGGCTGTCCTCCCCATATTCATATTTTCATATTTATAATATGTAGTTGCCAGATGTTTGATTTTTTTTTTTAGGTGCTTGAATTAGTACTCATAAAATTAATAAAAATCAGCATGAAATTTCAACAAATGTATTAATATATGATTGCCATATTTTCACAGGTAAACAGGCATATTTCTTCAGAGGACAGTTATTCCCTAATGTTTGCCTAAGATAAGAATTTACTTCTTTAAATATTTGCTGTTGTTTGAAATAAAGTCAGTTTTCTAGAGTATATCCATATCCTTTTCTGTATGGCTAGGAATATTTTGACAATTGTGTGGGATAATCACGGCACATTAAAAAATAAACGAGATGCCTGCCATCATTCAGATAGCTGAAGGCAAAGGAAATGAAGTTCAGGATGACACAACAAGAGAGCATCACAGACTGACAGCTGGAGGAGCAGCCCTTCCTCACTCTGGGAGTATCAGCCTGGGCAGTGTCAGCCCCATCTACCTGTTTCCAGTGACGGTGAAAATGTCTCCTGCTGACTTGGTTTCAAAGTGCAGGGAGCAGAATGCTGCCTCCAGCAGTGATGCCTGATGCATTAGTTATTACTTGTACCAGATGTTTACATTGGCAGGGCTGTGTGTCTGAGGAGAGAGAACACGATGTGATCTCCTGCTGGTCTGTAACACGGTACATCCCCACGGGGCTCTTTGTTGGCTGCCTCCATTCTGACTGTGTTTTCTGACTCTGCTTGCAAAAGTTTACCTACCTTGTGTTAAGCCATCCCACAGGGCCACGAAGGAAGAGTTTGGAGGAATTCTATATGAACAATTCCCCATCATAAATCTACCAAAGGATCCAGTGCTGTGAGTAAGGGAGATCACCCACTGCAAAATTACCAGCTTGCTAAAGTGACAAAGATTCTATGCTGAGTTAAATAAGGAAGCAGGAGAGTATTGCTGTTAGCAGCCCTCACTCCTGGTCTGCTGAAAGTTTCCTTTAAAAGCCTCTTGTCAGCCTCTTGCATTTCACACTTCTTAGGGCAGCTCATTATAGGAGCCTACAGTCAGAAACTGATTCTCTTATGAGTAGAAAAGCAAAAAAAAAGCAACAATCAAATAAATAAAAATAACTATACTAACTTTCAGGCTTTCAATACATCTTCCACAAAGCAATTAAACAGGCTGAAAAATGGGGTTTCAGTGCTTTAACTCTAGCCTGAGAGGAGCTGTCTCATATTCAACTTGGCTTTTCACAAGGGAAGGACTTTTGGAAATGATAAGCTCCTTTTCCTGGCCCAAATGGCTTTCCAGGTGAGGAAAAATTTTCATATTGGTGATGATGACATTTGCTGGATTTGCTGTTTCTTCTCTGTAAGGTGATGCCTGTGCCCAAACCCCGTGGTGTGCAGTTTCCCACACAGGGTGACTGCTGCTTCCATATCAATAATAATTGCAGAAATCTCAAAGATGTTACCATGTAATTATTTTCATTTAAAATGCTGCAATGACTTCATGAAGTAGGTTGAGGATAAACAGCATGACTTAGATGCTTGCAGTTGGATAATTAGGGTAGAAATTGATCTGGTAGATAAAGGAAGAAGTAAATAATACATCTCCAAATAAAATTCAGACTGTTGTTTTTCCTTTTAATTTTAGTAGCTTTATGCCCTGGAAAAAGTCAGGGCTCAGGTGTACTGAGAGGCAGAGGTGTCTCTGAAGCAAGTCCGATGACCTTTTTCAATGTTGTATGTCATTAAAGTTCTTCTAAGTAGTAAAGAGATAGAACTCCTTGAATTGGATTTCCTTTTTCAGTTCAGAGTTGAACACAAAAGAGTCCTGTTTACTTTTTAACTACTCAGCCATGGAGTACCTACCATTATGGTAGTTTGGGAAAATTACTTTTCAGTTCTAAATCTTTTTTGTTATTATTTCTCGACACATGCCTTAACTAGACAATTTCAGGTAAAGTCATACATTCTACCATAATGTTTTAGTAGAACTACTGATGTTTTCAAAGTGGAGTTTACAATTTGAGTGCCTTTTTCTTTAGACATCACATACTCTATCTTGTGAGGAAATTCTGTTTTACCATGATTTCTCTACTCCCCTAAAAATAGAATTTTAACTCCATGCCACTCCTTACTGTAATAAATGTCCCACACAGGGTTTCCAGTTTGTCATATCTAGATGTTTAACAGCAAGCAGACAGTGGCAATACCAACTAAAGTAAACTCTTACCAATAATGTTACATTTATATATGTGTGCTTTTGTGTATAGAAATGTAATTCAGTATTTTAAAGCAAGTCCTGAGTCCCTGGGTTGCACTAGGGTTTTTTACATACCTCAAAAATTATCAGTGTCATCCTGTTTCAGTCATCATGCAAAAGGTACAACATCTGTATTCAGCTTGCTTCCAGGCTATGGCAGTGATGGATATGTTCAGAGGGATAGATAGAGGTATTTAAAGATCCATTAAGAAATGGAAGAAGTGAGTGGACTCAAAATATCCAGAAAAGAATTCCCCTGGTAGTAGACAAAAAAAGCTCTTTGCAGAAACTAATAATACTGTCCATCATGACAGAATGTTGCATGCTTTAAGGTATGAAATTTGAGGGTTCATTTTTCAGGGGAAGGGTGTATGAGGGTGGTGTCTTGCATGTGTCTGGCAAATTCAGATCTTAAGAAGCAAGCAAATAACTTCTAAAACTGGACGGTGAACCAGAATTTGAGATAAATACTGTGGTCCTTGACAGCCTGTTGTCCTGGTGAAAAGTTTATGAAGAGGTATTGTAGTAAGACATGAGTCACAGCATAGCTAAAAATGTATTTTTCAGTGTTAGTTCTCATTATGGTATTAGAGCTGGTAGGTAACCCCACAGGATGACAATTTTTCTGGTCTGCCTTAAGAAAATTCTATGACACCAGGAAAGATTCTGTGTGTATTCATCTGTGAATACTGACACTGTGGTTTTCTGGTTGCACTGTTTTAGTCTTTTGACCCCAAGGTGATGGTCTTATAGACCTGTTGCTCCACACCCCACCATTACCTGTTTTACCCATTTTTACATGACTCCTGAGAATGCAAGTTTTGTCCTGGGTATTTATTTTGCCCAACTGCCCCAGCTTTATGTGACAGTATTGCCTGCTTTATTCCTTTTCATTCAGAAATTGCTGTTTTCTGTCACATGGCCACCATCCCACAGGGAAATGAAAAAGATCATCATCTCTCCTGCTCCACCACTTGCTTCCCTTCTTGCCTTCAGTTCACTCTCCTGCTGATTTCTCTGATGACATGACCATCAGTGTCAGATGCTCAAGTCTGACAATGGTGCAGTTCTGAAGTACTTATCAAGACACATATTTTGTGTTTAGTGGTGGTTTTGTCATATATAGGAACTTTGTGGAGGAAAATCTTGGCTCAAGGTATGGGAAAAGCACAAGGACGGATTTAGCAAAATGCTAAGAAGAGGGCAGCCCAGCCACTCCCATGTTTTCCATCCTGTCTTCAGGACTAGACCCACTAGAAGATCATGAGACAATAGGTAATCCTCTTATTTGCTTCTGGTTCAAGGATCACTTAACTGTCCTCCCATTAAAGAAAGAAAAATTGACCTAGAAAGTGAAATGGGGCATGCAGGACTAGAAATGTAGATAAATTGATGCATGGTTATGTGCTTGTGTGTATGTGCTTCTACACATATATGTGCAGGTGTATTTTTTGTACTGAGCAGAAGTACAAGAAAATCTTCTGGATTCATCTGTCACTAGGATGGAATATGCATTACAGTGGGAAAATAGGGCACAGTTTGTTTTCAGCAGAAGATTCAAGTTCTGAAGTTTCTTCCACCCCCACCATATTCATGGCAATGGGGTGGATGAAAAGTGTAAGGCCATAAGCACTACAGTATGAAGAAATTTTTAGAGCATTCCTCTGCTTGGCATAATGCAGGTTTCCTTTGTGCTCTTTTCTACCTTTTGACTAGATGAGGGCCAGAGGGCAATTTTCTCCATGCTCATGTAATCTTGTGCCCCCTGTGACTAAATAATGGTCATTATACAAACTATATTCAATTGTAAAGGGCTCTGTGGCTTTATACTTAGGATTACTATTCCCCACAGACAAAAGTGAGAATACCAGGTTAATATAACTGTGACCTCACTGTGCTCAATTTAAGCTCAGGCCTCACAAGGTGAGAGGCTTGTGCATTTACCCACTGAACCAATCAGTTAAAAAACTGATGTGATATCTACCACATGTTGCTCCCTTTTTCATGAGGGAATTGCTCTGTACCCCCCATAAGAGTTTCTAAAGCTCAGTAACAATGTCGAGCATCTATCAAAATGTCAAAAGGTTCATTATCTTAAAACCAAGGGAACAGATTTCTGCAGGCTTTTTCTAACACCAGCAATAAGGCCACTGTTGAGAGCTTGCAATTTTGCTTGTTGAAATTGTAAGGGTTTAGTGAAGTGCTTCAGAGGAAGTAATATGCATTGCACAAGTGATAGTGAAATTAATGGGGGCATTATCATTCTTTTTCCTTTCTGCTCTGCTAATTTTCCTATCTCCTCCCCCTCTGTCACTCACCCTTCCCCAATTATTTCTATTATAGGCAAAAAGCTTGGGTTCACTATAGACTCTGGAAGATTTCATAACCTCTCTCTAGGACAAAGGCAAGAGATGGTTGCAAAGGAGGTACTGAAGAAAGCTGCCCCTCGTGGCCATTGGGTTCTTTTCCAAGTGAGTGTCAAACTGCCTCTCTGATGGGGAATACCTTCTCAGCTGGAGGGATGTTCCCAGAACACAAAATACACGGTGGATTACAGCAAAAGTTCTAAACAGCTAATAATCCTGTTCCTTTTGCTTTTGGTTGTAACAGGATGAACATCATATTAATGGGGCGCATGTCATGTTTTGCTGAACAGTGCAGTCTCCCAGGAGGAACAGGAGAGATAAAACAGAAAGCCCCTGGTGGGTGGGTAGGATTGCCCTCAGGCACACTGTTCCCCTGCCTAATTAAGAGCTCCTATTCCATTCAGCAGGCCATAATGGAGACTTTAATGAAATGGGTCTGACTGTCCCTGGGGAAGCTGCATAATTAGTCCTGCAGTGCTGCTTTTCTGAGATAGCAGCCACAGCTTTGGCCAGCTTTGTATGGACCAAGAACCCACTCTGCAGAGGACAAAGAGACCCGTGGGATGCCCTGGCAAGCCGTGGTTTCCCAGCAGAATAAGGGAGAGAACAGGAGCATTGCAACCATAAATGCTGCTGAAAAAAGATGCTCTGTCCCCAGTGTTTTATGCTCAAAAGCCAATGTGCATATATGACAACCTGCCAGCCCTGAAGCCAAACAACAAATGCACGTTCCAGGCCTTGATATTAAGGTAGTTATGGGAATGGGGTGATTCCCTCCTCTCCTGGTTTCCATCTCTGCAGCCTGCTTTGTCTGCCAGCCAGGTTGCCTGCAGCAAATGAAGGGCTGGGTTAGAGTCAGTGTTTTCTGATGGGTGAAACAGCAGCACCATGGGATTAGTGAGGGGCCCCGGCGTGCCAGGCACTGTGGGAGTGTGCACAGGCTGCCTGCTTCATCAGCAATGAGACTGGAGGGATCTTTAACCATACTTCATGTGAGTGAGCTAATCATGCCAGCCTGAAAACAACCCTGCATAGAAATGGAGTGAAGGGAAGAGTCAGGTTGGTTTTCAGGGGAATTTCAGGGTTCTCAGCTGTTCTGGGGGCAGAATGAAAAAAATGGAAGATGGCAGAGGCAGTGCTGTGTGTCTGAAGCCACAGGGATGGCTTCTGGTGTTACAGACCTGCTCCATTTTCCAGCCCTTTATGCCTGGCTTCTGAGAGAGGAGAGAGGCAACAATTTTGCTGTGAAGGTTTTTGATAGTGAAGGATTGTGGGAAATCTGCAAGGAAACTTTATGAAGATGTTGGACCAAATCCCAAAAGGTTCTAAGATAGCTATAACTATTGGGATTTGGATGCACTCAGTGCTTCTCACACTTTAGTCTTCTGGGTTTGGGCCCAAAAACTCTGTAAGCTTATGTTTCAAAAAATTTTGGAGCAAAGAGATGAAGTATTTTAGTATGGATTTTATTGGAGGCTAGGGGGTATATAATTAGATATTAAAAAGAAAAACAAACCAACCTACACCTGCTATTCTGACTGACATGGAAAATACTTCAAAAATTACTTTGGCTTCAGATCTAGCAAAAGCAATTGGCACAGTGGTTGGCAAACTGGCCGAAGAAAGACTGACTCCATTTTTTGGATATCAGTTTTAACTCTTCCGTCACTTGCAATTAACACCTCAAATTCAGACTTCTGATATATTGAATGTTTTTGCTGTTATTGTATTTAGGCTTGGATCACTTCCACTGTGCATTGGATGGATGCAGTGTATATGAAAATTCAGGTGCTGCCGGGCTGCAATCATGTAACGTGATGTGAAAGTCTGCCTCTCTTTCCATTCCCCTATTCCTTTTTCCACATGGCAAGGGATAGTTTGGGAATATCCCCCCAGCAGACCTCATAATAAAGTAATGCAGCAGCCAGGGCATGACATGCTGTATTCTTTGGCTGTAATTCCTCCTGAGCTGCATGGAGATTGCCAGTGCAATCACCAGCTTCAGGCACATCAGTGAAGGGCCAAAGAAAAGCTCGTGGATGTGCTGCAATTTGAGTTGAAACGTTGGGATTGTAACAAAGAAAGGTGGAGTGCTGGAAAGTGGTGTGGTCAAACATCTTCAGCCCAGCCACATTTTAAACTTTTCTCAATATTCCTGTTTGTCACCAGTAGGTGCTTTGGAGGCAGATATTTCTCCATTATAACTCTCTTCTCTGATCCATCAGTGTCTTTCCACTGTCTTCATATATCCAGAACTTTAAGGACAGTTACACTCTGAAGTAGTCTGAGGCACATTTCCTAAGCAGCAGGATATCTGGGATCATTTTTCTGTCTAGCACTTCTGTCTTGCTCCTGGTATGTCTTGGACATGTTTTGTCCTAGGTTCCCAGTTCTATAGGGAACTTAAGTAGAGTCCAGGTGTCTTCTGAGCTGTGCTTGTCTTTGTATGTGATAACACCCACAACCACAGATCACTTAACCCTGAATTTATAACATTTTCATTAGCTTCAGAATCAAAGCCTTAAATTTGAGAAGCTAACAGTGAAACCTCACTACATACCAAGAAATGGCAATGATTTAACTCTTTCCCATTAAAAAGTCACAATGACAATGTGTCAAGGTTAACAAATTTATCTGGTTTTGTACAATAACCATATTGGCTGTTTTTCAACGGAATATTTGTCTAAGTAGCTGAGTGGTTCAGAACCTTGGACAAACTCCTTGAGCAATAGAGTATGTAATCCTGATTTCTGTGTCTTTATCAGTGCTGAGCCAGCTCCAACCCCAGAAGAGCACACCATTCTCCAAGGAATATGAGAAAATTCAGTTAAAATTACTGATGAACATCCTACAGGGATGTTGGCTAATTTCTATGCTGCTCTCTATGATTTTGACCAGGTAAAAGCAAGCTATATTTTTTTTCTCTTTTGTTTGCTTTAATTATTCCTTCCCCTGTGGGGAGAAGTGGTAGCATTGATGACCATTCTCTGGGAGACCAGGACTTTGGGACTGCTGTAATTCCAAACTATCCTGAGAGCTGCAGGGTGCCCTGCACTACCTCTGTGTTTCCCATCAGTGCTGGGCAGGAGGAAAGGTGTGACAATGTCCTAGGTTAAAAATATATGTATTCTATTACCACCAGCTGTGGGCCGTTAGCTGTTAGCTGTTATCACCTGTTAACGACCCACCCCTGATAACAGACAATGGGCCATCAAGAAGCCACCCAATGACTCATGGACTTATCTCATCCTATTGTGAGATGCTCCCCCCAGGAGGGGGAAGCTGGGCATTCCCACCTGGATATAACTAGACCTAGAACTGCCCAAGAGTAGCTGGGCAACTGGGTACTAGAGGACTGGGTAACCAGAGGACAAGAGCCACCATAGACCTTCAGTTGGACACGGGACCTTCCATCGGATCATCGCTTCAACTGGATCACTTCAGTGGGACTGCTTCCGCCACCCTAATAGGGTATCAGGTTGTATCTAACTTCATCTGTACCTTTTTCCTTATATCATTTTCCCTGTTTCTACCTTTTCTATCAATTTCAATCTTGACTTGTGACCTCCCACTGGTTTGTTTTCAAACCAATACAGACAATAACACAAACATTTATACAGTTCAGTATAGACAAGCACAGGCATGCTTACAAAGACAGAAAGAGCATTTATTGCACCAGCTTTAGCCAGTGGTACACTTATGAAAAAAACCTGTACATGCTCTGAAGCCAGAGCTCTCTCATTGAATGGTACTTGTGTATTTTGCTCTGCTCTAAATTTGGGGTGACCAAATGCATGGTGATGACCATTCTCCCACAGAGTGGATTTACCTACTTGGGTGTTCAGGCAATGGCTCAGTACCCTGGGCATGCAGTCAGGCATAAAGAAAGGAATTAAAGAGTCAGGGTCATGTGCCATTTGTTGTTTTTTCTTTTGCTCTTTCCCTGTGTGAGGTTCTGCTGGCTGGGTGGAAAGAAGGAGGAGAAAGAAGACATGAGATTGTGGGGAACAGGCACATCACAGGTTGTGCACAGCTTCCTTCCCTCCAGATCCCTGATTATCCCCGACTGCTACCCCGGGAACTTGTAGAGAGATCTTCAAGCCCAGTGTGAGTCAGCTTCCCTGCAGCAGTGGCAGTGCTGGAGCACTGCTTGTTCATATCAGCAAAGCAGACCATGGTGAAGGCAGCTGTGACTGCATTTTCACCTCCCAGCAAGGGATCCACAGCAACTACTTGAGCACAGCGCACATGAAGGCAGAGCTGGGATGTGAAAAGGGTAAGAGTTCGTTTAAAAAAGGAATACTGACCAATGCC
>VXAC01001105.1:455410-468855 GCA_013399225.1 Rhipidura dahli | reverse complement strand
AAAAAAAAAAAAAGAAAAAGGAAAAAAAAGTTGTCAAAGCTACAACTGGATTGAATTTGATGGTATGGGCTGATTTGGAAAGATATTTGTGAGAAAGGAAGAATAGTTGTGGTTTTGTAGCTGAGGAGCTGACTATTAATACAGCATTTTGTTCTTTTATCTATTTTTTTATAACTTGTTATAATAATATTTTTAGTGGAAAGCTGAAAAAGTTAGAAAAAGTTTTTAATAAAGGTCATTCATATACCTTGTTGTCCTGCTGCAGTCTGTGTTTAGTGAAAGAATATATATGTAGATATTTGAATTGACCAGCTTCTAAGCCTCATATATTAAAGAGCCCTCTTTTCTCACACACTATTCTGAGCCATGGGTGTTTGTGGCTTACCACAAATTTCTGTGCAGACACTGTCTTTATTATATTTCTGGTTGAGGTATTTAATTTCTTTTTTTTTTTTTTTTTAATTACAAAAAGAAAATCAAACTATGACTAATCTAGATGGAATATATTTCATGGGTTTGTGATTTTACTCAGGGTAGAAACTTGTGTTGTATTTTTCATGGTTAATCTCAACATTTTAAGGATTTAAGGAAGTTTTTTGGTCAGACATAAAATCCTTCACCTTTGCTCAGATTCTGCTACATGTTGTTCAGTTCAGGATGATCTATTTCCTTCTGAAGGACAAGAGTTTATCCCTTTGATGTTCCTCCCACACATTATTGTTTTCCAGGGTATCAAGGTAATATTTCTATGTTCATTACTTCTTGAACTGAAGGATAAAATATAGAAAAATGTTAGAGAAATAAGGATTAATTTCTGCAGGTTTTACAGGCAAATGCCAAATAATTTAAAAACCAGCTGAAGCCCTGTGCTGAATCTCATCCTGCTGAGATTCTCTACTGACACTAAATAATGAAGGCGAAAAGAAAAACATTAAACTTCAATTTCAAATATGACACTTTGGGAAATGGTGAAAAATTTCAACGAGTTTGAAGGCTTTTAAATGAATGTTAAACTAGTACATTTTCTCCTTGAGATGAAGTCTAGGGATGATTTAGCTGAGAAACTGTAGTGGTTATCTAAGAAATATTTATGGAGTTCTAGGTAAAGTCTCAGTTTTTGTTGGTTTCAGTAGCACAACAGTTCTCCTTTCCTAAGGGACATTTGGGAATAAAAATGTCACTATCAACAGTTTTGCATCTGGGAATTACTGCAAAAATTTCTGCCCAATAGCCTCTGATCCTTTAGAAACGTGTTTCTCACTCTCCTTCCCTCTCCAGGCTTGTGAGTGCTCCCTTTTGGCAGCTGAGGCTGGCACAGCCCTGGGTAACACTGCTGGTTGCTAGTGCATAAGTTACTCCTTCTTTCTTTGACAGGATACCCTTGAGCTGTGCACCAGAGAAGGGGAATTTGAAAGCATCCTTTTTCCTCTGTGCAATTTTCACACTTGTGCTGCTGGGAGACTGAAGTTTGGCCCTAGGGCTGGAATGGAAGGTGCCCAATCAGCACCAGGGACCTCTGTCTGTGTCACTGGCCTCGGCAACTGCTTGGAGTTAGCCACAAGAAGGTAAGAAGTGGTCAGGTAACCACACACCAAGGTAATTTCCACTCAATCACATTTATACTGAAAAGGGGGGACACAGTGCTTTCCCTGAAGCTGTTGTTGTAAGTAGCTGGTGTTATATGATATTGTTGCTGAGAATGAAAATAAACCAGATCAAAAGGGGTGGGGGTTATGGGTTTTCTTCTGGCAGTGGATGCTTGAACTTTAATATAGGTCAAACCAGTTCCACATCAGTAGCTAAGGGAGAAAAAAATGCCCTTCATTATGTTAACAAAAACAGGGGTTTACATGTGCATATATGCCAAATTCATTAGGCAGGTAATGAAGCATTTGCACAAATGTAATTACAAACAGCAATTCTGACAGTTCATAACACTGCATTAATAATCACTACAATTAGTTCTGATGATGGAAGCAATTTACAGCACGTCACATGTATAAATAATGGTGCATTTCCTGAATGTGTCATTATTATGTATTAAGGATGCCACCTTGTTGTGACTTTCTCAGTAATGTTCCCCTTGAGTCAAAGTTAAGGATACATGAGTGATTTTTTTTCTGAGCTACAGCATATTTCATACTCCTATAGTTTAAATACTGAGTTGAGGTCATTCGTGTAAGTTCTGTATGTGAAAATGTGAAATGCCTAAATAAAAGGCAGTAATTATTTGTTACTGAATGATATAGGATATTATTGAATAGATCCTCCCATTTTAGTAATTTATATAAATTTCAGAGATATTTATAAAGAAATAAAAGAGACAGAAGTGTCACCCCTTGATGATATACTTTTTTCCATATCTCCCAGCTAGTATTTATTCTTAGAAATTAATTTTCTTTTTGTCTTCATACCCCTACTAACCTTTATTTAGTTAGTAGGACATCAAGCTGTTTTTCCTTTTTGTGGTACTTGGTGTCATAGTGAAATAATTGCTTAATTTTATTATGATGATTTAATAATGTTTCCCATTTAGAAAACAAGTCTATAAAATCAGCTTATTGCAACCCTTAGTTTTCTTTGCTAATAAATCTTGCTGCTTTAAGCTGTTCTTTTCAAACCACAATTCATAAGCTGGATAATTCATTTTGCTAATTAATGAGAGGGAGGATTCTGATGGCAGGGAATACTGGAAAGGTCTGTAAGAGCAAGAATTATTTCTTCTCTCCTCTTGGTAATATTGCTTATTGGCCTTTCTCATTGTACTGCTTAGTGATTCATTATCCTGTGGCTTCATAGGGATTTTTTTTTAATGTAGATATTGGAGAGAGAAATAAGACAATAGCTTTTTTTAGATGTGACTTCATAGGTATATATGCATGTATGGGTATATATAGAGATATAGACATATAAAATCATTTTTATATATTCTTCTAATTCATTGTCCTTTGGGAACAACTTCCTGAGGACAATTAGGCATTGACCAGAAAGCAGAAAGCTTAAATCAGGGAACTTGAGCAAGCCCATCAGCTAGTGGAAATTGCCATAACTCCACTATGACTTCCACTGGTTTATAGTGTTTTCCCATTAATATTTACTCTCATATCTCAGTTTTTCCTGATGTTATGACAAAGTCCAGCATACCAACCTGCGATGGTTAAGGTCTCTTGATGTGAAGTACAGGATTCCTGATCCTGCCTCACTGTCCCACAGTTGCCCTCCACCTTCTGATCCCCACCTTCTGATCATGGAGCTGTTGTTGGATGTTGTAAAGGGGGGATGGAGATTCTGTCCCCTCCATTATCCACCCACCCAGCAGAAGTTCTGTGGGTTTTTTTTGTAGAAGAAGACTTCTTTTGTAGAAGACCAGTCTTCTACAGAGTACAATGGCAATTATGTGAACCTGAAAGCCCAAAATATTTCTAATGCAAACTCCGCAGTTTTCTCACACTCACAAAAATGTCCCTTTTATATCACCAGCTTTGATTATCCCATTATAATCAGTGTCCCAGAAGTGTGCAGCTGAATGAGCTTGTACTGCATTAGAATATTGATATACTCTTCCAAAAGACAAAGGGAAAAGCAATTTCTTGAGATAAATATATATGAAATTAGAAAAACATTAAATGAGGATTTGTTGCCGACAGAGAGGAAAGCAGGTTTATTCTAACTGCAAGAACGTTTCATTCTAAATCCAAGCTGTTGGCATTTTTCACAGGGATTCTCTGTTCAGTCTTCTCATCACAGGCATGCAGCACTGCATATTATATTCCAGTGGCTTTTTAAATTTTCTTTTTTTTCATTTTCTTTGAACCAGTCTAAAATAAAGATGGATTAGCATTTCATATAATCAAATTGCTGCATACAAGTTTATGTAGCAAGCAGGCTGGAATAGCTTCAGCTATTTTACTTGTTCTGTTCTGTCACATCATGCAATATTTAAAGCCTATAATTAAGTTTTTACTTGAACTGTTGGGGGGCAAATACTGCCCCCAAGGGCATAAAGGTTCCTGTCTGCAAAGGTTTCATCACAAACTGGCATATTTTGCAAACCGATGGGGAGCAAAAAGAAGCTTCAATGCTGTGAAGCCAAATAAAAGAGAAAGACAGTGGTTCCTTGAATAAAATGTTTTACCACCCTTAACCACATGCTTGATCACTGGCATTATGACTAGAATTCTACAATAAACTTAATGCTTATATGACGTGGCAGTAATGGGATTAATATTAATTCAATTTTTATCGAAGTTTTTGAATACTTCCCAAATTCAAATAATGTAGGATTTCAGTTACTAAATGTTCCCTAGTGAGGAGATATAAAAGACTGCAATCAGATACAAGTTTTTTACTTCTCCTCCAAGAAAGGCACAGTAGGTTATCTTCCTGTCACTCAAGAGAATTATGTTTTTAAAGATCTGTATGGGAAAATACATGCACTTGTTCATGAAGTTTTGTTCTCTCATATCGTGTGGTGTTCTGAAAATGTGGTTTTCTCTAAAGTTTTTTTTAAAAGAGCTAAGGTGAAAAACATAAATCACAGATAATACGTTTTGCACCATTACTGAATTTTAATCATAAATTTGGTATTTTTGCTCATATACCTCTCACTGGATTGAAATAAAAGAAATCTGGTTTTAATGTTATTTGCTGAACGAAACAAACCCAGCAATGCACATGTATTACCATGCCGCTTTCTGAAAGGAAGTAGTAGGATTTCTTTTGTGTCTCCTAACAGCATTTAACTGAACAGCTTTGGTTTGTCCTTTAAGCAGCTGGCTTGTTTTATTCAGTGATGCATTCTACTCCCCAGGTGAGTTGCATGGGAAGACTTGCATTGCCTCCCCGGTGAGATGACGTAAAGGGGCCCCACTGGCACTGCAAGCTCTGCTGGGTCTGTCTGCAAGAACTGCTCAGCCCACTCCTGGTGAGAACTTTCGTACCTGCCTAAAGCTCTTGCACATGCACAGAGTATGTTCAGCCTGAGGGAAAGAGAAGACCACACACTCTCATTCAGGCGGCCCCACCTGTAGCAAGGTCCTGTCCAGCTGTGGGGGAATAAATTTGACAGTGATTTATTGTGAGCAGGTTTTGGCTGGAAGGGTTTGTGAGTTGGCCTACTGCTCGTTTACTTCTGCAAGTGCCATTAATTGGTAATGTGGATTCAGTACTTCATAACACTGCTGGTATAGTGAGCTCAATGACTTTGGATACACTCGCGTTTCTATTTTCCTAGGGAAACAATTTCAAGGTGCTTTCATTTAGAAAGATTTGGGCTGGCATGGGAAAGTATTGCTTATGGAACTGCACTTTAGCTGAAGTAACTGATAGACTCACCAGTTTCAGGAGTTCAGAATGGCACTGTCCTCAGAACTTACTCTTTGCACATTTTCCTCCTCAAAAAAATAATGGAATGGAAATGTTATACATTTCCTTGCGTGCCCCTCTTTCTAAAACAGGGAAAATAGCTTGTAAGACTGTTTTTTATTTTCCACTATCCTCTCACACACCTGTTACTGTAGCTTTTTCAGGTTATCACCAGCTGACATACACTGAATTATTCAAATTTCACTATTAAATCTGGAATGCAGTGTATGTGGAGCATCCATGACTCCAAACTGCCAGATTGCCAAAGCTGCTTCTAATCAGCAGCAAAGGCTATGATTTTTGAGGTTACAAAAAGAAAATGTTACCATAACTTTAGTTCTGAGAAGTTTTGTACAGACACTACCTTAATCTATTTTCATATACACACAGTTATATCAAATGTGGATATTTACACAGGGGTGTGTGTATATATGTACACACATATATATAATATACATATGTAATGTATGTGTTATATATATGTATTTTATATATATATAAATATTTTAAAACCCTGTCTGCTTCTCCTTAGCTGCTGAAGAAGTCACTTTAGAGAACTGATTGTACACAATTTGCTAAAAACATCCAAGATGTTTTTCAGGTGCCCTTTACAGAACTGTTATTTTTCATTATCCAAAGGTAAAAAGCTCATTTATAAGGAAAAAAAAAAATATAGATTGTCATGTTACATGTGAGCAGGCCATTTGTGGAGCCAGGCTAAGCTGGGGAAAGTGCCCCTTTCACCCCTGGCCCTGGGCTGCAGCCTGCCTTTTGGCTGTGAGCGAGAGGAGCGGGCTGGTGTCTCCTTGGTCCCCAACAAGCGGGTTTTCATATGTCAAAGAGCCACACTCAGATGAAGGCAATTGGAAGTAACTGCTCAGAAGAAGATGCCCAGGAGTAAGTTGCCATGGAGATGGAAAGGCTAAACACCACTGTACTCCTGACCCTGAAAGAGGCTGATTTCTCCCCATGACAGCTGAGGTCGTGGGGGCACGATGGGAAGCTCATCCTGCCGGCTCCACTTCTGCCTCTAGCCTACGGATAAGTAAAGAATTACTGCTTTGCTACTTTAGGTAGTCCATTAACCTTCACAAGCCTGAACTTTCATTCAAATAATTGCAAAATAAGTATAGGTGGTGAAACCTGAACAGAATCACTGCTATTTTTATGGCCTTTGGAAAGTTTAGGGACCCAACCCTGAGTGTGGATCCACTGGTATTTTAAACAGTGAGGTATCTTTCTGAGCTTCTTGCTGTACTGGAAAAAGTTAAAGCCCAGAACGACCATCAAAACCAGGCAATCATTCAGTGTCTGGCAGCCAAATGAATACAAATAGGGTGGCCCTTCATCAGCAGTGAGGCTTTGTGTTCACTGGGGAGATCACCTTCTCTTTTTAACATCCTGTGTTATGATGAGTTCTTTTAGCTATAAATTCATTCCTCAAGGTCCCTTAGAATAACCCCCAGCTTTGGCAGACCTCACCTGGGAACAGTGGTAAACACAGAAGGGCAGCAAGTTTCTGCTACATACCCCAGTAACCCACAGCCTCCCTCTGTGCACACGGCGCCCACGGATGCAGTAAAACCTGATTTAAGTGCCAGCAGAGAGACTGGTAAGTACAGATTGTCTGACAGAATTGATCTTCCACTCGAGGTAAATAACAGGGCTTTTTTCAAAACCTCAGCACTACTTCGAAGTGGTGCCTTAAGATACAGCTTATTGTGGGTGAGGTTAGTGGTGCAAGTTCAGGCACAGGTAAATGGCTGGTTGCAGAACTGAAATGACTTCAGAAATAAGTGCTTACTGGTGTTATTTTGAGCAGTAGCTTGTTGTAGACTGTTCTAAATGCCAAAAGCTGTTAAATGTTATTGTGATTTTTGTGGCGTGGACCCTGCATTAGGAAGAAATAGCTTTTGTGAAAAGTACCACTTAGAGCTGGAAATATTTTTCAGCAAAAACAACTTCAAGCCTCGTTTAAATTGCAGACAGCTCTATGACAATAAGTTCAGAGAAATTCTTTGAATCCAGTGAAGTTCTTACAGCACAGGAGATAGGGAAGTCTGTAAAATAAATGTGATTGCTACAACTTTTATTCTTATTTTATTACTTTTTATTTTATTTAGGAGGTCAGCACACTGAGAGTACATCTCACCGAAATCCTGTCTACCTACATAAATCTTGATCTGCTCCAAAGTCCCAAGACTTAACTTAAATATCCTGACAGAGTTAGGGTTTTCCTGCTCTATAGGAACAGTGCAGTTAATAGTACTCAATATTGGCTCAATATTGAGCTGACTGGGACCTTAATTCTTTATCCTGTTAAAATTATCACCACTGTCTATCTCATTGAAGCCAAAGCAGCAGCACAAAACCCCATGCAAGACTCCTACACCTGGAGAGATGCAGTTGAGAAGCTTGATTTTCTTTCCTTGCTCCTGCTCCTGGCTGCCAACAGCCTGGCAGAAGAGAATGGAAGGGGCATCAACACGTAAAGAAATGTCCTGACTGGCAACCACTTCTGTGGGAGGTTAAAGGGTATCACTGTTTCTGACAAGCTGCTCATATTCTGACTTGTGATATCCCAGTTTCACACTCCATTTACCTGTCTCTTGTACCTGTGACCTCTTTAAGGTTATTTTGAATGCTGTGTGTTTATGCAAAGCCCCTAATTAATGACACATTAAATAGAACTAATGCTGTGGCTCGTGTTAATACATGACAGGGTTGAGATGAGTCGAAGGTTCAGTCCTCCCTCTCCCACAGGTATCCTGTGTGGCTCTCTCCTGTCTCAGACTCATCTGCAAAATGGTATAAGAATCCTTGCTCAGCTGCTGAGGGGATGCAGATTTTCAGTACTTAAAATAAACTTGCCTCAGTAATGACAGTCCTTAAAATAAACACAGAGCATCCTCATGAAGGAAGAAGAGACCCCACAGAAAATGGAAGTGTCCAGAAATTATGCAAATAATAACTATGCTGGGAATACTTTGGTAACCTTCTTCCATTGTATCAGAACAGGCAGGTGTGGTATCCACAGACTTGAAACAAATTTCTGAAACTTTGTAGATACACGGGAATGTTTCAAGAACTGGTGTCAGCATTATCAATAACATAATTGATTCTTTTACTGCAGCTGGAAGGGGAACTGGCACCAGGTTTCTTGGACCCAGCAAATCTGGATTGTGATGGATATCATAAACATATAGATGAAATGCTTCTATCTGAAAGCACTGTATTATATGGGCTGCACCCCAATGCTGAGATGGGAATCCTGACAAGAACATCAGATAATCTCTTCAAAACTCCTTTGGAAATGCAACCCATGTATACATGGGAGAGGGATCAGGCCAGTCTGCAGAGAAAGAGGTGAAGTTCTTCATCCAGTGTGTTGTCAGTGCTGTTAATGACTGGTGGAATGCACATCTTACTGTGTTATTTCAGCAATAGACATAATTTTGGGGGCTGGGGAGGGGGGGAAAGGCATCAAATTAGAAAAGATCAGATGAGTGTTAATGGTTGTGATAATGCACCAGCCTGGCTAAGGTGTACTGCACTAGGAATGCATTTGGACCAAAGGGATTTGGACCAGAGAAACACTTAACCTGTTACACAGATCATTTCTTTTTCACACTGAATTTAGTGTGTGGTGGGAAACAAGGTATGGATCTATCCCCTTTTTTTTTTTTTTTTTTGTATGCTTTTATAAGCAAGTGCAGCAACACAAACTTACCATCAAAAAGGTGTGGTTGGTTGAATTGGTGGGTCTGGTCTTGACTTCTGTCCTTTGTTCCCATCTCCTGCATGATAAAACCCCTTAGGGCAGCTTTCCTACCTTCCCACTTCTACCAAGCATAGGAAGTCCCTCCTAGCCTGCACTCCTGGCTTTTTCTGCTGCATTCACAGCACAGCAGTGGTGTGCAGGCTTGCCATGCCAGGAAGAGTAGCCCAAGCAGAGGCTCTCCCACTGCTTCCCTTCCTGAACACTCGATCTAAACAGGAGCCTGTGGCTGCTCCAAGGAACTTCCCTTGCAAGCAGTAGCAGAAGAGAGGGTTTTCAGGGAGTTTTAGTCTTCTGGTAGTCTGAAGAGGTGAAACCTGGCCAAGGAGTCTGTCTAACCACCTCTTAGCCTCAGCACTCTCTCCACAGAACCTGGAGTTTAGCAGAACAATAACATTTATACCGATACACTATCAGATTCTGGGTTAAAGGGACCAACCCTAATACAAGGATAAGCTTTCTCACTTAATATAAACTGGGACATTGTAGTTCTGTTCATAGTCAAGATACATCAGACACAGATACATTAGTTCAGCCAAACTCATCCCAGAAAAATGTAAAAGAATGGGCTTTAAGCATAGAACATCACTGATGCTGTGCTTAATGATTAAATGAATTAAGGAACAGGGAAGAAAAACGTAACCACAAATCTCAGCTATTTCTGTTTTCTGATCTTACCATCTTCTGCATCTTCCTTTCTGAGTGTGGATCTGAGAAACTAGGCCCAGATGCCCCAAAGCCTGGCATATGATGAGACTGAGCCTTCAGCTCCTTATCCTTACCAGAGTTAATTAAAGTCCCCTGTGACTGCCACTCTGGTTCTGCATTTCTCCATTCCTTTCTTTACTCCCTCCTTTTCCTCTGAGTACTCTTTTTTTTTTCCCTCTTATCAGATCATGGAGGTTTTGCAAGAGGAAATGTGACAGCTCTGCATGTAAGTAGCCAAATATTGCTTCATCTCCTGGGGGGCAGCTTGTGCTTTTCATGCTCAGTTCCCATCCACTTCAGGGAGTCTGGACTATAATATATGGCATTCATCATTAAGTCTGCCAAAGCTAGGGCTGAAACAGAGGCTGAGCTGCATTAATGCTGTGATTCCAATTCCTGCTCATTAGTACTGTTATGAATTGTTCTTCAATTATGTTCTGCCTCAGCTCCAGAGCAGGCCTGCAGGGAGAGAGGCTCTTTTAGGGGGTGAGACGTGCGTGCCTGTGCCTCTGCTATGTTTTGCCTAATGCCTGAGACAGCAAGGACTGTGGCTGCTGGAGGGGGTGATGGAAGCTATTAGGTACTAGAGAAATACAAAATACTGATCACACTTGACGGAAAATCAAGACAATTCCAGGGTGTATCCTCATAACTGCAGTCATCCCAAGTCCATCCCGATGTGTTAGTAGGCTTCAGGGGTCAATGCTACCTGAAAATGTAAAGCTAAATAGAAGCTGCTAAGTGTTAATTGATTTGCAGTAATTCCTCTCAATACCATTGCCAAAAAGACAGAAAAGGTGAGGGAGGGAGCATCTCTGGTTTTTCATCTAAGAAAATGAGATGTCTGTACTCTTCAGAAGAAATCAGACTTGAAAGTAGAAGAGTCAGAGTTGATAGCTGGAATTTTTACTGGCTCTGTTGTATTGTCCTGAACAGGCGAAGAATATCCTGGATGATATTCTGGGGATGCTTCCTGAGGAGCTTAACATAACAGAAATCATTCAGAATGACTACAGCCTGGAGACACCATGCTCTTGTTTGCTTTGAAGACTGTAAAATGACGAACCTTTTCCTTCCAGAGATCCATAGGTCTTTTAAACAACTGGACCTCAGTCTTAAGGCAAATTACTTTTTTCAGGGCTTTTTGTGGCTTTTATGGAAATGAAAGAATAGTTATTCTTTATGTATGTTTTTTATTTTTCTCCAAAGGGGAAGCTGATGTTTTCTGCTCACAGGGAAGAGCTGCAATACACACTCTTCTGTGATGTTGTGCCAGACACATGGACTAAACCAGCACATCCGTTCACACACAGCTTTGTGCACTGGTGAGTACCCCACAGTGACAGGGTTTAGCTTCTATGCACAGAGCTATTCCAGTGACTCAAGCCCAGCAGCCCTGTTCCATTCAATTTCTTCCAAATTTTGTCCTAATGAAAGTCAGTTTTCCGTTGAAGTGGGTTTTGTAGAAATGCCAAGCACTTTGCTAAAGCAAAGTCTCCATCACCTCCCTTTGTCCCAAGTACCAGGCGTGTTCAGCATCTTGTGCGATTCCTTTTCCCTTAGCCTGCCACCAGCAGTGGTTAGACATGGATGAAACAGGCATTGTTTTGGGAAATTCTTCTGATACCTCATGGAAATGTATGCTCCATTGTGCCATCATTCAGAGCCTCTGTCAGACTCCCTTATGTTCCTGATTTGGACTTTGCTCTGGCTTGTTGGAAGTTTAAATGCACAAATGAAAATGCTATCAGACAATTTGCATTTAAGAAGCCATGAACTGTTAGCAAATTCTGGCAGTTTCTGAAAGTGTGTTAACATGACTCACCCCCAAGACAGCAGATTTTACAGGACTGAGCATACTCACATTCTCTGCTGCCAGGAACCCATCCCATGCTGATCACCCTCCACAACTGATTTCAGACATACTTGCATCAGGGAAACAACAAATTCCATTGAAACAATCACCTTACACTTACATAATCTTATACTTTCTGGTGTCTTCAGCAATATACTTGCTCTGTAGACAGAAGTAATCTTTACACTTGAAATCTGTAGTTAATTTTGTCTAAAAAACGCAGTACCAATACAGTTAAGGCAGGGGCTATTGATGCTTCTCTTTCAGGGTTATTGATTTTCTCATGTGGTGCTGAGAACTTAACATCTGGACACAGAACCTTGTGCTGCCAGCAGTGGTGGGGCTTTCTGAGAGCTTGTTCCATCCTCAACCCTTTCTGACAGGTCAGCAGCAACGGTTCTAGGGCACCAAGCATATGGTTTCAATGCCAGGCATTTTTCTTTAACCATTAGTGTTAGCTGTTTGTGATGTTGTTTGGAGAGTTAATCACAGTTTAAATAAAAAGATAAAAATCACCTTAATATCAGAATAACCACCTCCTGAAAGCAGGGAGAACAACCCAAACTTGTCCTCAGGCCATTCAGCAGTGTGAAGACAAAGCAGGTAAGGAAATAAAAGCTTCCATTTTATAGTTTAAGAAAGGTTTAAGAGTGCAAGTTTTTCTACCATTATTATTTAACCAATTCAGTGCATATGTCATGGTACCATTCTGTTTTCTTCCATAACAGAGTTCTGAGGCTAAGAAGAAAAATAAATCAGTCTCCCAATCCTCTTTCTGTAGTTACTGCCACAGTAGGGGATGGAAAGCATTCAGCAGTGCAATGAATAAGCAGTATATCTCACTTCTTGTCACAATCACAGCACATTAGCTGAGTTGGTTAGAGTATGGTGCTAAAAACACCAAGGTTTGTGGGTTCAATCCCCATATGGATAATTCATTCAGGAGTTGGACTCAGTGATCCTTGTTGGTCCCTTTCCACTCAGAATATTCTGTGCAGCTGTGAATGTATTAATTCTGACCAGCACAGGGAAGCCACAGGAGTGTTTGGTAACAGTGTAGCTCAAATTCTGCATGGTCACCAAGGGCACTGGGATAAATCCTTCACTTGCCTAGCAGTGAGGTGGCCAGGAGCTCCTCACAGGACACTAGCTGGGCTGCCATCATTCTCCGGAGAAGGGCAGACCTCAGTCTCAGGCTTGAGCACTATGGCCCAAGAGGGGTAGGCTGACAGTTCTGACATTAAAATTGCTGTCTTTGTTTGTTTTTTAAAGCTGTAGTGCAGAACAGGAACAACTGGCCTTTGGATAAGGTGTGCTTGACTGCAGGTATTACCAAAAAGACCAAAGAAGAGTATGCCCACCCAGCAAGGGAAGGAGTCTGTATCTGTGTGCCTTCCATGGAAGGTAAGAAATAAACTTAATTGCTTGATATCCTAGTTCAGGAACTCTGTTAGCTGCATCAGGAATTGCATTAAAGTGTTGTGACCCTATGAACAGCACCAAGAAGCTTAGGAATGGTGGTGGATTGTTGGAATTTGTCACTGTGACTTTAAATTTCAGGCCAACTTGGTGTCCTAATCATTAAATATACTTCCTGCATTTAAGTAACTCTTAAGTGTGTCTGAACAAGGTCTGCATTGTAGTAAAGCAGCAGCTCCAATATAACCAAGGTTCAGAAGCTTAAAGACTATTCCAGAACCTATAAATTTCACAATTATGAACTTCTTTTTTTTTTTTTTT
>VXAC01001105.1:313116-455367 GCA_013399225.1 Rhipidura dahli | reverse complement strand
TTTTGCAGCTCTTGGAGGTGCAGAATAGGGTCAGTAGTTACCACGTGTTGGCAACCTGTATCAAGTAATCTACATGACTGCAATTAAACAAACCCCTACAACCTAATCCCCCCTGAAAAATCAACCAACCAACCAACCAACCCAACCCCCAAGCAAACAAAAAACACCACAAAAATAATCCATCCTGTTTTTTTCTTCTACCTTGACTGAAAGTTGCCAATTCCAAATTACAGATATAAAGAATTCTGAATGTTTTATTTGCTGGGTCATAATACTTTCAAAGCTTGTGGGAAGACATACCACAAATACAGGAAGTACTTGAGAACACCTGTAATCAAGGTCCCTTCCAACTCAGAATATTCTGTGATTCTGTGATTAGCATGAGGTATAATGACACAATTTGGTGGGCAACGTGTAAGAATTAGAAGAGATTTTTTTCATCTGGATTTTCAAGCAGTCCATCATTGCTGCAGCTGTAATATGGTTGTAGGCTGTCCCTGAATGGAAACCATGCTCATCTTTTTGTGCTGCAACCCCTCTTTTAACAAGTTTCACATGATAAACATTGTACTTTGTTCTTCTGATTCTGCAGACCTGAATAAAAGGAAAGCCACTCGTTTGGACAGGAGTTGCTACTACAGCAGGTAAACCCCCCAGGGGAAAGTTAGGGTGAAGGAGTGGAGCAATCATTTGAATGGAGTGGAGGACATCATTTGAATGTTGCTTTTTGGAACGTGAGCATCAGCTTATCAGAGGTTTTCTTTCAGACATCTGTCAGCCCAAGGGCAATACAGTTCACTTCTCAGCTGGAGATGAGGAAAGTATCAAGGAACCTTGTGAGTGCAGTTTAGGCTGGTGTTGGTGTTTGCATATATAAAATTTCCTGTCACTGCAGTTTCTGCTTTTAGTAAAAGGGCAGGTTGATGAAACCACAAGCACAGTCCGGGCAGATGCCACATACTCATCTCTGCATTCATACAAAGAGATGATGCACAGCAGGCCAACTAAATCTAAATCAACCAAATCTAAAATCTACACTACATCTGTATTTTCAAATGTAGCCTTAACTATTTAGCAACTGTTTAAACTCAAATGATTCTGGTCTTGCTCTACAGAACACCACATAAAGCATGTGCTACAATTACTGCAGGCACCACATGGGAGATCCAGCGAGGCCCATTGCAGAAGCATGGTTCAGGAACTGACTTTAGCAATGACAGATATTTTTTAAAGCCTATTCCAGTGGATTAAAAGGAAACTAAAAATGTTTATTAATATCTAGCTTACAAAAGCAAAAGCAGGACGACAACTTATATTTGGACTTTCAGTCTGAAAATCAAGAAGTCAGGTAAATGAGTTCTGGCAGGAATAGCTGTACTCCTGGCAGTTTTGTTCTAAAGCGTTCAGTAAAACGTGCTGCTTGCTTGATCTGCCTCACAATAAAAGCAAAAGGAGATAAATGTTTTTCACAGGCAGTGGGAGCAGGAGCTTTGCCTCACAAAAACACAATCCTTAAGGTAACACTTATGTGCTCAATGTTGTTATCTCCTCATCCATCAATGTTGTGGTCATGTGTTTCTTCACATAATGATTATTGATCCTCCAAGAACCACTACACCTGCTATAGGAAAGTAAATGGGAAACATCAGCATCAAAGGGTAGTTTGAATCACAAAATACTCCTCTTTAGATCAGTCTTTATTCTCTCTACATAAAATAAAATGTTTATCTTACAAGAATTTTAACATACTTTAACATGCAATACAAATATGTTGCATTTAAACAAAGTTGTTTGAAAGCCTGGTTGTACAAATGAAAAAATATCTAAGTATGAACTGTAAGGAAAAAAAAAATCCTGAACTCTGATTTAGACCAGTTACAACTGCTGAGTAGATGCTTCAGGCAGCAGGTGCACTACACAAAAGCTGCTGGTGAGAAGTTTTGTTTATTTTTTGTTTAACAGTCTTCTACTTTCATGTTTCAGTGAATAATTGCACTTTGGAATAAAATTTTTTAAAAAATCATCCTCCCACTGGTCGATTGCATCAGCTTTGGCTGGAATATAATGGCATTCCTTCTTTGCAAGGACAAGTTCTATAAACTACAGGTGGTGGAACAGGTTCAGAAAGCAGAGCTGGAAAAATGGATCTTTATGTTTTGTTTCTTTGAAGACGGGGATGCTTTGAAGGTAGCTGTTAAACACCCTTTCTGCAAACTTGCGCAATTATATAAATAAAAATATTGCTCAAATTGACCAAGCTCTCCATCATGTGGTTGTGTAGCTCTATTAAAAATTAACCACTCAAGGTTCAAGAGTGCCATTTCACTAAACATATAGGTCTGTGCATGTAGATTTCTCTACCAAAACATTTTCCTGAGAGATCTTTTGCATAAGACCATATCAATCAAAAAGTTCCCAATACAGAAATTAATATGCTATACACTACAATTCTATTTTATATAAAACATAGTAATAAACTTTTGAAGTCAAAATTGTTAACACATTAACCAGTTGCAGGCACAGCTTGAGTTCAGTGTTGTCAATTGTCATCCGCCAGTTGTTTTTGTAGACTAGAAGATGTGAGAAAACAGTGTTAGTGCATTTTAGGAAACTCAGCTTCCCTATAAATTTCTATTTCTGAAGAAGATAACTTCCTAAACAGCACTTCTATACACTTCAACCAACCAAGAGGGACTTCAAAATAGGCAAAAGTCTTTCAATTTTTTTAAGCAAAATAGTTGTTTACACAGACACTACACTTCAATTTAAAGAAGCTGATTTCAGCCTAGGAGAAAATTTGAAATCCAAGAAACTTCGAAATCCAAGAAACTTCTTTTGCATAGGTGCAGGATTTGTCCCAGGGCACAAGAAGTCATATGTTATTTAAAGGGCTGTAACAGTTTAAAAAGGAATGAGCCCAGGGCAGAAGTCTCACCTTTCCAGGTACTCCTTGACATTGTTGTAGCCGTAGAACTTGGCCAGGTGGATGAGCATGCCGGTGGCACAGCGCCCGTCCCGCCGGCGGCAGTAGCTGCAGTTGCACACCCCGCGACAAGGAGGACAGATCCAGGCCTGCAGGGGCATGAATGTGGGAGGGGGGTAAAAGCAGGTTATGAAAAATGCTATACTGGCCTTCCTGTTGCTCCAAGAAATATGAGTATGGCTTCCCTATCACGTGATTGTTCAAGGCAAGGTTTTAAAAGGCTCTGTCAGCCAGCCAGCCAGCCTTATTAACACTTCCCAAATTCTGCAGGATTAGAGGAATTATTAAGTGCTTGAATACTTCTTACTCTTAAAGCCTCAGGTTCTCTGATGTGCTCAGTACTGATTTTCAAATAGACTGAACAGGTCTTCTATAAAGCTTAAGGATAATTCACTCTATGCTGGGCTGAATGTAGTCAACTCCCCAGAAGAGATGGGTACCCACTGTGACAAGTTCCTTTGGCTCTATCTCCCTGCTGGTACAGCACAATTCCTGGGACTGAATTGACCAGCTGGTACATAAAGTCAGGCATCTCCAAGTTGCTCAGCAACTGCACATAAAAGCATAGGTGCTAATAGAGCAGCCACTGCCACACTGGGCCAGCACATCAGAATCATTAGTAACACACAAGAACACACATCTGTTCTTGGCAAAAAAGTTTGAACACCATTTTACCATGAGCATATTCTTATCATCACAGATTACTAACAAAACTGTATTCATTATACTTTCATTCCAGGCTCAAGAATGATACTTACTGGATCAAGCAGAGCAGACTTCACATCTTCACCATATCGATTTCGAAGACATGGTCCACAGAACTGCCCCCTCACTCCTCCACAGCCCTGGTTGCGGCAGATTGTCTTTGTGTCAGTCGTCTTTTGTCGACACTGGTGGCAAGTACTACCCTAAAGGTGGAAAGCAAGAGAAAAACATATGTATGAAGGACATCTTAAATGCTCATTGATGAGCTTTCCTAATAACAAGCACAAACTTCAAAACCAAAGTCAAGTTAATCAATGAACAGCAAGTTCTGTTATTATGATAAATTATATATCAATGCTAGGAATTTTACTGACAGTGCCCAGTTTCAGTTGCATTGGAAGCCTCAAATTACATTAGCCTCATGTCACAGCTCTGGTCCTTTCTTCTCTCTAGGAAAAACCTAAAACTATTGAGAAAATGATCTTGTAACTCATCTCTGCCAATACCATAAAGCACGAAATACATGGTAAGCTGATCTGTATGATTATCAGTAATAGCCAAATCCAGTGAAAGCAAGGAAGGAGAAGTTCTATTAAGAACTCTGGAAAGTACACAACCTATATAAAAATGTCATTTCGGGAGGTACAAAGAACAGCAGGGATCACTATTATTTAATGGTACAACAACACAACATTTTTATAAGTGAGAGAGATAAAAAGGATGACAACTCTTACCAGCAGCAAGTAATAGCTATGGCAAGCTTAACTTAATAGCTCTGTGGCACAAAAACACATTTCAGAGGCAAAAAGCCAGTGGGGAGTATGAACCACCACAGCCAAGCCCACAGAAGTCTGGCAAAGCTTTCAAAGCTGTACTGTGTGCCTTAAAACAATGAGCTGTACACCCCAGAGTCTCAGGAAAGGACACCTTTTATCAAACACCAGTGAAATAGTGAGAGACTTGTCACTTCAAGCACACAGACATATTGAAGAATATGGCAACCACTTACTAGAACTTTGTCATAGATTTTGTCTCTAACAGTGATTGCAATGTTGTCCAAGTCCTCCTCAGTTATATCTTCTACTGGACGATGAGACGAATACTTTGATGATCTCCTTCTTTTGCGTACTCCACAATCCCCCTGCTAAACAAACTCATCTCAATACCTTTTGTCTGATGTAATGAAGTCTCTGTCACCACACCTGGTGACAAATCCCTTCATTTATAATGTGTATGCAGTCCAGAGCTGGCAGACTACAGGCTAAGGCAACCACTGTAAGAACAAGGTTTCCAAATCACTGCCTCTTTCTCTCCTTCTCCTCCGTAACCTTTTCTCTACTACACTTTTTATTCATTTTATTTAATTCCTTTCCATCATTACTACTTCTATTTGCACAAATCCCTGACATGTTTTACTGCTAATTTTTCTTAGCATTCCCTGCACTCCTCCACTCTAACTCTTCATTCTTCATTTCTTCCCTCTCAAAATAAGGAGCTGTGATCATCTGCCTTCCTATGCTTAACTCCTTGTGTGTTCTCTAGTTGCTTTCTCCAATGACAGTCTCTAATGTCCTGCACAAAAAACCTCCACTGAAGTTTTAGGTTAGTCCTGCCATAACCAGCCCTTATTATCCTGTTATTTGGAAGAGAGTACTCCACTCACAGTTAAGTGATCTTTTTTTTCCTTCTAAATACCATTCTCTTTGACCCCTATTCAAGTATAAATCTCATCTGATTCTTAGGCTTCCCCACACCTTTCTCGGAAGATCTCATTTGTCCTTCACTTTAGAACAGTTCTGTTCTGTCCAACACAGTAATTCACCAGCTAGGTTCTCATTTGGTGCTACTCTTCTTCTTCTAATAGCCAAGTTCCCTCTATAATTTTTCAACCATGACCAGCACTTGTTCCTGCAAGCAGAACTGAGATCCAGCCTGTGAGGATTCAAACTTAAAGAGTCTATACAGAAAATATAAGCAAGACAAATGACCACCATATGCTAGAGGAGGAAAAAACAAGATTTTTAAAAATAGGAAGAGTAAAACATGCAACTTTTCAATGGCTAGCCTGTACATTAGCAGTTTGCTGGTGCAGAGTCCCTTAATTCATTCTCAGTTCAGCCATGTAATTCACATCTTCCTTCTGCAATTTCCAGAGGATTTTTGCCTTTTTTCCTGCCTCTGGTAACAGAGAAGATCTGCTTTGCCATCTCCATCACCCCACTGTCTTGCCACTCCAAGGCCTTCTACATTATTGGCTCTAATAATTTCCAGATGAAGAATAAATAACAGACCACAAGTAAAATGCCTTGTCATGCTTGAATAACACTGGTCACAAATAGAGCCCACTTAACAGGTTGAAGACGAGACATAAGGTCTGGAGATAACTTTTAATCTTTTATCTAATATCTGTATCTCTTATATTTTCTGTAGCTAATCCCAACCAAAGATTTTCAATAACTTTGTGTAGGATGGGATGTCTGGTCTAAGTGCTGGGTAACAATTTACATGTTTTCTAGTTCCTGACTACTGGGGATATCAAAATCTGGCAAATACCACACTGAGTCTCTTCAGGAGGTTTTGTTGTCTACAGCTACGGATGTGTTCTGCAAATTTGACAGCTGACACAGTAAATTTTTCCAAGGCAAACTTTTCTGGTGGACGAGCATTTCTGGTTGGGTTCATTCGACGTGTTATCTGGCCTTCAGAAAATGTCCTCCTGGGGGTTTTCTTCTGTTTCTAAAAAAAGAAGGAAATTACAGTATCTGTCTTTTCAGTTATGTCTGTAGTGTTAAACACTAGGAACAATTTGAAAATGTCTGTACCACACTTGTACTATCATGAATTGATCTGCTGTTCTCTCACTCATTATTTGTTAAGCCAAACCCCACCAATTAGACTCCCTACACACTATACCTTTTCGCTATTTTTAAAACACCAATCTTCACACCAAATTCCACTCCAATTAACATCACAGAACTATACCAAAATTTAACACGTGGCATATCAAGGTGGAAGCTAGTTCTCACTGTTCTTTGGTAGCTAAATATTCAGATTTTCTCACTATCTGACTACACAATTGAGGAACATTGAGGAATACGCAATTTGAGGATCAATCTGAATTCTAGTTAATTTTCTTTTAAAATTTTTAAACTGAAAGAGCATTAAGAAGCTGCTTCATTTAGTTCAAGATTCCTAATTTTGGAGATTCTTGGAAAGCGCAAAATATCCTCTTCCTTCTCTCACCTGCCAATTACTTTGTGATTGAATTCATGCAACAGAAGTCCTGCATGGACATCTACCAAAGACACAGCCTTTCAACGTTTCCTCAAATCATTTCAGTTTATAAGATACATGGAATAAATGCTTCTCTACAGAGAAAGAAGGGTTGACAACTCCTCTGCTTAAAGCTGATAAAGTCAGTTGAAATAACTACTGCATCATTCCACTTTGTATTGCATTGTTCAACTTCATGGTACTTCCCAACCAATAGCAAATCTATACAAATGAAGTGACCAAACCCAAAGAAAACCAGAACAAACTTGCCGAAAGTTTCTGATAAAACACATTAATCTTAAATCTAACAAAAATTACTGTCACCAGCCAGTACCAGGAACTTACTGAAGGAGTCGACGTGGGTGTTTTCACTGGGAACAGGTCTGGTATGGAGTTCAGTTCTGCCAGCAGCTGGGCAAGCTGGAATCAAGTGATGTCACATTGAAAACTCACTGCAACTTGCAAAAAAAAAAGCCACACCACCTGCCATCCATTCTTCACGTGCAATTCAAATTATAGCGAAACATGTGCATGAAACCTTTCTGGAAGCACGTAAATGAAATGGGGCTCATAAAAGGGGTTCATTTATCCCTGAATGAGCAAGAATTCTGTCAACAATACTAACTTCATAGTTCCCACTAATTCTTACTGGGAATTAGAACTAGCCAGATTTACAAAACAGCATCAAAGGAGAGCATTACAACATAACAATGACTGATAAGAAGAAATTCAGTTCATATGACAGGAGAGAGAAAAGACAGCATGCCAGAAGACAGCAAGATGTTTCCAGTGAGCTTTTACTGACTGCAGACACATCTGTGCTTTTTGCCAGAGACCTCAGCATCCACTTAAGCAGGGCAGACACTGGGTACACGCTCATTACAAAGGCACAGAGCAACTAAGCCCCACCGGCAGTTCCCCCATGCATGTTCTGATGCATGTAGAGCATCAGAAGCATTTCAGCAGGATGACGATTTCTTGCACTGTGTATGAGATGTCTTGGAGGAACATTTCCACAGAAGCAGTGGCTGATAGGTACAAAAAAACCCACTGACCTGTTCTGGAATTCCAGAATGAGGCCAACTTCTGAAAAGCCAGCAGAAGTGGGGATGAGCCAAGCTGCTAGCTCTCTGAGATTGCCACAGCCATCAAGAGATTAAAAGCTGAATACAGTATTTCCCAGTAAACACTTCAGTGTAGCACTTATTAAGTTCTATTTAATGCCATTACAGTACTGCTCCTAGGATGCCAGTGAATTTCACAGTGGTTGAACTGCAAGGAAGAGTGGAAGGTGAGAAGGACCAAGGAGCAGCAAGACCAACACAACATCAGTGGGGACACACAACAGATTAGAAATGCAGGTTCAACGCTGAAGCAGTTTTTACACAAGAGCGAGCTGCAGGCCCACACCAAGAGGGATTGCTTGAGCCCCAGGAGTGCTTGGAAGCTGCAACTTTTCCTGAAACACAGTAAAACTGAAGGAGCTACTAAAGACTGAACATCAGTTCAGATTACATAGCAGCATGATAATTAAAGAGAGCTGGTGGCATGTTGGATAATAGAGGAAAAAACATTAGGAAATATCAGTCGCTCTTTTCTGCACCTACACACACATTCAGCAGTTATAGAGTGAAACATTGCTGTAAAAATCACATCCCACACAACTGAAAAATTACATTTCTCATCCTCAGCAGTTTTTAGCTGGTTTTCCAAGCAGTGACTGCAGCAGATTTGTCATACACAAACAAGAAGTAGAAACACTATTGTTCAAATGACACCATATAAACCACCTGAAAGGACCAGTGGGTTTTCTGACATGTTCTGAATATAAGGCTGCAAAATTTGGTCATTTGTAACTTTGTTCACATCCACATTAAAATGCTTAGCTCTATTCTGTTTTTAAACTTGACCAGGCTAGTACTGCTTGAGGTTATTTTAGGGGTAAATGTCTGAGTGCTGAGGGTCCTCTAGGGTTTTCCCAGGTAGAAAAATCCACCGTAAGATTTTCCCAAAGCTCCAGCAGAGAACCAGCAGAGATCCTAAAATTCAAGTACGCTAAAGCTAAGTATTTGGATGTAAATGTCAGAGAACAAAACACTGCTCCTAAGTCTTACCATGGCTTTATTTTCTTTTATATTTATGGCTCTCTTAAGCAGTGCACTGGAACTTTCCTCCTGTGTTTCTTTAATGTCTTCTTCAGACTCTGAGGCAGAGCCCTCTACTTTGTCCGACCGCTTGAGGCTTATTTCTTTTGAAAGAGGTGCGAGGGATTCACTGTCCTTTAGAGGTAAGTCAGACAAAGCCTGTTCAGGCACTTTTTTCTCAGATGACTTCCTGGTCGGAAACTGTAAAGCAACACGAAGGCCAAAGCTTCTCCTCTTGGGGGAAAACTTCTTCGCCTCTTCCTCCTCTTCCTTCTCATTACCCAATAAATTATCGCGTTCTTCATCACTCAAGTCTGACTCCACCATCTAGAGGCAGGAAAAATCCCGTGTTACGTTATTGGCTCTGACACAAGAGAGGTCATTTTAAAATCACTAGTTCTAGACAGCAGTCTTACCACCCAAGGGCACCATCATACATTCACCTAAATTGA
Source organism: Rhipidura dahli (assembly GCA_013399225.1). Taxonomy (NCBI): domain Eukaryota; kingdom Metazoa; phylum Chordata; class Aves; order Passeriformes; family Rhipiduridae; genus Rhipidura; species Rhipidura dahli. Next base: position 445,810 of record VXAC01001105.1, on the reverse strand, counting down.
CAAACTTTTAAAAGTTCACAGTATGCAACTTCTGCCTGTGCAGAGATCAAGAAAACATCTACATACTAGTATTGATTGGGATAGAAACATGGCTGTCTCCAGAGCAACAATCTTGCCCAGTACAATCTACAAGCAGTGGAAGAAGTTCTCATTTCTAATATGTGATGCTACATTAAATAAAGCATTATTTCTCCTTTAAGACAACACATTTTAATTCAGCATGAAGAAAGAACATAACAGTGTATCAGAAAGACTCCTACTAGAACATGAGGTTTACACAGAAGAGACAGAAAAAAAGAAGTCAACATATACATTCACATGTAGGTGTGACTGCCTTTACCAGAACTTCTTTCTTGTTCACATGCACCTCGTTTGAAGTGAAGCCCTCGAACACTTCAGTTTCAGAGTCGGTGTCCTCAGTGAAAATCCTCCGCAGCTCTTCAGTGAGGTATCGGGACTGAAACCGGAGCCCCTGCAAAAACACCACTCAGTAGCTGCGAGAGACTGTCAGAGTATTCACACAGCCACAATAAACAGGTTTTGAGGGGCAAGACAGTGCCAACTAGATAGCATACTGTGAAAGGATTTTGCAGGCAAAGCCTGTCAAAGGAAACAAAACAACAAGAAGACAGCATTCAGAGTTTCAACTCTGAGTATTTTAACTTAGCAAGATTTTTTCCTTCATTTTGAGGACAGGGTTTTAACTGAGATACTTGTTGTGGGGCAATCTTTCTTCTTCATGTCTTCCTCCCCTTCTTCATTACTACCCAATAAAAATAAACTATCAGTTTTCTTGTATGTAAATTACCATGTTGTTTTATATATTTACTTCTGGATGTAAAAAATCAGGCCTTGAACAGAAGAAGATACAAATGAGAGATGGGGTCTGCTCCTCATGCTCTTACACCATCACTGATCTGACCAATATCAACACAAATCCTAAGAGCTTTGAATAGCCTGACTAACATTCCTCCACCTTTCAACTTCTCTCTGCTTTTTTTGGTGCAGTTTATCATTCACATGTGTTCTAGACTAGGCAGCCCCTCAATTTCAGCCTATACACCAGGAAGTAAAAAGATCTCAATAAAACACTCTTCATGATATGTACATTACATGCCAATTAAACACAAAGCTTTTACCAAATAGAAATGTATTTCCATACTTCTAATAAGAACTAGTAGAAAACCATCTAGTCAACTTGTTCCTGTTAATCTCTTGAAAGACTTGTTCCTGGTAGGAATATAACCCATGCTCACATCACACCTGCCTCCTCAAAGTCAGCAACATGTAAGTTTGTTTCCCTAACTTTCCTCTGTTATTTCTTCCACCTACACAAGAAACAAAAATGACCTTTAATACAATGCATTTGCTAAATATCTTTATTCTTCCTTTCAATTCCTTTCCTTCCCTGACTTTAATTACACACTTCTTTATTTTAAGATAATATCTGGTGAAAAAAAGATATAATAGATGAGTGGAAAAACTTAGAGGGGAATGGGAGGGGGGAACCACTGCATATGGTGTTTCTTTACATATAAATATCTACAAATTATTATGGGTAATTGTAATGAGTTTTCTCTGAGGAAAATTACTTTATTCTTTTGTTGATAGCTGCAGTGCAGCTGCTTGAGCAAGGAACAAACACAATAGGGAAGTTACTTTAAAGTTAAATTGCACTTCTTGGAGGAAACTGAAGTTTTTATGTATTCTGTGTTTTCATGAAATTCCACAATTAAGGTTGAGATGGGGAACTATGCTATTTTTTAGCTAAAGTAACTAAAAACAACACACCTAGAGCTATGCTGTTCATCTACGAAGAACAATCTACACCAGGTAAAATACACATCAGGGATACCTATTGGAGAAATCATAGGAACTCGGCAGAAGCGCAGAGATTATGGGAGAAGGACTGCAGAAAGCCCTGAGGAAAAGCAGGCACACACTACTTATTAACTCATTTGCACTTCAGCATCCAAGGGAACACCTGATGCACTAACAGCCCATTTGCTACCCCAGGGGGGCAGCTACCTTGCCTCCTTTCTCAAAAACTGCTCAATTTTTCTGCACTTCTTACCATTTTGCCCTTCACACCAAAATCTTTTCGTTTCCTGCAAAACAAGGACCATGGGGCTTTTGCAGCAATAGTTGTGTTTGGAATCATGAATGCCAGATGATTCTCATCCTGATGCAGGGCCTGCAAGGACTGCAGATTATGCTGCAGTTGGATGGAACTTGGGGTATTTTTATTGTACCATTTAGTGCTAAGGGAATTAAATTCAATACTGATTGAGATTTAAAATAATTCTCATCCCAAGGGAAATACAGGAATGGTAAGGAAGGTTGCAGTGGTAGCTGTAAATCTGGAACAAGTCCCACTGGGATTCTCAGCAATGCACGTCAAACTAACAGTACCTAGCTCTTCCACAGCATTTTTCATCATAGGATTTTAAAATGCTTTGCAGAAGAGATCATTATCATAGACTTCATTTCACAAGTTGGGAAATCAAGGGAGAGGAAAGTACAGTCAGGTGTCTGCAATCCCCAAGCAGGCAGAAGCTCCCACACAAGGATTCCCTCCACCATCACCTCTCCCCACTGACCCTTCTCAATGCTCCCCACAAAGACACAAACGAAAGAGCAGCTACCTCCTGGTTTTCTGAAGTTACCAGTACTGCTGTCTAGCAACAACATTACAAACCAATTTAATTACATTGTAGACACTACCTTTCTCCATAGCACAGCCTATGGCTCTACCCACAAAAGGTTTCTGCGCTCTCCTGGGGTCACGTGCCTACAAAGGCTAAGAAACAGCACATAATTGTACAAGCCTTATTCTGTCTTTGGGCTGACACTAATCATCTTTCTTGTCATCAGCATCTCTTAAACAGGTGCTGACCTGATGGACAAGGAAAACAGGAGAAAATATATTCTATTTTCTTACTAATGAAACAGAGGGACCTCTGCAAGAGCACAAATGACAAACATATCTCATAACACATTAGCTCACATCTATCAAGCATATCATTATAAGTTTCTAAAAGACTTAAAACTAAATTTTTTGCCACCCAAGACATCACACCAGTTCTATTCTTTTCTTATGAATTCAGCTACCAAACCAGAGAAGAAAAAATATCAAATCATTGTGCTTCATCATCAAGAGAGCAAAGAACCAGCAAATCACACGATCACAGCAGGAGCTGATGGTTTCTCTGGGTCACCACTATTAAAACATGATTTTACTGCAGAGACAGCACGGAGAAATTTCTGGAATAAATACCTTGAAGTCTACATATTCTGAAATGCCTGTCTAATATATAATCTATTTGCACTCTCTTATGTATCCAGGATGGTAAGTCTCTTTTCCTGTTTCCTACTTATCTATTTCACTTAAACTCACCTTCCAATGAAACCCATTTTCATTTTTATATTAGGAAGGAGTTTTCAAAAGCAAACATTAAACCCTAAAAAGGATACCAAGTTTGTTTACATTTATTTTTAATATGGGGACTGCAAATTATGGGTTAGGGTTTGAGTTATAATTCACACAGTTTTGACACAGGCTCAGAGTACTACTGCATCCCAAGAGCATAACTGGACTACAGCAATCTGTTCCTACCTCTTTTCCAGACTCCGGGGAATCAAAACTAGCACAGTTGTTCTCCGACAAGAAGCTCTGTTTGGAAGCATCACCTTGGAACCCTGGAAAATCTTCAGTGTCACTAGGGGCATTGAAAATGTTGGCCACATCCTTGGGTATCTGTTTCTGATTCAAAACAAGACAGAAAATAAGAGTCACACACACCAACTTAACAGGAAAACTCAAACTGGCCAAAGTACAACTTATGCTTGTATTCCTATGCAAGCACAAATCTGCACCACAAAATATGTCATGTGTAAATTGTACCTTATTCAGCTAAACTCCAGGAAAATTCTGTATAGACTTGTTTTAATCCCTGAATACAGACTCAGGATCTGGGATTGGAGAGGGGTGTGACACACAGGGTGTACAACTCCACAAGGAAAGTACTTCAGAGATATAAAAATACATGTGTGCCTCATGTTTGCAAGCAGGAGCTCAGGGCACCTTTATCCATGGGGAAACCCACCAGCCCTCCCACTCTTTCAGAGCAATGATGGCTAAGAGGTGAGGAACACAACTTCAAACATAACACAATGCTAAAGTACAAAGTAACTTTATTGTTAGATCCCACAGTACCATTATGGATTTTAGCAGACATTTAGCTAACTCCAAAAATAGAACCAATGCTACTCATTCTCCTTGGCCAGTACTGTCACAGATCTTCTCCTGTGACACTTGGTAAGAAAGTGAAAATGTGTTAACTCAGAACAATTCCCCTTTGCTAGAAGCCCTTGATGTGGCCCACCAGGAGAGGAGGAAGCACAGCCAAGGGCAGGCAGCAGCCTTCCTTAGGTGACCAAGGTCATAACTTCAGAATTCAAGAAGTCCAGTCACAGCCTAGGAGACTCATAACATCACATCCAAACATTCCACTGGGCCATATACTTCACACAAAACACTTCAGATAAGCCTCTCCATGTGCCAGAGGATAGTAAGGAAGCCTTCAGACAGTTCCCACATGGGCTGCTTTAGGATTTGGTGTATGTTAAGGATGAACAGATCAAGCCTTAAAAACTGAGGAAGGCATTTTGCCAGGTTTCAGAACACATTTTTACTCATCCCAGTATCACCTGCAAAACCATTTTGCTAGTCACACAAATGCTCAGGGAGAGAAGTGTCTGCATTCCTCACCAGCATCCGGACACTCATCTCCTACATCCCCTGGACCGCATGTACACCTCACACACGCCACTCTAATTTGAAACAAACCTCTCTGCTGTTTGCTAAAGCCACACACAGACTTCCCACTCCTCTCATTAACTCTCAGGAACATGAGATCCATGACTGCCTGGTCAGAGACCAATTCCTCATCTGAAAGTGCTGTTATCCAGTCCTGATCATTCAACAGTACACCTCAGAGATGAAGTGCAGAACCAAGATCTGCTTTCCACTGTCACAGAAAACCAAGGGTGCTCACACACACCCCATATGATTTTTAAAATTTTTTTTAAGTTTAATTGTACCAAGGCAAATGACCCAAAGGAGGCTCATTCTCCAAAAGTAACGCTGCTGAAAAAGTTTGACTTCCATTAAAGGAGCAAGCAGTACCTTCACTGAAGCATCACTCTCTGAAAAAAACTACAGTAAAGGGTGAACATGAGCCTAATTTTATTCTTGTTCTGCTTTTATAAAGCTGATGTAGGCTGATGCAAAACCAGCTTACTGTTGTTCAAGGAAGAGCAGAATTAATCTCTGAAAAACTGACCCTTCTCAGGCCTATAATGACATGACCCAATGCATGGCTGCTAAAGCCACGCATTCCATACCCAAAGCTTTTTGGATATTCCCTCACTCCTACCTCCTACAGTGAACATCCAGAATCCACTTCGTTGCTGTGACAAGATTCACTCAGAACAGAGCAGTGTTAAAAATGAAGCATTATGCATTTTAATGGAAAACCATACAAGGAGCTGAGAGCCTCACTGCTATGAATAAATTGCTTCCAGGAGCCACTGCATTAGTTCTTGTGCTAATGTACAGCTGTTAGCCACTGCTGTTATTACTGTATGCCTGATTTCTTCTTCTTCGTCTGTTGTTTCTGCATCTGCACCAGAGGAGTCATTAGGGGGCTGTAATTACTGATTATGAACAACAAGAAAAAATTCTTTCCCAGTAGAAGACTTTATTTTTTTGCATTCCCAACTCCTAAGGTACTGGTACTGATTTAAGTAACTTACTGCAGAGCTTCAAGGATTTTTAGTTTGTGACTTGCTCCCCATAGCCTGACTACAAAGAATGTCAATTTGGTCACTGATGAGTCCCCATTTTATGAGAAGGGCTTAGGTTAATAACAGACAACACCTGACACATACAAGGTGGACATATTCCAGAAATTTAGAAAGGGAAATCTCATGGTAAATCTTCATTAGCAACACCACTTCTACACCTGAAATCCTGTATTTCTACACCTGAAATTGTAAGCCAAGTTTATTTCCAGAAAAAGTCTGCTGACATCAAAGACAAACTTGCAGCAAGCATCTTGGTTGGGATGGGTTCATTTACTGTCATTTATAGTGTAGTCCTGGAAGCCACAGACATTTCCATCTACATCTTTCAATTAAAATACACTGTGAAACTGATTTACAATCAGCATCAGAGCCTAGGATTTCAACTCCTGCCAACAAATTAACATACACCAATAATAAAAAAAAACATTTGTATAAACAGAAATGTCAAAATGTTAATCTACTCAAAATACCTGTAAGACACAGGCACTCCAGGAGAGGATCTTTTTGCCACTAAACCCCTAAAAAAGTCACGAAGGCAGAGATGTGATGAACATTCCAAGCTTGCTCAGGGAAAATATTTCCATATATTCTGCAGCTGAAACGCTGCACATGTGAGAAACACTGTCTTTTAAAAATACCTGTTAAAAAGGCTAAATACCAGAAGTCTAGTAAAAGCTGAAAATAAATCACAGCTGCTGAAAAACTCAGTCTTATTTCTGGTAAGAAATCTTATGTCTATCACACTCATTTCTTTTTGCACATACAACACACTTAGTTGTTTAAAACCCCTACAAGGTACTTTTCAAAAGCATCAGCAAACCTTCCCCACTACGGATGGCACACAACCCAACAACTGCCAGAATAAACCCTATGTTTCTGCAGAAGTAGTCCAAAACTCAAGACATTCACATCTCTCAGGTTTTCTTTCCCTAAATCAGACCAAACACCATCAGTACACCCAGGAGCACACCTGGATGTGCTGGGCTGCATGGAGATCCCATTCCCACAGAACCAAGGGCTGGCAGCTTGCATGTGCCTGTGGAGGCTGGCAGGTCTGTCTGTCACCAAGGGCTGAGGGTGACAGAGGCTGGTAGGGTTGTCAAAACTGTTTCAGTCACATGAGCTACTGGAAACATAAGGCACCCAAGGTCTCCAGCAGTCACAAGAACACTTCTCCAAGCACTATCCCCATGAATTCCACCTTGTTAGGCAAGGGAAAAAAAGAAAAGCCTGAGGGGAGCTGTTTTGCTACCCACATCAACAGGAAGAATTTTTGCATTTCAATTGAAAAAGCAATTTTCCTGACAGCAAAGCCAGAAAAGATGCAAGTTGCCGTGTGGGCTTCAAGGAGAGAACACTTGCTCCTCTCCCGTGCAGGGTGTGCCTCCATGCACACCCATGGTTTTGGTGGGAAGCATGTTATTTCTACACCACTGACTACCACGTTCAACTTTTATTTAAGAGTTATTTGCACACATCACTTTCCCTGCCAATTGTCACACTAGCACATTCTTCTCCAACAGTGATGTATGAGGAGAACCAACAGCATAAGAAAGCAGGGCTAGATAAAATTTTCTATTTTTGCTACTACCATGGAAAAAAATCAGTTGGGCTCAAGCAGACACTCACACAAACCAAACCTGTGCAAAGTCACACCTTCATCACATGCTGGAAAGCCTCTTGACTTGTCCCAGGTTCAGTCCAGAAGCAAGCCTAAGGCACACCACCCAAGGGTTACAGGCACTGCATTTGGCTCGTACCTCAAAGGAACAACCGAACAGGGAAGCACTCCAGGGTTGACAATTGCGGGCAGCGCTACAAGAATAGAGGGGCCCAGCCAGAATATCAGTAGATGCCAAACCAATAAACTGAAACTATTTAGAAGTCAAGATCCTGTTTTTTTCCACTGGAGTCATAAAGGCGAACAGCACTCTAAAAGCTTCATTTTAAGCATCATACAAATATGTGAAAGAATGTAAGGCATAGAGATGCAAAGTCCCATTTTGCAGTGCAAAAGAATCACACAGACTGGATGCACGTTCAACAAGACTGTCAACCACACAATGAGACTCATTGGCATCAACAAAATCTAGGAAGGCAAGAAAGATCCCAGATAAGCTACAAAATTTCTCAACAACATTAAAGCATAAGAATATTAAATGCCCTGGACAGCGAAAATATTCCTGGCGTGAGTTTGAAAGGCAAGTGAGTGTTCTGAAAAAAGAAGGAACAACTGATAGAACGAGCAGTCAAGAACCAGTGTAACAATCTTGGCAAGAATAATTTGATTCTACTGAGGGTGAAGATGGATTATGCCTGAGCCCTTAATCTACCACAGCAACAAAATTCCTGGGACTTTTAGACTGCCCTCTCAAATTGAAAGTTCTGGCTATTTTCACACCAGTAACCTACTGCTAAACCAAATTAACTCCATGAAATTTTGATAAATTCTGCTATTTTCACAACAGCAGGATACAGTTTCTATGTTGCCTTATTTAGACTGATAATAAGCTAATGTCCATAAAGTTACTTTATCCTAAAATAAGGAATGCCCAAGTATAATAATCACATGGCAAATAATTTAAAATGTCACCTTCCATAGGCAATACCTTCCTGGAAACTATTTCCTGCTCATCAAAAATGCTGGTAATACTGTAAATATCACAGTATCATGCCAGCATATGAACACAATCCAAACACTGTCAACTGCTACTACTTCTTCCTTTGTACCATCTAATCTCTCACCAATCCAAACAGTTGTTAACAGCTATTTCTGAATTAATTCTGCATAATTCAAGAGCATCCTTTTCATCTATGGTGATGCCTAATTACTGTCCAAGCCCCAGTGTTCCAAGGAAAACACTTTAGTACAATACCACAGGCATGCAGTGCATCCTTGCTTTATGCCTGGACTGCTCGAGTCTAGGACTAGAGTTCAGGCCTTCTGGGTGCAAGCACTTTGTCATAGCCCACACCCCTTTAACCAGCTCTGTGCACTGAAACTGCTGTGCCAGGACCTTGTAAGTCAGACTCTGGGAAAGGAAATGGAGCTGCAGGTCTTGAGATTCTAAACAATTTTGTACTGCTGACTTCTTTGGCAATTGTTTTCAAATGGGGCACGTACTCACAAGCCAATCTGCCCATCAGAAGACAATCGATGACTTCAGAGGTGAAGCAACCTTCGCCACCACATCCTACTGGCCCAGCCAGGACTGAACTCACTGCTCACCAGTGTTTTACAAAGACAAGGCAGAGCCAGCAGAAGGCTGTGCTCAGACAAAAACAAACTCCCATGAGAAACGAGGAAGCACCAAGAACAGACTGTGTCCTTCTCCCGTTTGCTGAGCCTCAAAAGAAACATGATGTGCAGCCTTTTAGCTGTGCACCAGAAAGGAAATTAGCAGATGGGTAAGAGTCTTGTGCTACCAGAGGTGAGAGGCAAGTACCAGTTGCGTCTATCGTCAAACAGGATTCTCCCAAGCTGTTTTATAGTGCATTTATCTTCACAATGCCAGTGCAGGGCCTGAGGTCATACAGAGGTGGAAGTTTTACAGTCTCTGAGATGACAGAGGTTCTAATAAATATTCCAGTGTCTCTATTACACTACAGTTCCACAGAAACCCATGTAAAGCTCATTGGCAAGAGCTGAATGAGATGCCGAATTTCTCCTCACTCCTTCCCACCACGTGGAAAACTCACCATGACTTAAAGAGAGTCAATGTAGACTACATGTAAGGAGAATGCTAAAACACTAGAACAGGTTGTCTAAAGAGCTGGTGGGTGCTCCATTCCTGGAAACATTCATGGTCAGGTTGGATGGGGCTTGAGCAACCTCATTTAGGTTAGATGGCACTGCTCGTTCAGGGGGGTTGACTAGATGAGGTCCTTTCCAATCCAATGCATTCTATGATCCCATAACCATACCACCTCCTAAGATTTGAAGCACACGATCAGCCTGATGCATCCAAGCATGCGCCACCAAGCCTGGACCAGACCACAGCCGATGGAAGCATGCCTCTCAGGCGACCCAAGTATATGTGTCTTAGTTGGCATCGCGGCGTTAAAACAATAAAATTAAAAAAAAAAACCCAAAATATAAATAAACGAATTAGCTATTTCCAAAGTGGCATGCCTAGGCTCACAACTAATTAATTAACAACGCTCCTTCCCATGAACCTTTATTAGAGCCACTACAAGTACCAGCACCGCTGCAGTTGCCCCATGCCGCTGCTGAGCATCTCACGGCCGCCTCAAAGGCGGCTTCCACCCCGTTCCCGGCCTTTTACAACCGCGGAGCCGCCGCGCCACGTGGATGGCTCCCGGCGGGACGGAGGGCCACCCGCTGCCCTGCACGGCGCGCAGCGGGCTGGGGCGGTGCGGGCGCGCCGGGGGAGCCGCCCCGCAACTGGCGGTCACTCGCCGGGGCTGGCGGGCAGCTCTCCCGAGCCCTCACGCCGCGGGCAGCGGACAAAGGCCGCCGCTGCCCCGGGCAGGCGGAAAGCTGCGGGCCGGCTCCCTGCCCCCTNGAGGGGCGCGGGGCGGTGGCGGGGTGGAGCCGCCGGGCAGCGGCGGGAAAGTTGGTGGGGGGACGGGGCACCCCGTGTGGCCTGCCTGGGGATGGGCCGCTGCTGTCCGGATGCTGCTGCGGAGCCCCTGGGCACCCAGCATCGTCTGTTCTTTCCAGCGCACTCCCCGCCGGGCGGCAGCTGTTCGTCTGAAAGGGGCAGGCTTTGCCTAGGGGGAATAGGCTTTCATCCTCCGAATAACTTTAAATGTTTATTTACGCAATACAAGCGAGAAGTGTAAGCCTCTTGAAAACCTCGGGGGAAAAAAAAAAAAAAGGAGGGGGGGGGGGGGAATGCAGATGATGTCACTTTCGAATCATAAAATCGTTAAGTCCAATCATTAATTCAGCACTGCGTGTTCACCACTAAGCCATGTCCCCAAGTGCCACATCCACATGATTTCAGAACACTTTGAGGGATAGTGATTCTACCGCTTCCCCGGGTAGCCTGTTCCAATGCCTGACCAACCTTCAAGTGAAGAAACCCTCCCTGGCAGAATCTCAGGCCATTTCCTCTTGTCCTATCACTTGTTCCTTGGGAGAAGAGACCGACTCTTATCTCATTACACCCTCCTTTCAGGCATTTGTAGAGAGTAATAAGGTGTCTCCTGAGCCATCTTTTCTCCAGGCTAAACAACACCAGCTCCCTCAGATGCTCCTCATCAGACTTGTGTTCCAGGCCCTTCACCAGATACTTCACCAGCTCGGTTGCCTTTCTCTGGACACTCTCCAGCACCTCAATGTCTTTCTTGTAGTGAGGAGCCCAAAACTGAAAACAGGACTCGAGGTGCGACCTCAGTACCAGTGCCAAGTACAGGCAGACTTTAAATGCATTCCCCAGCTTCCCAAGTCAACAGCCTTTAACTTCATTGTGAAAGTGAAATCTAAAGGTGAAACGGATGGGAAGCAGAGCTGATTCCTTGAAACAGCAAGTCAACAGTTCAAATTTCTATATATCACAAATGGTGGAAAGTAAATCTAATCAGAGAAATTTAATTGCAAAAAAAACCCCAAAAGGGAATATATCAACTTTTAAAGCAATTTTCCTCCAAGCAAGTTCCTATTTAACCATATTTTCCACTGTGCAGCTAGTGGAAAGAAAGATTAACACAAAACCAGACAAACTGTATTTTCTACTTTCCTCTGAAAAACCTGTATTCATCAATTAAGAGGTTTAATTTTTATTAAAAAATTAACATTTTATATGTCCCTTTTTAATCAAGGGGATTGTTATTAGATTAGGTAGTTTGTGTTATGATTACCCCATAATTCAGTGAGAAAAGCTACCCTTTGAGCTGAGAGGTGCTCCCAAAGATGTCTGATTGGGTAGGGTGGAGGTCCATACTCAAGCTTCCCCCTGTAGCATTGGCATTGTGAATATTCCCTTGCCCAATGTCATGTGAAGCAGGTCCAGCAGAAAACTGCTGAGATGGTGTTTTCCTGATGCAACTTTGGTAATAGAAGGGTACTTTCCAATATGGTTGCAATTATGTTTACTCCCCTGATTAGGGCATATTTTATAAAGTTCTCTTCCCTTTTCCCATTCTTGCATCTGAATTTTTCTCCCTTGAAGGGCTCCCTGAAAAGCACTCTCTCTCTTGTTCCCATGACACCCTCACACATCCTCTGATGGGACTATAGCCAGCTGTTCATCATCCATCTCAAAAGGACGGCCTCTGTAGGTGGCTCAGAGGGAAAGAGCCCTCTTGGTATCAGCAGTGAAGTACCTCAGTGTTTGCAGTATTGTAAAATAAAAGTGTGGTTTTGCCATTCTCCATATGGGATTTGAGAAAAAAGGAGAACAATTGATGACTATATCTGAACTGGGGGCTCTCAGGATAAGGTCTGAGGGTGTGTTTCACACCATATTTTCTGTCTGGCAGGACATGGGGCGTCTTTCACAAGCCCTCTAGTCTGGATAGTTGGGAGTAGAACAGCAAGAAATTCACTTGCCCATGTAATCTGGCTGAAACAAGCCCATAACAACAAACTTTATTGCTTTTTGAATTGATAAAAGCATATCAGAGGAACCAAGTGGGTTACTCTGTGGCATACCTTCAAAAACAATTGTGATTTGCCGTGCTAAAAATAAATTCAGATTGTTTTGACTATTTCAGTACCTTCTGGATTACATAGACTTAAAAGCTTTATGTATTTTTTCATTTAGGGGAGAGCTGCAAAATGCACTGTGCAGTCAGCCTACTATGATGAGTTCCCAGGTCTGATTAGGTGTTTTAAATACTCCACTGTAAATATTGACTTAAAATAAAAGTTAGAGAAAAGTAACATTTTTTGTGGAAAGTGAAGGACAGATGAAACACGTTTTTCCTCTCTCTCCTCATAACCACCCTAAAATAAGGGTCTCTCCACATACCGTGGCATCTGATCCTCAGTGTAACACATGGCAGACTACCCATTTAAGTACTTGCAAGCCTTTATATTCCAACCATATGGAAGGTATTTGTTAGGAGAGAATGTGAGGGAGGTAGTTACATGCAAACAAAGAAGCGTTTAGCCAAAGCAGGCCATTAAACACTGGTTTGCATTGCAATATCCACTATTGAGGCACCTGCAGTTGTCACTCAGGGTGCAGAAATAAGAAGCTTTGGGCATGAGGTGGGGAGGAGGGAATTCAGTAGAAGACAAAATGTGGGAATTATGTATAATATCAGCAAAATTGAAATGCAGACTTCTTAAAATACAAAAGAATAAAGATCCCTTGTGCAATGCATTCCTGAAAGACTTGTATGTTATGTATTCCACTGCTGACCCTGGGCTTGGTTCTTTCACTTGTCCTCAACAGTCTATGTTAGGAAGCACTTCATTTGTTAAAAGCTGTCAAGATGCTATATTGGATTGTGAATAACAGATTTGAAATGACTGTGTTGACTGTCCTGTGCTAAATTAGAGTGAATAAAATTGAATTCTCTTACAATAGAGATGTGCAGCTATTATGCTGTTACAAATACATTATGAATGGCCTGATACCGCCAGCTATTTTATGCAATTTGTTGCTTTGGCTTTGTTTCTCTTTTTTTCCCCCTAACTTTCCACTTCATTTTGTACTTTCATAATCATTCTCCTTCTTATAGTTTTGAGCCCTTCTTGTCATTATTGCTCTTTATGTTGCTGTATTAGAAGTGTGGGGGTTTTTAAAATTTTGTTAGTTTAATTTTTCTGCAGCTGTACCTCAAATACTTCTCAGTGATGGATTTTCCATCACTGAATTCCTGCCCATTTTCTTTACCTCTTGTCATATTATTTCAAAGTTCCTTTTTCTAACCCTCAGTTTTTGTGGTATTGCCTTGTAAGTAGGATGTCATCATCTGCTCAGATGAGGTCCAGCTGAATTCTGGGTACTCTTGAGCCTTATTTATTAAGCCTGAATCATTTTGCAATGACTGGATCCAGAATAGTTTCTGACCTTGCTCATCATCTCACTAGAGCATTGCTGATAATGTCTCAGTCCAACTCTTTGGACTCAAAACTATACAATGAAACTCATAACAGTGAGCTCTGTCTTGGGCTCAGTATGACTATTATAAACTGACTATAACTTTCCAAACAGAACAAATGTGTACTGAAGGAATTATGAGCTGCTCAAAATATGTATCAGGTATAGCAGATCCATGAGTTTAAGGGATCCTCATTAACAACCTGGTGTACAGTAAAATTGCAGGACAGCACCACCACCTCTCTAAAGTGGCCGTGTAAACAGAAAATTTGTTTGCCATGAGTTTCAGATGAACAAATACCACTCTAGGTTATAATTGTGGGTTTTACTGCTGTGAATTTACCAAGCTGGATAAACATTAAAATCAATCCTTGATCCTGAACTCTGCTTTCATTGCTCCCTCTAACAGTCTCTAATTTGGGGGCCATTGTAATCACAGCTGGGGGCTTTGCTCCCATCTTCCTGCCACCATGCTTCTCTGAGACCTGTCAAGCATTTTAAGTAGCATGCACTTTCCCACACTTCTCAATGAATGCTGACATACCTAACTTAAAAGGATTACTTTCTGCTGAGAGGAATTGTAATCTTCTTTTCCTGCTCTGCAAATCCTCTAGTAAGTGAAAAAGAAAGGCCAAGATCTGTTCTGCTGCGCAGGGCAAATCACCATCTCAGAAGGTATAGAATAAAACAACAAATCTAAGATTTACTTGTGGTCACGCTTGTCTAGGAGCTGTGTCCCTGACTATTAACTCATTGGCATCTTCCATCACTATTTCTGGTGCTTTGATATTTGCTGGGTTAGTTTCTAACAGCTGTATGAATACACACTCAATTGCTACCATGAATGGTGTTCAGGACAAAACACTTCTCTCAAAAATGTCTGCAAAAAGATAGAGACACAGAATTGCCCTAACTTGAACCCAGTTTTTAATATGTATTCTGTTGACAAAACCCAGGAACACACTTTAACTTATGTACAAAAACTACTGTTTTTTTCAAACTGCCTAAGGTCAATTTGCAGAATATTTTCAAAAGCTGGCATGGAGGATTGTGGCGGTGATGGTGGTGAAGATCTGTGCTCCAACAGTGGCTTGTGGGTGGTATCTGACAGAACAACAAAAGCACAAATGTTCCTGCTACCTTGATTTCCACCCACTCATCTCAAAACCTTTCCTCACACATGGTGGTTGCTGCAACAAATTGGCTTGTGGGTGAGGCTGAGGGCTTGGGTGATTAATTTTCTACTGAAAATGAAGCCACAGATTATTCTTTTGCAGTAGTCACCTGAATGCTGTCTAAGAGAGCCTTCCCCATGCTCTCCCATCATTCCCTTAAAAGACCTGAAAAAGTGGGAGCAGTTTGCCAGTTTAATTTTTTGTTTCATATTGCAAAACATTACCTTGCTTCCAGTCATTCACAAAGCAGATGAATCAGGATTAGTGTCCACTCCCCATCTCCATTCACTTATTAGACAGACAGCTATACTCACAAGGTGGACGAACACCAGCTTCAGGCTTCCTCACATGAGTTTTCCTTTCCACTACTATACTGCTGCAGTAAAAAATCCAGACTCCAAATTTATGAGAAGATCTTTGACATACTTTTCTTCAGCTAATCCGGCAAATCTCAGGTCAAGGTGACCAGACATGTCCTTTGCTAATTCATCCTAAAATCCATTGCTGATATTTGGAAGTGTCTGTCATGTGTTTTTATTAATTCTTAGTTGTATTTCAGCCCACTCTGCTGGATGGCTGTTTCCAAACTGCCAGTGAGGGGGCTGTGATAATTGTAGCTAATTCCACCTTGGGTAAATTCTGCAGCATCAGCAGGGCTGGAACATTTCAGCTGGACACGGGAAATGCCCTTCTCTCCTCTACCTTCCCAGCCATTCATGTGGGACAAATGAGTCTTATTGTTTCAGAGAAATGAGCTTTGGATTTTTCCTTCAGAGGAAGTGGGGTTTTTTGTATCCTGTGAGCTAGGATTATGTGACCTTTCTCCTCTTACTTTCCATGGCTTAAAAAAAGACTAGGAACATATGACAAAGACCCATTTAATCCATGTTCTCTAGTCATTCACTTCCCAATTCATTCTCCCTTGTCATCCTTTTAATTTCTTTCTGATGCTTATTTGTCAGTTCCATAAATCCTTCTGAAGATCACCATCATTAAGAAACTCCAGACTCACTAAAGTTTGCCTGGCATAAAATTCCTCAAAAAATTGTCCAAGTGCCAATCCACTGTGATATATAAGGCTGGGAGAGCAATTTGCCCTGACTTCTCATACCCAATAAAGTCTTTGCATCAAAGCTATTCTTTTGTATGAAAGGTCATTCTTCAGGATTTCTCCGAGTGCCCCAGGCTGCTATTTTCATTGCCTTTGCAAGGTTCAGTTTCAATATATTAGTCAGTATTTGAGTTTTCCAGGTGCTACTATCAGCTTTCATAAGAATTTCTTCAAGTCACATCCTGACTGAATGGGTTTTTCTCCTGGTCTTCTGGATCTGCCTTAGAAATCACCTGCATGATTCAAGCCATGAGCTAAAAGCACAGGAAAATACAGCTTGTCTCATTTAGAAGCAGAAAATTAAAATAATGGACTAGGTATTTCTTCGGTTCATTTCAGTTTACTTACAATGCACTTTTCTGCAAGAAAACAGGAAAAAGAAAAACAAGACTATTTTATTCTGCATGGTTCCACTTCATACATTCCATCTTCTAGTTGTTTATCCAAAGAGAGTTCCCTTTCCTTTAGCTTGCATTCAGGCCATGCGTCCTCACTGCTTTCTGCATCTAAAACCACTGTTGAGTCCTCTGTTTGTATTCAAATTCCTGGGAAAGCCTTGCCTTCTTTCCTCTAAGATAATTTTTGCACTGGTGTTTCATATGGCAAACACTTTGGCAGGTGGCCTCTATTGTGTTAGCTGGTTTAATCCATAAAAGGCTTAATCACTTCTTTTGCATTGCATGCCCAGAATCTGGCTAGTGCACCCAGCAGCTTCAACCTGTATTAGACACACTTATTAGCAGCTAACAGTATGTTTCAGCATCACATATGGTGTCACTCGCCATGTGGGTTTGACCATGAATATCCCATTTCTACTCTAGTACTGAAAATATAGTGCTAGGAGAAAGGAAGAATTTTTTGGATTTCGATGTAGTTTCAATTTCAGGTGAAGGAAGCTGTGTCTCCATTCTTTAATCTACCCCTTTCTTTTGCCTGACTGCCTTTTAGGAGTTCACATAGGAAAA
Source organism: Rhipidura dahli (assembly GCA_013399225.1). Lineage (NCBI taxonomy): Eukaryota > Metazoa > Chordata > Aves > Passeriformes > Rhipiduridae > Rhipidura > Rhipidura dahli. The sequence continues at coordinate 428,673 of VXAC01001105.1, read as the reverse complement.
ATATGTAAACTTTGCAAGCAGTAATGTACTATTACTAATGACACTGCACATCAAATAACATAATGAAAAGGTATATCATTCATGCCTGGAGCCACAAGGGTAGAGGATATGAAGACAAAGCATAATGCACTATGAGTTAAAGGTACCAGGATTTGCCTTTCTGTGACCCAGAGTGCTGTGCCACCCATGTTCTCCCAGCCAAACGATGTGTCTTACTTCTTTCCCCTGGCACTAAACTGAAAGTGGAATTAACTTATTACCAGGAGTTGCTAATAATACTAAATCTTTGCAACAGAAGGAGCCAAGACAACATGTCAGAGTGGATTGGATAAAATGCAAACAGAAGCTGGAAAATTAAGTCAAAGCAGCATGGATCTGAAGGTGGGGAGAGCTGGGAGACAAAAGCACAGATGCAGAGAATAAGCTCCTTTTGCTTTTACCTCTTCTCCTCTCTGGTAGCCAAAACAAAACATTTCTTGGGATAGCTAAATAGGATTCACCCCTAGTCCTGACCATGTCACCATCTTTCTGCCTTGCTGTGACAGCCAGCCAGAGGCTCACAGTAGAGAGTTCTGCCCTATCCCAGAGAGGATGATGTGAGACAAGAGGCTCCCAAGACCCCCAGCTCCTCTGCCAGTGGTAGAAAAGGGTGACCCTACTGACAGCCATGGCACTCTACTGTCTCAGGTCTCAGATGATTTAAGTAATACATTTGCTCTTGCCCATTTGCCTGTGCTTTATTTTCTGTTGGCTGTGCTATGCCTTGACAAATGCCTGTGTGTGAGAGAGATAGTCTCTTAGAGAAATTGTTTCATTTCTGGTTCACATTCAATTCTAACATCTGGGATGAGGGTGGCTATCCTTAGAACTAAGAACCTCTGTCCCTCACCCAGCTTTTCAAAAAGCTCCTAAATTAATTTACACAGAGCATATATGCTGAGGCACCTTCTCCTCATAGCCCAGTCTTGTGGGAACAGTCTTGTTCCTCCAGCTCTTCTGGACATAGTCTAAAACCTTGAGGTGCACTCACAGCCTGCTGGCACTGGTCTAGAAGAAAGCAGTATCTCTAACACTTTCCCCTATTTGTCTCATAGATTGGACAGAACTGTCAAATGATATTCTGCCATCACCACACACCTGCTGAGGGCATCATAAAACCTTCAGCCAGATGTCTGCAATTCAAGCTGATCATCATGCCCCAAAGAGTCAGGTGGTGGAAGACTAACAGTATGCAAAGTAGGTGCATCTCAGGCATTATTTGGTGAAACCAAATATTATTACTTGAAAGCTGCTGATGGGTAAGCATCCGAAGAGTTCTCTCAACCCTCTGCCAGCACCTGTACAGCATATGAGCCAAGTCCTTTCCTGCTGGCATAGTCCAGAGAAAAGCAGATAATGGCTTCCTGCGTGCCCTCAGTGGCCCCACTGCACCTCACTGCCTGCAGTTATTTCAGGAACTCTGTCCCTCTTTTGTCACCTGCAACTGACCTGGAGCAATAATTCCCCTCCGCCAGCATCCATAACTGCAAGTTTACTGGGTGACTCAACACTTCCAAACTGAATAGCCAAGGACCTGTAGCAATCTGTCCAGTCATCTTTTACTTCTGTCCCTGTCCACCTGAGTCTGTTAGAACTGTGTGTGCCAAAACAACCTCCTCACACAGCTCCAGAAGTCACATACTTATGCAAAATGTCTAAGGTCATTGCCAGGCATCCCATGTCTGGCTGAGGATGCAGTGTGTGACTGTGGTGGGATGGGCTTTCCCATCAACAAGGAGTGTTGCCAACTTCTCCAGCTCAGCAAGGAACCATGCACCCTCCCTCAGGATGAGCTATCTGGAGCCATAGCCTTGAAAAAGCATTTACCACTATCTCTTGTGCCTTATCACTGTGCCAGCACTCTGTGTCTGGTGTCTGCCAGTGCACAAATTGCAAACACAGATCTGGACATTGCCCCAGTGGAGTTACCTTATTTGAATGCACTTTTTTTTTTCCTGGGCTTTATCTGTCCTTCATCTTCTAAAGGAGCAGATAACTGTTCTCCCAACAGATGGGAAAAATTACCAAGAAATAGTATATTTCATTAGAAATGCAGTGTTTGGGAAGTAGGTGTTCTGTTCCCTGTTTTATAGTCAGCTGTGTCATACTCCTTCTTGTAATATGCTGAATGAACTCCACCATAAAAAGGATTTTCAACACTGTCTTCCTAGAATAGTTTCAAAACCTCATAGCTTTCATGAGAAGGACTGCCTGCCTCCCAGAAGCATGCTAGAGAATTTTATCCTTTGCATTTAAAAGTAGCACAGTTCAAGAGAATTTATTTTCCACTAGAGAAAACTTGGAAAATATTGTCTACTATGCAAATTAATTTAAATGCAGCTTAAATCTAGTCCCTAGGACTGTTAATGCTTCCAGTAATCCCTTCAAATCACTTTAAAGTGAAATCAAAAAGCTCTTTTAAAAATACATCAAAGTTCCTTGTGAATCTAACAATGTTTTAGGAGTAAGTTGTTATTAAAAGTACTAACAGCACTGAGTGCAATAAGCTTTAACCTCTGCAAAAGACCATATGGTACCTAATCAGTATCTGGAGCTGGATTCTAGGGGAATATGTAGATGCAACACTCACTAAGTGGGAAACCTAGGAAGAGCCACAGTTTCAAGAGATGTCCTTACTGCATCTGTGCTCCCAAACCACCATGATTTCCTTTTTTGGGGCAAGGAGAGGATATGTGGTACAAAGGGAATCATTTGATAAGTCTATCATGCTGCATCTGACCTTCTTTTATTCTTGAGCCCTGGGTACCTAACCTGAGGCACAGCTGCTGTTCATGCTGCTGGCTTATCTGGCAGGCAGAATCCTATTGAAGAATTTGTGGGTGCATTCTTTGATTAAAACAATGGAGCACAGTAGAATTCTCCAAATTCACACAGTAGAATTCTGATCTTACAAAGCACAAAACTGAATTCACTGTAATTAGTTCTGTTTTAAAAATATTTTCCTAGTCAGTTGTGTTGCACTGTGGCTCAAGGAAGTCAAGAATGTAAAAATAGGGCCTAGTGTAGGAATAGCTCCTCTTCTTTCCTTTTATTTTTTTAGTATTGATGACTAGAATTACCCTCTCCATTGTGTCAGTGCAAAGAGTCTCCAGATCAGATCCTACCTTTAATAAAGGTAATCTACTACTCCAAAGACTTATGGGCATATCTATTAGAGAGAGTTAGGTTTATGCTACCATACAATTAGGAAAGTACTCTATATTTAAGGTCTTTCTGTCATTTGTCAAGATAAATCTCTTTTTTTTTTTTTCTATTGCTGTTGTTGTTGCAGGGGTAAACTCATTATAAATGAAGCTTGCTTGATGCTCCCAAGGAGGGTAAGGTAGGAATTAAGTGAATTGCACACATCTCTACCTGCCCTTTCCAAAAGCAGAGTTCAAAAGAATTGGTCTGGGAAAGGCCATGTTTCCCACAAACACACAGAAGCTTCTGCATACTCTTGAGGGACAAAATCTCAGTGCTAGGACACTCTTTGCATGTTCTAGCATCCTCCTGTCCTTGTGTCTCCTGCTCAGTAGCTATCACCCAGTTGTGAAAAAGAACACATCCCCTTCTCCAGAAGAGATGTGGTAAGGGCTGCAATCTGCAAGATTTGCAGGTTCATGACAGGTCATGACCTCTGTTATGCTCCTAAAGTTGGCCCCCATAGGAACAAAGACTGGTTGGTCAGAACAGGAGAAGCCTTTTGATCCTGCCTATCTTTTTGCAACATTAATAATGCTCAGGTGTCCCCAGCAACCACTCTCCTGTATGCACACACTTTACACTGACTATGTTTCTGAGCAATTCATAAGGCAGCAGGTACTGGTGGAATCTAGTATAAAGAAGAACAGACTGGAAGTTCATACAGTTTGAGAGAGGTTAAAACACAAGCAAAAATCCAAAGAGAACGCTTACATACCTTTGTTGGATGGTATCTTCTGCTATTACATATTTCAGGTTAGTTACAGAGCTTTGCCTGATGGTGACAAAACCTCCAACGTGTTTAAACAGAGCTTCACAAAATAAGGCCTCAAGGCAACTGGCAACACTGTTAAAAACCATATATCCAGGTTAGATGACAGAACATGGAGAGAGATACCGTGATTGGATTTCTTTTGGAAAGGTCCTGTTACAAAGTGGCAAATCAGTCATCAAACCCACTAAATCCCTCAGGACGGTAGAAGAGCCCTTAGATCACATGCCACAGCACACAGCAGCAAGAGCCTGAAATTTTTCCATGGGGAAGCATGCCACAGAAAGGGTGGCAAAGGCTGGCTTGGCTGATCTCCAGGACAGGCTCTGTACCTACTCTGTTCCAAGAAAGCAAGGACCCAGGCTGAGGAACAAACACTTATACTGCCTTTGTGGAACTCAAACCCTTGGCTGACCTTAAATATTTATTCTCAAATATTACCTCCCTTGGAAACAGGCAGGAACACAAAGAGAGACTATTTCCCTGGAGCCACACAGAGAATGCAAGCATGGGGATGGGTTTGCACGAGCAGTAGCTCTCTGCCCTACCCTTCTTTTCGTATGCAATTTTGGTCTGATTCCAGATTGGCTTGCTTTCTTTGCACAGCTGGCAGGATACTAACTCTGTCCCTTGGTAGAATATGAAGGAAGTGGTAGCTGGCTGTTTTTACCTTCCTCTCTTCAGTGATCACCTCCTTTCCTGCAGTAACTCATCAGCCCAGTGCCCCTTTCCCTTCTCTCATGGGTTCTTGGCAGCAATTCTCCTTCCATCATCTGAAATGTAACAGCTGGACTGGGAAGGTAGGGCTTTGTGCAAAGTGTCCTCACATCCCAGCAAACACAAGGTGGTGACAGCCCTGGCAGAAGTCCTATATCACCTCAAAATGGCTTGGCATCAGCAAAACTGTGATTTGAGGAAACTCAGATTTGTCTGCTGCGGTTGTTGGTGCTCACTGGAAAGCCTGTCAGAAAGGAAGATTTCTTCAAGATGATGAAGAAGGTGATGGAGCAACATCACTAATGCATACATTTTCCCTCTGGCCTTTGCATAACTAAGGTACATTTTTTACAGCAAAACTTGTTCAGCAGTGAGGGCACAAGGTCATCTCCAATGGCAAAGAATGTCATGGCTGTCTAAGACGTTCAGCACAGTCCAAAGCAGCATGAGTTCCAGCTCTGCCAGAGCACAAGTGGGTTGTGTGTGTGCACCTGACAAATGTGGGGAAACAAAAGATTATTTGTAGTAGGATGTTGAACAGACTATGAGGAATTAAGATCTGAATTGACCTAAACATAAGTGTGTTGCCAGAAGTAAAGTTTCACTAGTATTTTGACAGAGAGCCTTCAAGAGTCTGCCTGACCCACCATCTCTTGAGCTCCTATATTCTAGCCACCATCTTCCTCCTTCTGCACATTTCTCACTGAGTTTCACCAGTTTGTTGAAGGGTACAACTTCTTTCCAGGAATCATCATGTTTTATATGCTTTTGATACCCAGAAGGGATGATGCATTGCAGTCACATCCATCAGTTGCTTTGTATCCCAAAATGTAAACATTTTGTAAACTGCTTCCCTGACTGGAGGCTAGGTAGGAAGAATACCTTCAGGGCGCTTATTAGCATGCTGTATCTCCAGCACGATCAACACATAAATGTTTTACTGGGAAAAAAACAGACCAGTCACCCTGAAACCAGTTCTGTACCTTGATGTCTGTACTTTGTAATGAAACATGGGTTATAGAGAAATATGAATAAAATGTATTTGCTTGTTCAGTCTAACAGCCAACTACCTTGAGCCAAGCCAATAAACCACAATTTTTAAAAAGCCTTTTGCTTCCTGTAGAATGCTGCTTTGTTTGCCATCATTGTTTGGCAAATAGGAAACGGCTTATCTCTTCTTTCCAGAAACTAGCATGGCTATAAAAGAGCTCCAGAAACTTGTCAGTCTTTACTAAGAAAAAAATATTGGTTTAACAGCCTGTGCCAGGAAATTATCTGAACATTCGGAAAGAGAGAAGGTGTAAAAATTAGTTCACTGGGCTATGCCATTCTTTTTGATTATCAGTTCAGTTCCAATTCAAGGATCTTATCAGGTATATTTTCAAACTACAGTGACCTTTAACATTAGAGCCATCCAATATTAGATATTTCATGGTTAGCTGCAAAATTAGCATTTAGCCCTCCAGTGCAAAATGTACCATATTTTTGTTTGATTAATTTGTAATTAAAATTTAAGCAACTATGCCTGGTTTCTAGCAGATGGAGGCAAAGGCATGGCTTTGACCCTAGTTACAGTTTTGTTTAACCCCCTCCAGAGAAACATAGTTGCTGTGCATTAATATACAGCCTTTCACCGCCAGACCTGTTAGTGTACATTATGGACTAATAATAATAATTATATTGTCAAACAATTCAAACTGTGTAACAATACAAGCTCCTCTGAAATGTGAAGCACTATAGGTAATGAAACCTACTTTTCTTTATACAGTCGGCTCAAACCTCTTTTTGAGCAATCTGGTGTTAAATAATGGGCCTCCTTGCCCCCTCCTCCAGGAGGAACCATAGGAGGGAGCAGAGTGGGAGGAAATCTCCAGGAGATTTTTCCTTGTGCATAAGCTTTTGCCTGAGGGTGGAGTTGTTCATGCCCTCTCCTCCCTCCCATGCATTTGAATGGGGGTGTAAAAAGACACTTCACCTGGAGGAGATTTTGGTGAGCATCTCAGGCTGGCCTGGATCTGGGCTCTTTTTGGCATGCAAAGTTTGTGGTTCACTGGTTGTGCAGAAAGGACAGTCTTGAAGCACAGCATCACTAGCATAGCAATACCTGTTCCTCTTTAAAGGGGCAATGGATGTTGATGGCTGTGCAGTGCATTCTCTAAGGCCATGGCAAAAGCTCTGTGGCGGGACACGGACCAGTTTAGACTTTGTTGTGAGTAACTGCCCATTTCTAGAGCACAATTTTCCAGTTCTGTATGCCACGGATTGACCCAGTGTATCTAGGTGACTTTTCCTCACTACCACCTTTTGTTAATTTAGTCCCTCACTGTAAGCTAGAGCTGTGAGAGCAGGTAAAGCTCAAAGTCGACTGCAATTTCAGCATGGTAGAAGCAGAAGGAATCTGGCAGACGTTTTCCTAAATCTGACCATACGCTTGTGCAGAGTAAGCGCTACAAGCAGAAGTTGCAGGGTGCAGTGCAGCACTGGCATGCTGATGAGTGCTTTGAGAGGCTTTGTTGGTGGCTCTTCATGTCCCACCTTTGGCCCAGAAGTTGTTTCCCCACAGATGAGACGCTGCAGTAGCTGCAGTTCCTGACAGCTCCTGTGAGCCACGACAGCCGATGGGATGGCTCTGCCCCGGACCCGAGCAGAATCACACACAGGCTCTGCGGCTGTGGCTGAGGGATGACAACCCCCAGCAACAGGGCAGCCACAAGCAGGGACAGTTTAGCAGCTGCTGCTGCCTCGGACACCACCGTGGGATTGAGGACGCTATGGAAAATTGACACCGGCAGATGGGTTATCTGGAAGATATCATGGGGCTGGGTCTTTTCGAAAGACCTTCCAGGTCAAGGCCACGTGGCACAAACCTCAACTACTTTTCCCTGTAAATCTTCAGTCTCAGGTACACCCAAGTAAAGGTGCTCTCACCCATTTCCTGGCTCCGGACGCTAGTTTTTGCTTCACCGCTTAAATCCTCAGACACACCAGGACAAAACGTCCCGGGAGGAGGGACAAGACAAGGCAGATTCACGGCGGGTCTCCCGCCCTCAGCTGAGGCGGCCCGGCCGGGGCCCGGCTGGGGCTGGGGCCGCGGCAATGGCGCCACCTGATGGAGGCGGAGCGCGCAGCAGGGCCGGCCCGGGAGCAGCCCTGGGACACCCGGCCGCCACAGCGGCCGGCGTGCGGGACCCGGCCTGAGAGGGGCCCGGGGGGCACAGCCGGCCCGGGGGGCACAGGGCAAATCCCAGACAAGACAGATCCTAGGGGTGAGAACCCAGTGTAAATCTTCGCTGGAATTTCCGTGGCGAAGCCTGGGATCCGAGGTGCCCAGGTGAAAGGTACACACATCTGGAGGCCTCTGCTGCGTCCTGGTGCAGCTTCCTGGGCTTTGTTAGAACAGGTCCTGTGCAGCTGAGAGGAGAGAGGACTGCTGGAGCCTAATTCATCACACTGAAAACGTGGCTGAGCCATCCCAGTGGGACCGAGCACCTTGGTTACCGATAGAAGAGTCCCTTGTGCCCGGACTCTGGTCCCTGAACTACTTCTCCCCGGTCTCCGAGTTACCTGCTGCTCGGAAGGGATGGGAATTCTGCCGGGGACGCTCAGACCAGGCAAAATTTCACTCTGCTCTTCCCTGCACTAACCAGATGGAACAATAGTTAATACTAAGGCAAGAAAATAACCGTGATAGAAAACATTCCTAAGAAAAAATAGAAAAATAAAAACCCCTGAAGAGACCTATTAGTTCATTCTGTTTGCCCCCCAGCAGTCAGAAAAACAACAGTGAACAACAATTTGTCCTGTAGCACACTGTACTGTACTGTGTGCATCCAGATTCTCCTCCTACTTAGATTGGTATAAATCATGAAGCCACTGGAGTTACACAGGTATAAAAGTGGCATTATCAGTTCCTGGGTCTCTTTAAATATTACTGAACCCTACTGCTGATTGTTCTTTGTTTGCCTGTTAGAAATTATTGTTTAAAAGGCACATGCTTTTATCTTTAGCACACTGTATCATGCAAAGGGGTTCTTTCATTGGTTCTGATCTTTCTTTTTACTTCTATTATTTCTTTGAAGAAAATGCGGATTATTACCTCAATCTAGCCAGCTGGCCTGCTGGGGCTCCCTCTGCTACATCGGGGGTTTCTGGTTTTACTAATCCTCTCTTTATGGATAATCTTTCTCTACCTTCTAATGACTCTCAGCTAAGGAACGTATTTTGTTATTACTACCTGTTGTTTAGAAATTCATTTTATTTGGTGTGGGTGTTGCTAATTGTTTGCTAATGAAAACCTTACTACAATCAATCTGCTTAGGATTGTGCTGGTCTTCATGTCAATTAACCCTTTCTTCCTATCTGCTTTGATTTAGGTTTTCCTCATGCACTTTTCAGGTTTTAAATATCAAGATTGATTTTATTTTTTGAGGTCCAAGGCATAAGACTGTGCACTGATAGGTAGCATAGGGAACTTTTATTCCCCATGAAAAATTTTAAAAAGGCAGAAGTTGTCATTTTGTAATCTGCAAAACATTTGTACATGCAAATGCAGGGATGTCTACGGTGAAAGCTGGAATAAAATGTGTAGGAATACCTACAGCTTAAGACAAGGAATGGAGATCATCCCATTTTACATAAATATGGATAATAATACAGGCAGGAAAGACTACATGCTCTTAAAGACTCTTCATATTTCTCTATCACACATGATATTTAGATATGTTATGTATTGCCTTTAGACGCAGGGAATGGAAATCAGTCCTTCTTATTAAAGAATTTACAGTTTAAAAAGATCAACAGCATTAGCAAGACAAAGAGAACAGCTGTGCAACATAATAAAAGTACAGAGCTTATTGGTTACCATTCCTTCCTCTCCCTTAATTCATTCCCTCAACCTGACCTTTTATCTCACAACATGCCTTACAGCCACCTTATCAAGAGGAATAATGGATTCTGGGAGGTGATGCCCCAGCCCATACACTGCACAAACCATAGCATCTCTGAATACTAAGGTGTGTACCAAGACTGGGGCCTTTAGAAAGACAGTGCAATGCAGCATGCATCTCCTTGGGCAGAGATGCCAGAAAGGCTCTCTCACACACACACACACTTTGGGAAAAAGATGAGGCTTCAGTGGCATAAAGTGGAAGCCACCAGTGTCACCATCCCTCTCTTCCATAGGAAGGGAGAGATGAGGCAACCAACAGCTGACATGGGTCCAGATGCAAGCAGTGCCCTGTTTGGGGAAAGCAACAGCTGAAGCCCTGACACTTCAACCTGGAAAACCCAGGAGACTCTTTCTGATGAGGGATTTATGAAATCTGACTCTTGACTCTGCTGAGGGTAATTGCAGCTCATTTGAGACTACATATCATTCCACTTCATGAAGCCTCTGAGTGCTGTTTTTAATTAATTTTACCTCAAACGAGAATTGTTTTTAAAAACGTGATCCAGAATGCTCTGAATATCTCCAGTCTGAATACCATGGCTCAGAACAGTCCTTAGCTTTGTGCTTTGTGTGCTATATACTGCATTAGATACTGGAATATGATGAAGAATTCAGCACTGTAAGTGACCAAAGTAAAACCAGGAATACTACACTATTGCTGCAGGTAGCAGCTGGGGCAAACAAGGAAGAAATACTGAAAAAAGAGAGGGAGACAAAGGGTCATATCATAAAGGTCTAGACAGCTTTTGTTTCTGTGCTTCAGTATCATCATAGTTCCTGAATATTAATGTGCTTTAACTCTTTTTCATTAGAATCTAGACCTTTCTGAGTTTCCCTGAAAGTCAAGGCATTGTGTTATATCACAAGGGTGTTATTCAGCTGATCTTTGCTTAATAAAAATACAAATGTCTTTATTATTTTTTCCAGTCACCATTGCCAGTTCTGCAGGGTGCCAGAAAACCATGCTACTGTGTGTGACTAATGGCACCCAGCCAGTCTTAAGTAACTGTATTATACATTTGTTCATTGATGCTCAAAGCATCAATGGTTGGCACTAACTTTTCAAACCTGGCTTCAGCAAAGACTCAGTTCTTTGAGCAACTAATGAGAATAAGAGGTAGAAAAAGAATGGTAGAGGAACTGGGGCAAGTCAGGAATCACTCTAGGCATCCCAGAAAGCAGCATGCCAGCTTGCTTGGGTATGGGTTCTGCTACTTCTACAGGAAAGTGTGGGAGTGGGAAAAACCAGATAACCTGGGTAATACAACAGAACTGAGCCACTGCTGTGGCAGCTTGGTTGATGCCACTCATCCTTTCCTGTACCATCCATGCTTTTGGCTCACATAGGGGCACAGCATGAGCACCAGTCCAGGACCTGCTGAGCTGCATGCCCTCTGCAATGACTCCAAACTAAAGGCTGCTCTCAGAAGCAGGACTGAAGAGCAGTGACAGATTGGTGACAGACATGTGGCTTCAGCCCAGCTGGTGCTGAGGCTACACTGAGCTGCCCTGCCAGGCTCAGGCACTGACAAAGCTGCATACCTTGGGCTTGATGCCACACAGCTGCAGGTGACTACTGGCTTCAGCAGTAGCACCGTGGCATTTGCATAGCAGTTTCAGACATAAGCTGATGGGTCTGGGTGGACCTAGGTTGGATTTTCCTAAAATTATCATAAGCATTTCTGCACCCATGAGTAAGCTACTGTCAACTAAAAGGAATAAAAGTGTAGGTCAGGCATGCACTAGTTTGCATGAATAAAAATAATTTGGAGTCAGAATGGTGTTTAAAATCAGGGTAGAACTTTTCTTTCATCCTTCTCTCCTCACCATGGAAAGCATCTCTCTTGCTTTTCTGCCTTTCAGCTCTTCATTTCACTGAGGACAGAGTCTTCTCCTGCCTTTGGCCCAGCATATCTCAGCACAGTTTTAGGGTAAGCTTTGAAAACCAGACAGCCATCAGTACTGCTGCCATGCTCTGAAACCAGACATCCTGTTTCAGTTGAACTGCTTCTAAGAGCAGAGGTCTTCAAAGGACTCTTGGGGTTTTTTTCTTAAGCTCAGGCCTCTTTACCCTGCTCAGCTGCAGCCAGAGCGTGTCTGACAGACACCTGGAGCTATGAAAACTCAGTGAAGGGTAATCAGCTCATCTTTTTGATGCATACCAGTGCTGTGATACAAGGGAAAGGCAGCTCAGTGTAATGGCAGGGAGAAAACAGTAACGTAGAGAGCCAGAGGCAAAAGGCCAGCTAAAGGTTTGGAGTTTGGTTTTGTCCAGCAAAATCATTAGTTCAGTTAGGTCAGGCCTGGCTTGCACATACTTGTGTATTACTGGAACTGTTTGCTGGGATGGGAATTCTGGCATGTGAAACTTCTCTCCTTGCATCAGAAAAGCTGTGGACATTTGTGGTTACCTCCCCTCACAAGCTATACTTATATGCATACACCAGTGTTTTTGCATTAGAAATGAGTTGTTGATTTTTACCAGGGCAGGATCTTTCTGGCAAAAGCTTACCTAGTTTATAGGTATGAAAAATAGGTGTATGAAAATTAGGTATATGAAATATTCTCCTCAAACCACATCACATTACCACAAATTACATAACTCCTCAAACACAAACTTCTCAAATCACATCACATTGCCACAAATTTTCTTTTAGCTTAAGACAGTTCTGTGTTCCTTATAACCAAAGCTGCTGCTTTAGAATAAGTTGGTTTGATACCATTCTAGCTGAGAGAATATGACCAAAACATTTTCTTTGGATGCTCTCACAGTGCAGTTGTCTGGATTTAACTTGCATTCTTTTTCATGTTTGATGGTACAGAGCAGATTGTACCATACTGTACGTTATTTTACCAGGCCTGAATTCTAATCTGAAGTTTCTGCAAGTCCACAGATGTCCCAAAAAGTATAATCCATTTCTTTAAGCATGAGTTACCTGAGACGTGATCAGTGAATTTCATGATGCTTCAGCCCATGCAAGTGCCCAAAGTCTGTGCTTTACAAGTTCTTACAAAGATTCCCCTTACTCAAGGAAATTTCTATGAAGTTTGAAGACTCAGCGTGACAAATGATTGTTATATGCCTTTCCTTGTTCTTTTTTAACCTTACTCAACAACTTTTCAGTTTAACATTTTGGGTTAGTCCTTAGGAGGTCCTTACACGGTTTTACACCTGAGGCTGAGAAAGATTTGTCCCAGTCTCTGTTCTGCAAACTTCAGCAGAATAGAAAACTGTCATTTGGATCTCAGGAGTTACCAAAGAGAGTCCTGAACTTTGGAGTGGCATTCAAGCTAATAAGTGCCTTGAAGATGAAACTCCATGACTTTGAATTTGACTTGGGCAGAGTGCTTCAGTATGGGAGGGTGCAGGGGCTCTTAGGATGCTGGCAAGGGGGTGCTGGCAGTCCTTTGTGTTAGGGCAACATTTTACATGGATTGGTTAACTGCTCCAGGAAAGCTGGCAGCATCGAGTTGTCTGCCTTGAGGATCACCTATATTTTAAAATGCCTTTTCTTAATCTTTTTCTCATGTAGGAACCATGTTGTAGAGGGCTCTCTATATTTTGGTCTGTTGCAGTAGCCAGTATAGTGTTGTGTACTCTAGAGGAATGATCCTAATTCATGAAGCACTGCATTTTTCTGTGGGATCATCTGGTTTCAATTTTGTCGAGTTGTCACTATTTACTTGTGCTTTGAAAACAAGCATCAGTGAAGCTTTGTTTTACAATGCAAGACTTTTAACATACTACATATTTTGTTTTAGTATGAGTACCTTAAATATCCAGTGGGGCCCAAAACGTAGAAATAAAAAATGCAAATCAATAAAAAATTTTTTAAAATACAGAAAAAACAAATTCATCCTGATGTCATCTGTGATTCCATTTTTTCTCATTACATGAGGATAAAATGCATAATGAAGTAATTCTCAGATTCCAAAAGGCTAAATACAGAGGAAATCTTCCTCAATGTGCAGTTACCTAGGCTGGGTTGCTGTGTCCTGTCTCTTTTGGTTTGCCTTGGAAGCATCAAATCCCCAGTAGGGTTGATGGAGTTGATCGTCTATGACACAACGTGCTTTTCTTCCTGTCAAGAATGGACAGATATTTTTAGAGATCTAGTTAGTATGCTAGTACAAAATCAGAGATCCAGCCTAGGAGTAGGAGGTGTGGTTTAAGCTCCTGTTTTGCCTAATGAAAATCAGACCTGGGCCCTGACACTGAAAACAGGGACCATGTTACTACCCCCCTGCCTTGCCTATTAAGGCTGAAAACACTCTGGGGCAGCTCCTGCTGCACTGGGCATCACTGTGTTCCAAGGCTAGCTGGAACAGAAAGCACAGCTGTGGGAGAAACAGTCAGCCTAGGCAGCCATTTCATTAAACATGTTAGAAAATTGATACATGCAGCATTAAGCTTGTATATGCATCCACAACATAAAGCTGAAATTAAGTACAGATCTCAGTGCGGTTTTTTACTCTGGGTACAAAATCAAGCAGTAACAGAATGAAGGTGGAGATGCATCCCTAAAAACTGGATTTCCAGCAACTTTGGCTAGACACATGGAGACAAAAAAGCTAACATCAGAGGTGCAGGAAATAAAATGTAGCTAATTTTGAATGTCTTTTTAATAGCATTGCTGGCTTTCATACATTAACACAAAGGCATCTGAATGAGGAGATTGTTTCCCATAATAGTATTTTTTTTTGTCATAAAATGCTTTTTTTATCCTTCTCCACTCCTGGAATAAATGAGTGATGTGGAGACACATGACCGGCTTGTTGAAATCAGCCACTTAGCAGCTCTAGGACCAGATGCCCATGCAATGGAGTGCCAAAGCAGAGCGCTGGCATCCTTCACAGCTTGGACAAATGTCCAGGTCTAATGACTCCATGGCAGCCCTGCCTGCAGAGAGTTCAGGGGCACAATCATAGTGGACAAAGAGATGCACCCAGCAGCAAAGTCTCAGGTTGCAAATTCGGGTGGCTGCTCTATTGTCATGCAACCATCTTTCTGGTAAAAGTATTGGACACATTTTGTAAGCGCCCTGGCAAAAAGCACAGATTTGGTGTGCTTGTCCCTCTCACTAATGGGAAAATCAGCCCACAAAAGAAAAATAAAATCAAAAGTAGCAGTATGCCTACAGTTGTAGCAGTGATAGCAAAGAAGTTGTAATATGTGACTTGTGTGTGTTCCATTAATTTGTATTTTGTCTTTGTGGGGATTTCAGTGTTTACTCCATAACAGAAAACTGCTTCATGTGGTATTTCAGTAGCTTAATTATAATTCCACTGCAAAACCTTTGTTTAAACAAAAAAGTAAACCTTCAGCCCTCCTTTCTGGGTAGAAAAGATTGAAGCTGTGAGTAAATTAAACACACATTTTTCAAGCAGAAAGAAAATACAAGAGCTCAAAAGATACTTTGTTTCTAAATTCATGGCTTTTAAGCCAAGTACAAGATTTTTGGTGGCTAAGAAATATTTTTTTAACATTTGATGATTGTATTCAGAGTCATGAAGCAATACTGTGTTGATCAGAGGAAAAGTGCCAGCAAAACCTCAACTCTGGACTTGAGAAGAGCTGACTTCAGGCTGCTCAGGGAATTAGTAAGGTCCTCTGGAGGTACTGAGCTCCATCAGTGCTGGTCACTTTTTAATCATCACCTTCTAAGGGCACAGGAGCAGGCAATTCCCAAATGCCAGTGATGCCTTTTTGTGGTCTTAAAATCAAGAGTCAAACATGGTTAGAAGGGAAAAGGGGTTTTACATTGGTATTTATTGTAAGGATCCCTAGATGCACCACATCCAGGTTCAATGCACCTCCATGCACACTGCAATGCACAGCTACACAATAGATCTGGTATAACATTATAGGTGTTACTAATTAGCATATCTATCAAAGATCCCCAGTGAGAGGCTCAAGTGAGCCCCCCTCCCCAGGCAACTTCCCCCTGTATGGCTCTATCTCAGTTTACAAAATGGGTTCTGGAGAGGACCTTGGGGTCTGGGGCATTCTGCTCCCTAGCTACGAGGTTTCTAAGATATTAAGTGTCCTAGCTTAACAAAATCAGTCTAAGCATGTAGGCTAGAATCACTAAGAATACAAGAAGTTATAAAAGGTGTATAAAAGGGGTATAAAAGAAAAGGCAAAAAATCATCATGGCATCATCAGAAGCCAAGCAGGTGAGGCAAAAGGCCAGCTTGGCTGAACAGGAATCTTCTCTTGGAAATAAGGTGAAAAAAGAAAGTGTATGCCCAGCAGAAGCAAGGTCAGAATGAAAAGAATACAGAGATGTTTCTTGCCATTGTAGGGAGAAAATTCATATGGCCAAAGCTCAACTGGGATTGGAGCTGGACAGAACTGTGAGGGACCATAAAAGGATTTTTTTTCAAATATATTAATGGCAATAGGCTGTGTAAATATAGCACTACAGGATGAGGATTGTCACCTCACAAACAGGAACATGAACAAGGCGGATGTTTAACTCATCTTTTGCCTCTGTCTTCAGAATTCTTGGCTTCTCAACTCCATGACAAGATGTACCTGGGTGGCTAAACTGTGGAGAACCATAGAGGCTAAGGACAGCAAGGACTGGGTTGCAGCAGGCAGAAAAGAATGGGAAAATAGGTGAAAACAGAAGATCTATCTAATGTATTGAAAAGATGCTGCATTGTGAAGGTCAGGCCTCAGACATGTAGGAAAGGCTGTGAAGATGAATATTTTTGGAAGGCCTCTTTGGCACAAACACTTGTCTGTCACTTATAAACTGCAAGAAGAAACCTAAATTGCAGCTGAGAACAGTTACAATGACTGATTATAATACAGAGCAAAGTATTTCTAGCAACAAAAGCCCTAGGCATATTAATTCATTCAGCTCATCACATTGTGTGTAATTCTTGCTTACACTTGCTGTCATGCAATAGAGTTAAAATTTACAATCTTATTGATGTGAGAGGATATTTTTATATATGTTACTTTGTTAGCCATTTTAGTTCCTAATAATTAATCAACTCCCCAAAGAAGTATCATGTTGGGGAGTGTGGATTTATTTGTGTTATTAAGCTATTCTAGACAAGCATTTCTGTGTGGTAGCAGCTCTGTTATAATATGGCCCACTTGTTTTATGACAAGTTACAATTTTCTTGTGATGTTAGCTGCAATTCATCTCAATAATTATGCTAAATTAAGTACTCATGCACATACAGAAATAAACATTAAATACATTAAAATAAAGTGAGAAACCTAATTTAATATTTCTCAATCTAAATAGAGTGGAGCTTGCTTAGCAATCCTTAACTCAGCCATCTAAATTTGGCTGAAGAGTCCCAGGGCTTTCAGTGTTCTTGGACAGGGTGGCACACACTGTGGGTCACTGATGGGTCACTGATTTCTGCAACCTTCTAGAAAACCTGCAGCTCTTCTGGCTTTCAGTGGGTTCAAGCCCTGCTCTTATCCAGGCCTGGCTATGCAGCACTACAGCCCCTCCAGGGGCTGCCCCGGAGCATCACTGCTTGCATCACATGGCTGAAGGTCTCCTTGATCTTCAAATCCAGAGCCAGGAGATGTTATGGTCATGCTTTTGCCTGGGGAGGATGCCTCTGGTGAGGCAGGTCTGGAGACAACCTTGTGCTGAAGCCCAGGATTTGCTCCAATTCCTTTCCTGCTCAGCCAAGCTGAGCACTTGAACTGGGACTTGTGAAAAATAATCAGAAAAGTAGTGGCATTGCTAGGGACTGACCTTATCAGTCCCAGGAGGAGGAAGTTGGTATGGGAAATGCACAAGAGACCCTCACCTTCTGCAGGTATGCTCTGAACCTTTCTAATAAGCTTCATGTTTTTTCTTCTCTCCTTTGAATAGAGGTTTCCCTAGAAACCATTTTTCTGGTCATTAAAGTAGATCATTGGTAGATTTACCTAGTACTGCTGAAAATGCTTTATTGGCCTCAAAACATAATGACAGGTTGTGTGCCTCTCACTGTTACTGGAAAGAAAACACTGACAGAAAGGAAATAAGTTAAAGACCACTGGAAAAGAAAAATACTTGGAGATAGAGATTTTCCAAGATCTCTTGCTTTACACAGGCTTCCATTGTCAGAATTATCTAGCTGGCCAGTGCTGCCCCTGTTCCCAGCACGAGTTAGAGTCACAAAGCCATGTGTAGGTGGTCACCAGTCACTGCAAAGCTGCAAAGTCCCATAGCTGTGACTGGGACCACACTATTGTCCCAGGATCTGCAGAGCAGAGTGCATGGCACCAAGCTCTTTCCATGATACAACAGTTTCTTCTACCTCTAACTACAGACTATCATTCCAAATAAAGTAGGGACTTCAGGATAAGAAAGAATATTTTATAGTCACTCACTTTTCCAGAAAAAAATTTAATCTAGCCAAGTGTTTCTCTGAAGTGTCTTTTTGTCATTGCCCCACCAAGTTAAACAAGTGTTGGCTTCCTCTATTTCCTTGCCTGAAGCCAAGCTACCTGCTCAGATGCAAAGATACAAATGCTGCACCACCAATTATATAAACACATTTGCTTGAACATGTACTAAGTATTTTCTTTCTTTTTTTTTTCCTTAATGTGGAAGGGCTGTAAAAGGGCCCATAAAAGACCTATCCTCCTTTTCTTTCCAAGCAATCATATAATTTGGATATATTTTGTCATTTAAAAACAGAAACACCATCCAAGATAAAGCCTTGGTTGACTTCAGGGCCATGAATGAATGTGACATTAGAGATTGCTCCAGCTTGTCAGTCTGAATCTGGGCTGCCTTACCTGACTTACTCATTGTCACCCACCAGGAAAAGATCAGCAGGTATGTTCAACATCTGTGAATTCTTCTTCACTGCCTGATTTTTTCTGTAAATCCATTTTCTGTGTGATCTGAAAAATAAGTAGTAGCATCTCTAAGAAACAGTCAATTGCTTGGAGTGAGACTTGGTCATCAGACACCAAGAGGTCCATGCACTCACACCTTTGCCTACCCATACTCTGTTGCCATGAGCATTAGTTTAATTAAGCTGAGAGTCAGACTGATTCAACACTACACTCAGAGCAAATAGCAAACTCCTACTAAATTCAATTTTCTCTCACTGCCATTCAAAAGTTTTAGTTGCACGAGGGAGTTTGACTGATACTAGTTGAGGCAATGGCTTAACATACCGCGTTACTTATTTATTCCACCCACCCTTCTCAACTTTTTTGGCTGTTTACCCAGGTAAAGGCAAAATCTTAATTAAGACTGAATTAGGAGCAGAATGAATTCCTGCAGGCTATTACACAGTGTGTGCTATAAAGCAGCAAATAAACAAGCATGCTGCACACCATGTCTGTAATTACTGTGCTCAGCTGTGCAGTGTAGGTGAATTGGTGTTCACTTCCCCATGTCTGCTCTCTGCAGCATCCTGGCTTTCTCTGCTGCACTGTAGGATCTGGAAATCCCTCCTGAGATGGGTGACTCATTTCAGGGAACTTCAGTGAACATAGCTTCAGCTGAAAGATCTTTCTCCCTCATGACTACTGGCTGAGAGCTGGGCTGTGGGCTGGAGTCAGCCACCAACCATCTGGGAGGACAACCTAGCCTGGCCAACAGGGACAGCACGTGGCAGGAGAACACATGGCACTAGCACGTCTTTGAACCACATATCAGGGCTCAGGGTGTCTTTTAGGAGTGCAGGTTCACCTACAGACTGCTACTGGTGCAACTGGTTTTGTTCCTGACAAATGGCAAGTGCCTCACTTTTGCAGTTTGTGCACTCGTCCAGAGATGCTGTGAGACCAATAATACTCCCCTGGGTGAGATTATTTTTCCATTTCACATTACTGTGGGAAGTAATGCAATTGTTCATTTGGTCTTGACTTGTTTTGGTGCAGCATATACAGCACACATTTCCGTTGTAGAAGATTTGTGTCAAATTTCATATACTGCATGCATGAAAAGAACTCAGGGATGTGTTGCTATACAAATAATAAAATATGTAATTCTAGCACCTTATTGTCTTTGAGCAAGTAGTCAAGTATTTTTGGGCCCTGAATTCTAGTTTCAAGATTGACCCTATTAACTGCTATATCTCCACATTTAAGGATTCCTAACCAAGTTCTCAGATCACTCGTTTTTGTTTACTGAATTGATTTTTTTTTGCCAAACTGAATGTGACTTATAACTGAACATGTCATGTAGGTGTTCAGTAGAAAGGAACTCTGAAATGTTTTGAATCAGCTGTGTTTAGATTTGTAGTAGAGATAGATTATCTTCTTTGAAAAATAATTAAATATGTTGTAAGAGGGTGAATTAAACAATCTAATATTTTTTGAATTTTTTCTTTAATTATTCACTATCCTGAAATACTCCATGCTTCTTAAATTACAGTTGGGCATTGGAAAGTACATCTGTACCCAGAAATCCATATTTCCTCGAGAAATTCAACTGTTTCAAATGCAAATCAAAATAAACAAAACCATTAGGTCAGAAGCCTTTGCTATGAGTCAGTTGTGAATTATTCTGGTCTTTGAAGGCCACATGCAAACTCTTCTTCTCCAAACAATAGATGACAAATCAAGCTGCCCACCAGCAGCTAAACAGCCATATATTGTTATGCTTCACCAATCAGAATAAATTGATTATTTCCAACATATTTGGAAATTGTGATTGCTCAGTGCACATGAGATATCGAAGCTTACTATTTTTGCTGCAATTTTCTCACTTCTTCAAGCCTTGCTCAATTATTTTCATCCTTGGTGTTTATTGATGCCCGTCATATTGAAATGCCAAAAAAATGGATGTCCAAATGCTTTTTCAAATACTGTAATTAACCCTACATTCACATCAAATACAGTTGGTGTGCCATCTGTTACAACACATATCGTGTTTGATGTAACAATATCAATTTCAAATTATCACTTGCACTATTACTTCACGGGCATTTTCTCCCTTTGCTGTTCTCAGAAGTTTTAGCAACTTTACTACTTCTTCTTTCAGTTCAGTGCAATTTTCAGGTGTTTTCATGTAGTCAAATGGAAGACAACTCACTTTTCAGTGATTTAATTAATCAGTCATGTCTCATTCTTTATATGTCTACTGTATTCATTTTTGTAACCAAAGTCTCTGGGTAAGGACTCTGCACATTGTTTCTTTTATTTGATTGCTGTGAGATTTGTTTTTCCATAGGAAGCCTGTTGGCAGCAAGCTGAAACAGCATTGATTTTTGCAGAGCTTAACCACTGAGGTAGTGTAATGGTAGGTAAATAAGTACATGATAGAGAGATAGATAGATAGATAGATAGATAGATAGATAGATAGATAGACTCATCAAAAGTAAAGTAAATAAAGTTCATGTAAAAGATTGGTTAATTTGCTTTCCTTCTTCCACTTTGGCATCTGACATGAAAGTTAAAAACAGAGAGAATATCAAAATTTACACTGAATTTCTCACTAACAGAATTTACATTATCCACCTAATTTCAAATACTTAGCAACACCTGCATAATATGCTTTCTGAATCAAGATCAATATTGACAGTGCACATGTCAGCTACATGAGAGCAGAATAAAGGCTTTTTTCTCTGATATTTGGTGACTTAAAAATCACCTTAAGGAGGACGAGGGAGGGACATTTTCTTTCAATAAACTCTTAAAGGTGAGAATTTAGACAGCTACAGAAGAAGGTCTTGTTAAATCAGCATAGTTCTGAATTATGAGTGAGTTAAGGAGTTTAATGACTGCTTGCTTCCTTACAAGGCTTGCTTCCCTGCTAGGCTGGTTCACAACAGCAAGCCACCAGGAAGACTGCTGCCTCAGGGACCATTACAATGAAACCATGGGATACCAACAAACAATTTACTCTGTTGGAAAATCCCCTCTTGGCACTCGTATTCTTTCCCAGAGATCTGCTTGACTTTTCACTGCCACAGCAGGGGCAACTTTTTCCTTTCAGGTCCTCCTCTGAAACTCTGCCTGTGAGAACAGAGAGACTGACTGCAGAGGAAGCTGTGGATGCTCTCACTCTGTAGCACAGAGAGGATTGCCATCCTTACTTTTCTGCCACTATGCCAATTTAGTTTTCACCATGGAGGAGGTACAGGGGAAGTTCTGGAGACACTGTAGATAGAAGAGAGGGAACCTAATTCAGCTGAACAAATGCAGGACTGGGGCTGTGAAAACATTACCTTTGCTTGAATCAAACTTTTTATTTTCCTCTCACTTAAATGAACCAAAAATTCACCTGACCATGAACATTCCTTTCAGCTCTTCACAGAATTCCTTGTGTGCTCCTAAAAGAAAAGAAAAACTGGATTCTCAAAAGAAATGAGAGAGTGGCTGTGACCTTTATGCTGGTGTGGTCAAAGGAAGAACATCAATAATGAATGTTTTATCAGATTTAAAGTTCCTTCAGGTATCTAAGAGAATATTCCAGTGTACCAGACAAGTCTGGCATTTCTTCCTGTTCTGGTTCCAGCCATATGGATGGACAGCCACACTCTTCTACACAACCCTTCTTCATCTCCCAGCTTTTTCTTAGTTTTCCTTTAGCTTTCTGAACTAATAAGAGACACAATTAATGGCCACTATGGCCTTGTTGACTACCTCAGTCCTCTGGATGGTACTGTATGGATATCTGTGCTCCAAGAGCAGGGTCACTCACCTGCCTCCTGACACCTTGATCACAAGCAGTTTGTGCAATACAAGTTCTCCAGTGAACTGCTTACTGACCAGACTGCACAATCAATAAGGGAATTCCCATGTTATCACAGAATCATAGAACTGTTTGGGTTGGGAGAGACCTTAAGGATCATTAGTTCCAACCCCCTGGTATGGGCAGGGACACCTTTCCCTAGACCAGGTTGCTCAGAGCCCCATGAAGCCTGGCCTTGCACACTGCCAGGAGTGGGGTATCCACAACTCCGGGCAATCTCACGGAGTTGTGGAGGGAATAGCTTCAGTGATGCTGACAATCATCCAGTGTCTGGTGGACTCCCTGAGTTACCCCCACTTGAATATATCCATGTAGCTATAAAGCTGTGCTGGATATAGAAATAATGTAATGATTTCATATTTTATAGTACTTTCAAAGGTCAAGAGGTTTATTCAAATACCTGATTTTTTTCCCTAAATATTTGAATTACAAGGATACAGAATATGGAATAGATGCAAAATACTCTATTGCTTTTAGCTGAGGACAAAAGTGGCTTATAAAGAACCAAAATATGGCAGGAAGCACTGACAGCCTTGCAATTTGAGCATTGTACGGGAGTGACAGCAGCAGCATCAGAATTGCTTTTTTTCTGTTTTCTGTTTGGTCTTCATGCTGGCTCATAGTGTTAATCTCCATATGACTTTTTTGTTTCTGAAATCAAGTAAATAAAAAAAGAACAAGGCTCTGAATGTACACACTGGTTTTACTTGTGTAAATGCAAGGGAAGGATGGATTATGGGGTGATATGTAATACACTTAAAGTTGGTCTGAAGCTATTTTGCTTTCACTTGGTGTTAGGGGAAAATAATGTCATTCATAGTTTTCTTGGTTAGAACAGTTAAAAGAAGTTAAACGGAAATATTTTGAAATCTGTTGAGTATTTAATACCATTAAACTTGAAAGATGGAGATGGTGCACTGACTTATTTTGAATTAAATTCCAATTTATTTGCGAATAAACCTTGAAACAAGAGTATAAAAATAATTTTCCTTGAACTTGTTTTTCTCCGTGACTTCTTTTTTTTCCCTTTTTTTTTTTTCTCCTAGGGGGAGGTATCTTTGGTTGATTCCTACATGAATTTTAGTGACCAGAAAACGTGACGGAGCAAGCCAGACAGATGTCTCATGAGGATTTCAGTGATGCTCTATAAATTCTCCAATGTTTCTTTTGCTTTACTTTTTAAAAGAAACTGTTTTTTTTAAAGGAACTCTGCCACCAAAGATATTCTCATTTCAATGAGTAAATAAATCAACTATAAACACATTTCTTAAATATGAGTCATTATACATTGGCAGCTGTCAGTGTGAGGCTGTTGCCATCAGTTAGGATGCAGAGACTGCACCTCACCATCTGAATGCATGAAACTCACAAACTCAACACGAGCCAGCATCTATTAAATATTTTATAACTTCCACAATTTTAAAATGTCGGTTAAACAACTGTTCAATTATCCAGACTTTATAGAGTTCACCTTGCAGTACTTATGAATGCCTGTCTCAAAAATAGATTTTCAGCACTGTAAATTTTTCATTAAATTTGCATAGCTGAACTTTTCTTGCCTCACTGCTGTTTTGGTGAGATGCTGCTCCACTGCCAGTTGGAGACAAAACCATCATAAGCATATGTGAAAGGTTATACAAAACTTCACAAAGCAACAAACTGAAATTCTCTAGGAGGGCCGCAATTACACACATCCTTCCTGTTCTCCAAATCCAAATGTACATACCAGAAAAAAGGAATCCCCTTTTTCATTAATATTCCTGTTTCAAATTCCACAGCAACTACTGGAGAAGAATTCCTTGTGCCAGGTGAAAATGTACTATCACCTTTTATTTGTTTCAAAAGTGCTGTCTGACACTGCTCCTCTGTGGTGAGAAAGTCAGAGTAATTGCAGTTTATGATCATGTATGACACTCTTGTTTTCCACCCTGGTGTCACTTTTCCATGTGGAAATCCTGGTCTCTGGTATTTCTGCTGCCCTTCTTTACATTTTCTGGTGCCCTGTCTATGGTGAACCAATTAGGAAGACAAATGGTGCCCAAGGTATGAGCACATCTACAGTATACAGAGGAGCAAAATTATGGCTTCTGACTTGTTTCCTAGCTCCTTTCCTAGAAATTGCCAATTTTCTGGTTACTTTCTGAGTGCTCAGTTGTTGAAAGATATGTAATCTCATTTGGACTTTCTAAACTGTCTCTCATAGGATCCTCTTGGACAAAATGTCCAGGATACAGCTGAATAAACATATTAGGAGATGGGTGAGCAACTGGCTCATAGTTGGGCACAGTGTTATAGGCAATGGAGTGGCATCAGACAGGGGACCTGTCACTAGTGGGGCCCCACAGGGCTCCATCCTCGCCCCTCTGCTCTTCAACATCTTCATTAATGGGGGACTGGAAGGAATACTCAGCAAGTTCTCAGCTGTTACAAAACTGGGAGGATCTGCTGACTCCCTCGAAGGCAGGGAGGCCTTGCAGAGACCTTGACAAATGAGGGGCCTGGGAAATCACCAACCACGTGAGGCTCATCAAGGGAAAGTTCTGGGTTCTGCACCTGGGATGGGGCTGTCCTGGATGGATGGACAGACTGGGGAAGGAGAGGCTGCAGAGCAGTGCCATGGAAAGGGACCTGGAGGTCCTGGTGGAACATGAGCCAGCAGTGCCCTGGCAGCCAGGAGGGTCAACCCTGCCCTGGGGCAGCAGGCACAGCATGGCCAGCTGGGCAAGGGAGGGGATTGTCCTGCTCTGCTCTGCACCGGGGCAGCCTCACCTCCAGTGCTGGGGGCAGTGCTGGGTGCCACAATGTAAAAAAGTCATGGAACTGTTAGAGAGCATCCCAAAGAAATCACGAGGATAGT
Organism: Rhipidura dahli; assembly: GCA_013399225.1. Classification (NCBI taxonomy): domain Eukaryota; kingdom Metazoa; phylum Chordata; class Aves; order Passeriformes; family Rhipiduridae; genus Rhipidura; species Rhipidura dahli. Next base: position 403,453 of record VXAC01001105.1, on the reverse strand, counting down.
GAAGGGCCTTGAGGGGAGCCAGTGTGAGGAGCAGCTGAGGTCACTTGGTCTGTTCAGCCTGGAGGAAACTGAGGGGAGACCTCATTGCAGCTACAGCTTCCTTGTGAGGGGAAGAGGAGGGGCAAGTACTGATATCTTCACTCTTGTGCCAGTGACAGGACTCAAGGGAATGTCCTGAAGCTGTGTCAGGGAAGGTTTAGGCTGGGTATCAGGAAAAGGTTCCTTACCCAGAGGGTGGTTGGGAACTGGAACAAGGTCCCAAGGGAAGTGGTCATGACACCAAGCCTGACAGAGTTCAAGAAGTGTTTGGACAACACTCCACATGCTATGGCTCTTGGAGGTGGTGCTGTGCAGGGCCAGGAGCTGGACTTGATGATCCTTGTAGGTCCTTTCCAATTCAGCTTATTTCATGATTCTGTGTTTCTGTGAACTAATCACTGTAGCTGTCTTTCACATGAGGTCACTTATCTAAAGGGTGCAGCACCTTCCCACTGAAGAGCAGATTGGTGGATTGCCAGGAAACAGACATTCAGAGCATATAGGCCTAGTGAATTGGAGCTGAATAGAACAGAGAAGTCCTTTAAGTCTGCAAACAAGGGTTATACAATACCCAGTGAAAATTTTTCACTCAAAGTTTATAATGCCATTATCAATTGCAGATGAAATGAACTTCCTCAGATATGAAGGTTTTCACTCTAGGGTGAACAGAGTCCTGCTAGGACAACAGTTCAGCATGGTCTCCTCCCAGATAGGTACAACATGGCAAATCCTGCAGACTGGGTATTCTGGGGTTGGTGAACTCAGACCATTTCTGTCCCAGTGTCATAAAGAATCCTTCATTTCTGAAAAACCAGAGGATATGCTTAATGAAGTAGAGGACGCAAGCTGACAGGAATGTTGGAAATGGGTGGAGAGGAACCAGCGGATCGCAGGCAGAGTTGGCAGGCAAGGCGGCTGGCCATTAGCCAGAGGGAAATAGAGTGGAGCTGAGTGTTGTCTGTAGCCAGCTGGTGAAAACAAAAAGGGAGCACTAGGAAGTACTAAAATCACGAGCTCAGGCAGGACAGAATTTGATGTAGGAATTCAAGTTACTCTTGAAGTAATAAACCTTAAAACAAATAACAAACCCTGCCAGTGCCATACGTTATGGCAAGTGGGTAAGACATAGAAAATCCCTTGGCCTCCAAGGGCTGTGAGCAAGTCTAGAGAAGTGAAAGCTTTTCCAGGAACAAAGACCAGACATAAAACAGGAGAGAAAAACCAAAATGCTTTTACAGAAGGACTCAGGGCCTGACTTTTCCCTGGTTTGCATTTTTATCATTAATTATAAAAAGTAAATTTTATGTTCTTCTGAACAAATAGCAATGTGCATTGGTATAAACAGCCATGCATGTAAGAAATTATTGTATTTTCCTTTTCAATGCCAAGTTCCAGTCCCTCCTGCACTGCAATATTTTCTCTCGGTAGTCTGCTATCAAAATCACAAAAAATGGCATAGATAAAATTTCAGATTTACCAGTATTTTTGTACAATGTGAAGCTCTGCTAAAGCTGGTAGAAGCCTTGCCTAGATAAGAATGAAGATATTTCAGGTCTTTTGATACTTGCATAGCTCTTCTTTGGGAATTATATTCTCCTGACTAGTGGAAATCCATTATTTAACTTTATAAAAACTCTCCTCTTGTTGATTCTTGTTATTTGACTGAAGGAATCTACATGCTCCAATCATGATTTTTTACGGGTTTGAGAAAAGGGGGTGTCAGGGTGTGTGTGTGTGTGTATATGCATGAAACAAAATGGATTATGAATTTGAAAATTGCCAATTATGTTGCATCACACAGCTCAGAGCACTGGCACAATGATGAACCCCAATCCAGATTTTTCAGCTTAAATGGCTTTACATTCAAGCAAGCAAATTAACCATAAAATAAAGGGGGGGTTTTACAAAATATCCCAAGAAAGAATAAACTGCAGATAATAAGCACCAATCTGGTGTTGAATGCTGCCCAAGATACCAATTGTTTTAAGTCACGACAAAGACAGCTGAATGCTCATCTTGTGGGTATAGAGCATGGATGATTGCTTGCCATGAGTATCTTCTCTCACAAATAACAGTTTTTTCCCCTCTTAATTTTCTGCTAAATTGGAAGCTAACTGCTTCCCACATTGTCGTCGGAGCACCTGCAGCTGTGCTGGATTTCTGCGCACCATTTCTTTGAGGTAAAACAGCACTCCACTTCCTTGAGCTCATCATTATGTTTATGTCTTCCTTTCATTGCACTGCCGCACTAATGATTCAGGCAGGCTGGTCAGTCATTAAGTGACAAGCAAATGATACCATATGCAACGTGTGACTAATCGGTCCCAACAAATGAAATCACAGACTTGCTTTTCCCATCATTCATTTCACAAACAGCAGCAATGTGGTGCACAGCAGGTAGTTCAGTTAAAACCAGCCTTGTAAAACAAATTTCCCGCAGCCGTTTAAGTGCACTGTGACGGATTCAATGCTTTAGCAACCAGACGGTGCCCAGGGGAAAGAGGGATGGTTTGGGCGAAGGGAAGTAGGGAGGAGGAGAAATGCTCTGAACATACATTACGGTAATTAAAGGTTTGGTTACCTTATTGGTTTGGGTATTTTGTTTGTATGGATCACAGAAGTGACTACTGGATTACCAAACCCAAAACATACATAATATGCCCAGTGCTTATCAAGACAGAATACACAGCTCTTTAACTAAAAGTTCCCCAAAGATGCATATTTCATGCAGATCTAAGCAAAACTATCTCTGATAGCTATAGTGGGAAGACATACATATGCAAAAGTAGAACTTCTATATTTTTTTCTCTGTGCCCAAATTGCCTTTCACTGATTTTAATGAGATACTTTCCCCAGCAACACCAGCATTAAAATATTTAGTACTGAGTGTATTTAACACTTACATTTAAAAAGAAGTATAAAAATTAACCCCAGTATAGTCAAATATACAAAAATAAGGCCATCTGCTATCATTAAAATTTTGCTAATACTAAATGAAGGCCCTGAGTAGCTAAAACCTTTTCATAAGTGGCTAGATGGACTGGGGGTTTTTTGTTGTGGTTTTATGATAGTTCAGAGTTACATGATGTCCATATTTCACTGAGAAGATAACAAAAATTAGTTTGAGCTTCTTATGTTAATTTCTTCAGCATGAACATGAAGAGTTGTCTATCCTAAGTATGTTCTTCCCATCCATTACTCAAATCTATTTTTTGGAGCTAAAAAAAAATAAGAATGAAAAGAACTGAAACCAATCTATATTTTTCTAAGGCAAATAAAACAAGAAAATCAAAGAGCATGGGAAAAGGTAGAATATAGACACATTCACTTAACCCAAAACAAGGCTTTGAGCAGTTACATAGTTAATGAGAAGATACAAGGCAAATTTCTGAAGCTGCTCACATACCATTAACAGGAGCCTAGATAAGAAAGAACTGGACTCATTAATCTTCTAGCACATATGTCACCCTACAGGTATTTCTCAAACCTCATGGAAATATTTGCATAATTAGAATGCAAAACCAATTCTTAATGAGGATCAAACAGTCGAAGGGTACCTTTTGACCTTCTTTGTCAAAGTAGATTTTAGGGTTTCTGAGTCACTGACAATTCAGAGGCTGAAGATGAGGAATGCTCACAGATCCATCCTCCAACAGTAAAAATACACAGTGGGAGCAGGTGGCACTTCCTGCACATCACAGTGGATGACCACCTTCCACAGCATCCTTTGAGACAAGGAGAGTACGAAGTTGTGCTCATGAAGACAGAGCACTTTGGGTGGTTCAAGAAACAGGCACAAGCAAGGAAAATATGCATTTGTATTTATAAATCTAGAAATGAAATATGCAGCATGTCTTTATGAAGAGGGATATGATCCAGCAAAAAACTAACTTAGAGTAAAACCTTGGAGTCCTGGTGAAAATGAAGATTTCTCCTCAGCATACTACCATTGGCAAAAGGCTAATGTGACTGACCTGTGTATATTCCAGGAAAGAGCTGTCACAGAGCTGTAGAGAAGTTAGATTTTTTTTCTTACTGACACACCACCTACAACTCTTTTACAATTTCTGACCCATGTTGATGCATTCATAATGATCAAACAAGCGCCCTGCAGTCAAATCTGCCAGAGAGCACAATCTATGTACTCACAGAGCAGATAAAAACCTAATGTGTTACTTAACAAGCTGTGTCAATATCTACAGGATAACTATTAAGGACAGCCAGAACAGTTCAAAACAAACATCAGTTCAGACAAGTATCATCTCTCCAAAAGTCCCAGACATGGGTGTCTGGAGAAGAGGTTATGAGGACAGAGCATATTAATACTTCTCTCTATAATCTCCTGCCCTAAAACCATTTTTAGATCAGGGACATTTTAGTGCCTCATGTTTCTGTGCATTTAATAATCAGCCATGGATTTATCTCTCATGAATGTGTCCAGTGCCCTGTAGAATAGTAACAACAAAGTAGCAAAGACAACAGTAATGGAAATGGAAGCTCAACATATTCAGGGTATGGATTTTGCAGTTGGAATAACTAAAAATTGCAACGTGGTCATGAGGGTTTTGGACTAAGGAATCTTAAATCAATTTGACAAATATCTGCAAAAACTTACTCTACTTCAAAGGGCTATTTAGGCAACCAGCCTTTATAACCTCAGAAGACTCCACATGAGCTAAAGGCATACTGCCTTGGTTCTATTTATTGATGGCACTCTCTAGTTCTGTAGTTTCCATGTGGTATCTAGATAGTGCTACAGTTTGTAAATGTGTCTTTCAGGGATCAAACATTTCTGCAATAGGTTTTTTTTGTTTTTGTTTGTTTGTTTTCCCAGAGCTGCTGTTCATTGTTTAAGTAATTGAAAGAGGGAGGAATAATACCTATTGCCAGTTTCTAATGCAGTTTTTCTTTATTATGCCCAGAAGCTTCTGACACAGGATGTCTCATTCAGATCATTTTCCTTCAGAGAAAACAAAGGCATGAATATCCCATATCCAACAAATATGGGATTTCATAGAAGTCCACATGCTGTTCAATATAATTCAGTGTGATAATATGTGATCAACCTATATGCATATATGTTTATCACATATTTATTGATATACAGTACAGATTGCAACAGAATGTTGCAGGACATGATGTACCTTTTACACCTATTACATGTCTGAAGAAACTTTTAAATCTTTTCCAGAATACAGAATGATAAAATGGGACAACACAATGTTAAAAATAACTTTTAAAACCTTTAAAATCAGCATTGCAAACTAAAAATTAAATACTCAGATATTTCCCAGTGACTTTTGTTTCTTTCTCTATTTTCTTTTAAATACTGCCATTAAAAAGAAGAATTACAATGGAAGATGCCCCCCATGGCTTTCTGTCAGATGCTATCTTATTTGTAAATACTTTTTGTGGTTTAATTACTCCCTTTGTTGGTATTTTACCTTGGTTAAAGAACAAGCCTCCAAATTGCTCTGTGATCTCTGTATCTATGCAGATGAGATTTGGAAATTAAGGAAACTTGCATTAGCTACATAATTAAGTGCATAAAGAGGTCTGCCACACTTTCTTGGGTTTTTTTTTATTACTAACAAACACATATAATATGAAACATTTGGGGGTTTTAGGATTTAAAGAAATATTTTCTGCAAAAGCCCTACTAACATCAAGTTGTGTAAGCAAGTGATAAATTGCAGCTTTAGTAGAAAAGCTTTCAGCTTTTCAGTCCCACTGTGCCTGTCCATTTGGCATTACACCTCCAACCCTTTCATCTACTTTAATGAAATATACAACTGTCTTTACTTATGGCTGGTTTTGTACAAGCATCCCTGGAGTGTGCTGCACAAAGCTGAGGTCATGAGCAAGAAGGCTGTAAAAGGAACAAATCAGACTGTGCACCTGAGACTGGGAATGTCACATTGCTTGTTCCTAACTGTTATGAAACCTTTCAGTGCCCACAGAGGTTTTTAGGGGTGTTTGGATGCAGAGATGCAATGGTACAGTTTGTCATGGAGTTACTACTGCTTTAATCCTGCAAACAGGTAAGAGAGGAAGTAACAGGTTATTTGATTCTCCTCTCAGTGTGTGCTGTCTATCCATGCCAGGAGATTCAAGGATGAAAGTTAGCTCATCAACACAGAAGAGATCTTCCCCTTAGGGTGTGTTTGCAGGGAATGTTGAACAGGGCATGTGCCTCCTCCAGATAGCCAAAAACTGACTGGATGAAAAGATGTCTTCCCCAAAATCTTCAGAGACGGGACTTGTTAGCATTGCTAAGAAAGAGTTTACAAAAATGCCCTCAAATTGTCAGTGGAAACAGATTTATTTTTATTTGATTGCCCACTTTGAGCACAGGTTGCATAGGAAACAGCCATGGTTCCTAAAAAGGAAACTGGTTTCGAGGCAAGCAGCACTTGCATGTGTCTGTCACTATCCAACACAGCCCATCTTCATTTACTTTTTCTACCATGAAAGCACCATTAATTCTGCTCTACTCACATATTTGGGACTATATCACCAAAAAGATACAAAAATGCTGCACATTTTTATATCCCAGAGCTCAGAAGGGACAGATGTTTGTTTGAACATAGCTCAGAAAACCGTCATGACCCAAATTCCCACCCAAGGAGTGTCTCCTGGGCCCAAGTACTCCACAAGGAAGGCAACAAAAGGGAAAAGTAGAAATATTTTAGCACAGACATAAATGTTAGGAAGTCTCTGTTTGATGTGCAGCTCACACATTTTTTCCACTCTCTTGCTGTGCCAGGTGTCTGACTGTCATATTTCCAAACTGCTAACAAAAAGTTCAGTGTTATACCCCAGATAAATGCTTTCCTCAGGGCTGCCATTTGAGGAGAAGAATACAGCTCCCCAATGCACACACAGAATCATAGAATTCTGGAATTGTTTGGGTTGGAAGGGACCTGAAAGATTGCCCAGTTCCAAACCCCCTGCCATGGGCAGGAGCATCTTCTGTCAGACCAGGTTGCTCAAAGCCCCATCCAATGTGGCCTTGAACACTGCCAGGGATGGGACATCCACAACATCTCTGAGCAACCTGTTCCAGTACCCCACACTCAAAGAGAACAACTTCTTCCTAATATCTTATCTAAACTTTTCCTGTTTCAGTTTGAAACCATTACCCTTTGTACTATCACTGCATGTCCTTGTTAAAAAATCCCTCTCCACCTTTCTATAGGTAATGAAAAGCTTCTACAAAGTCTCCCCAGAGCCTTCTCCAGACTGACTACCCCAACTTTCCTGAAGGTTATGTGGAGCTTTATCATTTCACAGTTTCCTTGCCCAGTGCTATGTGGCATTTAAAGAAAGCTTTTAGAAATCTCTAAAAATTAATTTGCAAATGCATGTGTATTTATTACCTCTCTGAGAAACTGCCTCCTGGTTCACACCATGGGGAAAGTACTAAGACCTAAAGTGTGTGGGGGGTCATTTCAATCTTAAACACAACTTCAAATGCATGTAGAAAAGATGTGCATTTCTGGACAGATGAAAGTAGACTGAACTCCTCTCCCCTTCCTTATGGTGCTACTTTTCACTGTCATCAGGCTTTTTTGAGGATACCTGTTTCCCTTAAGTTTTCCTTGTTACCAGTGTCTCACATTGGCAATTCCTCCTGGCTTACTCATCTGTTTTCTTTGGTCATTCTGGCACCAGCAGATCTCAAAATGCTCTTTTTGTGCTCAGGTATCTGTGGGGCTCAGGTTTCCCAAGCCATTTTAACCTAGTATTCTAAAGAAGGAAGACTGATGAAATTGTAACATTCAGTTACTGCTCAATGCCCCAATTTTATCTCAAGAGTTCTACAGCCAACTGCAATTGAATTTGAAAAAAAAATGAAATAAATTTATCATACATTTTATGGAAAGTTGCAGGACAGAGGAGAGGGAGGGTGAGAATAAAATGGGACTTGGGGGAAAGATGCAGGCTCTGTTGTAGTGGACATGAAAGGATTGAAAATAGAGGAATTAACATGGAAATTGTAAATTTAATTAACTGAAAACCAGTTTCCATTAATTTCACTGTTCACAGAACAAAGTGTTTAACAAAGAAATTAGTATTCAGCAACTCAGTGGTTTTATAATTGTGAGCTGAGGAGAAATGGAAAGAAGTGAAATTTACTTTAAAAAAATGAATTTTGCTAATGGAAACCTAACTTTAGCCTTATTGGCATCCTTGGCATTTGCAGCCACATTTATTAAGGAAACCTTGTCCTCATGCAGAAACTGCAGGCAAGGGGTAGCTCTGCTGCTTAGCTTTAACCCCAGTACTCAGCACTGTAGGCATTTTGTTAGAATGAAAGTCTTGGAAGCAGGAGAAAGAAACTAATCTGAAAAGTTCTGAAAAAAATGCAGAGGTGGTTGGGAACCTTATGCACTCCCACAGAAACTCTTGAAACCACTTTGCAAAAACCTGCTGCTTCAGGGAGGCATGAGAGGCATCACCACAAAGGTGGGGAAAGAATAAACTGTAGGAGGGAAACAAATACTCTTTCCCTATTACCCTCCTTCCCCAAAGGCAGGGGAAAGGCATCCAGAGGGCTGCTCTTACAGCTTGCTTGGATGAGATGAACACAGCCCCAGTGATGTTGCTTTGTGCAGAGAGCATTTGTATTTGTCACTGCTCAGAGGGGTCATTAATCCCAGGAGTTTTGACATTCTGATTTATTAGGAGATAATCTAATTTATAGAATTGACAGTATTTAGCAAACTTGCCATTCTCTGTAACAATCCAGCCCCTGGCCCTTCACAAAAAGAAGACACTTGTTTAGTTTGATTCCTTTTTTTCTCTTAAAGATATATATATATATTGCACATATCTACAGGTTTTGCATTATATCATTTAATTAATAAAAATCCATCAATTCCACTGAAAACCAACATACTTTCTCCTAAATACTGCAGAATTTGCCTACTGCTGGTGTGTGACATTTTTAGAGAGAAGCAGGTTGGATCTGAAAGCACACAGCAGGATTTGTGCCCTGTTAAGTGTAGAAAATAAACCAAAAGATGCAGTTCAGTTCCCAGTGTTGCCTGCAAACATTGCCCTGCCAAATTTCATGGAAATGGGCAGAAGGTTTGATATGCAATACTAGAAGGAAAATTCCTTCCAAAAATTAGAGATGGCAGCAAAATATCTCTTTATTTTCTCCTCTTTAAAGAAAATATATTGTCCTTGCGTTCCTCCTCCCCACAAAAAATATCTTTCCTTTTTTACCTCTCCTGACACCCTTTAATTAATGCTCTTTTTTAGGCGACACTGTGCTCTATGGTTGTGTGGCTGAGTTGATGCCTACCCCTGCTGAGGGATGAGGCACCCTGTGGAGCAGCAACAAAAAGCCCCAGCACCCACCCAGCTGGGCTCCTGTGAGCAGCTCACCCTTCCTTTATGGAGGTAAGAGCTGGGTGAGAACACCTGCGAGTGCCAGACTAGGAGAGGGAGGAAATGTACAGCTCTAGATGTAAACACAGTGCATCTCCAGGAAAATTCAGAGTGTTATAGATGTTGCTAACCCCAAATGGGATGTTTTCCTTGCCCCAAGCTGGCATTGTCAATGTTTCTCAGCCAAGGCCACCACCACACCAAAACAGAATGAACAGAAAGTGCCAAACACATGTGGGACCTGCTGCATCCACTGGCCCTAAGGTGGGAGGACCACTAACCTTGGAGGAGGGAATGAGCCAACAGGGGCTGGGCTGTGTAGCCAGGGAGTGGGAAGAGTCTGGAGTTTCAAACACTAAATTTCAGCAGTGACAGGGTGAAATCCAAAAGGCACTGAAATACAAATGGGTCAGTGATGCAAACAGAGACTTGATCAGCACCTAAGTCACCTACACAGGTTTGTATGGGTTGGTACTTACAGTAAGCATCATAAAAAGTTTCAGGTAGCAGCCATGGCAGTCACTGCTCCTGACACTGCATCTGCTACTTTAACATCAAATACCATTCCAACAACACTTTCTTCTCAGTTTTCTTTCAGCTTAATTCTGATCATACCAGCTACACCCAAGAGGGTGCAGGTCACTGAAATAGAGGTAAAACCCTGCTAATGCTGCTTGATGTGCAAGGGGACACCTGTTTACCAGGGGCACAATGGTGCAAAGCCTCCAGAATTCTAACACCTCCAAATAAAATTGTGAAGTGATCAACATTTTAATTGTGCAGTCTGTCACTTGCAGGAGTATTATCTGGAAAATAAACACAAAAAAAGATCTGAACTAGCATTGCTGTAGTCAGTCAAATTATACTGGAAAAAAAAATCCTGAAGATATATGATATGGAGCAGAGCCCAAGTTCTTAGTTTTGCTCTCTTGAAAATAAGAAAGCACTTACTGACTTGCAAGAAGTTTTAGGGACTCTAGTCTAAACCTTTGGACAAGTTTCAGATGGAAGAAATGGTGTTAACAGAGCAGAGCTGGCCCTGCCACTCTGCTGCCTGTGTGCTGGAAGAGCTGCATGGTACAGGTTGTGTACACTGAATTATACAGCCCATATTCCCACCATAAAACCAGCCTGTGTTGTAGCCTGGAGTGTGTTCACCCTGTAACATCCTGTGGGTAGCTGTTCAAACACTGAAACCTTGGGTTAACCTCATGCTATCTGATACATGCTGCACCAAGAGTGAAGGAATCTGGATGACTTTTTACTGTTAAACAGCTTAAACAGAGCTTAATGCCACTGACAGTAACCCAGCAAAATGGTAGTTAAGGACTTTGCAGGATGCCTTTACAGAAAGTAGAAGCCCAGAGGATTATTTCAGGATGCATATGGCAACTGAAGGGCTGGCCTGTGGTAAAGACCCTGGTCTGAGCTTCATGGGGCAGAAACTCAGCTCCTGACTGTCATACCCTGCAAGAGTGATTTTCAGCTAAAATCAGTGCCAATAAAAGTTCCAGATGCTTTAAAGTTAGGGCTTGCTTCCAAAGTCAGTGCTGGCTGTCAGCCAGGACACCTGTGCAGCAGCAGACAGTGGGGAGGGCATCTCCTGAGCAATGTGGGTGCTGACCACACATGGAGCAGCAAGCTGAGGGCTCAGGCTCGTGCCTCCCACGTCCCCACAGCAGCTGCTCTCAGGCACCCCACTGCAGAGCAAGTGCCACTGCCCCCCACACACCCCCAGCAGCTGTGCTCCTGTCAGACAATTAATAAACCTGCTCCAGCAGTGCCAGTGCTCTTCACCCAGCACCTGCATCATGACAGAGTCATGGCTGCAGAGGGGGAACAGGAGGTTTGTGTTGTGTTTCCTCCTCACTGGGAAAGAGATCAAAATCATATCTTACACCTCTCTGCATCCTGCCTGGCCTGAATGGGATGCTCTTCTTCTTCCTTTGATGTCAGAGGGAAAGACATGAGATTTGACTGTGGGCCAAGTCCTTGGACATCACCTGGTGCTGGGGAGTCCTGGAAGTTTGACCTGGTGTCCACAGGACCTAGTGCAAGAGCCACTGAACAAATATGGATAGAGCTTGGAGCACAAGGACCGAGCTCCAGGCCCCCCTTACTGCTTCCCAACACACAGCCAAGAGCCTTTAGCAGGATGCAGAGTCTGGCTCCCTCTTGTGCTCTCTCTTTTTAACAAATTCATTTAGGAATTACAAGGCAGTGGAGTATTTTTAATATGTGGCATAGAAGTACTTCTGGCCTGGGCCTGGACCCCCCCTGTATGCTGCCACAATCTTGAAGCCATCCAGGTGAGGAACTCAACCTCTCAGTCATTTGGGCAAGCATGCCTTTGCACAGGAAAAAGCCCCAAGCAAATGTGGAATTGGATTGCCAAAATGGTTTTCACAGCTTGAGACTTGACAGCTTGGGCTGCATGTGTACAGCCTGGTAGGGAAAGGACTTCTCTGTAGAGATGCCTGTTTCAGCCCTCTGCCAGGTATAGGTCAGGAATTTCCAAGGGAAGAAGCTGAAGCAGTAAGACATGACATTTCTAGTGTTTTACAGAAGGTGTCATTGTTGTGCTGTTCCATCTGACATATTTCTCTCTAGTGTTCAGCATGCTGCAAGTCACTGCAGAACATTAATCTTTTTCATTCTCTTCCAGCTACAGTCTGTCTCATATTAAGCTCCAGGTTAAATATTTCCTGACAGAGAATTTATCTTTACATATAGGCAAATATCACAGGCTAGTCCTCCACTTCATCTCCTTCTAAGGAGGATTAATCAAGAGTGTGTGTGTGTGTGTGTGTGTGTGTGTGTGTGTGTGTGTAATTTCACAGAATCTAACCTTAAATCACTGGCAGTAAAGGAAAACCTCTGTTTTAACCCAGTGTCAATAAAAAGCATGTTGGAGAGGGTGTGACCCTGGCTATAGAATGTTACCTGCACTATTTTGCCATGTCCAACCTGCCTGTGCTTGGTAATGCTTTGATGGTGGCACAGGGAACACAGAGTGTCCCAGGAACAAACGTGGTCCCAGGAAGGTGCCTGGCAGCCATCAGGAACCAGCCTGCTGGTTACACCTCTTCAGCCATGTCACACCAGTTATCACAAATACCCCAAATATCACACCCTTCTGAAGGCTGCCTGACATCTTACTCACAGAAAGAAAGCAGGGGAAGTCACTGATGTATAAAAATAAAGAAGGCCTAAAATAGCTTCTGCTGTGGTTGCTGAAGAATGACTCAGGATGCCAAATGCCTGGGTCTCACTGTGATGTTACACACTTCCAGCTTAAGCACCACAACCCACATCATCCCTGCTACTAGTGTTGTTATGGCTGTATTTGATATACTTTTGCTCCAGCACTTTTGCTTCAATTGACCTGCTGTGATGATGCCATTTTCCCAAATCAAATTCTGCCGTACAGAGTTACCTTGCCCATAAATGATTTTTCACTCTACACAGGCTTTCAGCAAAACAAATGTGAAGGCATGCCATAGAAACAAGAGCAGAATGAAGTCAAGACCACCTTTCCTGGAGAGAAATGGGCCATTCAAAACCCTGATATTGAATGAAGAAGGAAAAAAGTCTAATCCAGTTCCCTGCCAGAACTAACATTACTCTTTCCTTGTCTGCAGCCAGATTAATGAAATAGTAAATACTGATCCACGTGGTTTTCAAATGCAGGATTTACCTGTGACATCTCCCACAGATTGGGCATAAGTGCCTGTCACTTTTGACAGCATATCTCCATGATATAGTAAGGCTCTCTCCCATATGCAAGGGGCTGAACAGACATCATCCATGTTTGGAACTGCTCTTGCCCAGGGGAGAGCAGTTACAATGCATTGCCAGCTCCCAGCTAGTGGGACTCAAGAATCGGCAGTCCCCTCTCGAGCAAGGGAGCCCCTAGATGGCATTGTGAGACTCCTCTTCCACTCACCAATACTGAACTGAGATGGGCTATTTCCTGCCTTTTTGTTCCTTTTCATACAAAAAACTCATCAAAACCCCCCAATTAAAAAAAAAAAAATCCAGCCAAACAAAACAAAATAAAAACCCAACAACAAACAAACAAAAAACCCCAAAACCACCACTACACAAACTTCAGTTCACATTATCAAGTTCATTTGCATCTTATATATTTGAAATCAAGATAGGAAATTTCATCTGATTCCTTCCCATCTTGGTCCAGCTAGAAACATCTCTTTGTAGATTAAAAGACAAACCAATAAACTTTATTATAAAGTACACTTGTACTGCTTTGTGCAACAGAAGTTCTGCCTCAGGTTGGTGCCATTGTGGCATATTCAAATTGTCTTGCTTGGCAAACAACATTTGGGACCACCACGGCTCCTTTCTTCCTAAAGCACTTTGCTTACACTCCTTAAGTGAGCTTCAGAAAAGATGCTGTAAGGTAGTCAAACATTAGTCTTCCCACCATAAGATATTCAGGATAGAAATAGGACTGATATTCAGCTTATGTTGCTCTGAACTGCTCTCTTCTCCATACTATGCCTGAAGGCTAAAAAAACATGGGAGAAGAAAGCAGAAATTACTCCTGCTCCTCTTTAAATATAAAAAAATTATACTGCTGTTTTGCTGGTAGCAATCAGCCAGGAATGGGGTAGCAGGAACATTAGGATATCACTGTCATGTACAGACAGAGCTCAAAAATGCTCACTGTCCTGCATGAGACACTTCAGCCTCTTTGCAAGGTGTACAAAAAGGCAGGACTGGGCAGAAAGCAGGAGGAAAGGGCTATGATGTGAACCAAAGGAACACCAGAAGACTTGCCTAGGGTGGTAGAAAAAGCAGGAACTAGATTATGGCCCTGGGTCAGTGCCTGGCTAGCACCTCCAGACACTAAACCTCCAGGGTGAAAAGCAAGGTTCACCAGTGGCACCTTGCTCAAATGTGCCCACACATTGATTCCTATGACCAGCAGAATTTCCACTGGGCAAGAACTGACATGAATCAGGGAAGAGTTGGCTTCTTGCTGGCCATAGAACATCACAGGAATGAGGAGCAGTGCTGCAGCCTCCTGTTCTACCTCCCCTCATCTCTCCCAGCTGCCTTTTGAGTTTCCTCACAGACATATTTATTTCTGAGCCTTTCCTGACTCTTCCAGATTTGGTCAAATATGTTTCGAGTACCTAGAAATCTAATAACAGATAATAAAGGGCAAAAAAGTCAGTCATTTTTCTTTAGAAATTAGGTTAAAACCACTTTTTTCCCCTCAGTTGTATCAATTGTAAGTTCTTTTTCCCACAACTACTGTCTGTGACTCCAGAAGTGACTGCTGGCATAAAGGAGAACACAGTTCAAAAGCAAAATTTAGTGGCATGGTTCCCTAATCTGTCCATCAACTAATGGTGCAGCCCTGTGCACAACACAGGACACAATTCTCTAGGTCTATTTCCCTGGTTTTTGGCCACAGTATGCATTTGTTGGCATTCAGCCTAAGATTCTGCAAACTGGGAATAAAAAGTAGCCCCCCCTTCTTCCAGTGAAGTGATTCATAGTAGAAACTAAACCCAAATGCTGCTAGAGCCCAAACTATTAAGAGCTTGTTGGTATTTTGGCAGACTAAGAGACTGGGAATAAACCAGTGTCAGTGACCACTGAGGAAGATGCAAAAGGGTCAGACTGGAAATGTGCCTGCCTGTGGTCAGTGAGGAGGCCCCACAGTGGGAACAGCCCCCAGGAATGGGAGGGTCTGTGTCTACTGAAGCAGGTTGCTCCAAGGAGCCTAAGAAAGGTGCAGCACCTTTCTCCAGCTTCCAAAATGCCTCCTCCATGCCTGCAGTTGTGGACTGCATCATCTATCTCTGTGTAAGTGACCTTCCCTACCCATAAAACCACCTCATTTCCCCAGGGTACGCTTAGCCAGCCACTGTCAGCCAGCACAAGGCAGCAGAGGAGGAGAAGCTCAAGGAAGTTCACCATCTGGGATGGGGACCCTGCTTAAGAGGAAGATTTTCCAAGTCACACTGATTCCCTCAAAAGCAGGAAATGCCTCGAAGTCCATAGAGGAGAGAGCCTGTGTAAGCAACACCCCAGCTGCTCCACCCAGCAGAAAATTGGGCACTTCTCTGGAGACAGAGAGGCCGTGGGCAGCCATCCAGGAGGAGGCTGTGCCCTGCCACCCTTCAGCTTCCACTTGTCTCCATCAAGCCCTTGCCTCTTTCCCCCTCAGTGACTCTTTTACAGGGTGTGACTGGTGAGCAGGCACAGGGGAAGCCCCAGTGGCTCGAGAGTGCCCAAGGACGGGTGAGGCTCAGTCTGGATGCTGCTCTAGTGCCATGTGACCTTGGCCACGTCTCTCTGCCTCTCTCCTTCTGAAGTTTCTTCTCCTTGAAACAGCAACTCCTCTCTGCCTCCTTGTGCCTTAAACAGGTAAGCATTTTCTATTTGCCTTCAAAGCCCTCTGAGGGGCAATAAATGAATAAGTTGTATTGACAGGACTTTTTGGTGCTGTCCAGGAGCACTCTTCTTGCCCAGTCCACAAAAGAACAAATGTCTGAAGTCTCTGTTATGGACCCCTGGCTGTCAACTGCAACCAGAGCTGCAATATCACAGCGGGTCTGGGGAAACCCCCAGTGAGCTGCACTCACCAGCTGCACCACTAGTTGGGTAAAGCACAAATACCCATGCTGCTTGTGTAGCTGAAATATGAGGTTTACTATGCAGAGGAGGCTTGCCTTGTGTATGACTACAAAATGCTCCCATCTTATCTATTGGCAGCTTCCCTGTGACACCATGTGGCAGCTGCAGCTGGCTGGCTGCAGCTGTGCTCCTGGGGGTACCACTGACACAGAGAACAGAGCCACAAGCTATCACCAGCCTGCCAGGAGCACTTGTACCACAGCATCTTCAGAAGAAAACTCACTCCTTGGGCTCACAAAACCCATCCTTTGGCTAAACAGTGAATTCAGCCTCACACCATTAACCCAGCAGGCTGGGGATTTGCTTGCTTTTGTCAAGCACACCCAGAATTTGCAGAATGTTTGGAGAGGCTGCCCCAGACCAAATGCTAACACTACAAGCAGCAGCTTTGGATGAGATGCTGACTCCAGGGACTACTGAGACATGAGAAGGCAGCAGTCTTTATTCCCATTAGCATCTGTCCTAAATGAATGTGCACTCTCATTGTAAAGCCTGAAAGTTAAATCCAGGGTAGAACATGCACAAAAAAAGCTGAACAGATAATCCCATCAGTCCACTTAAACAGGAATCTGAGTCAACAAATCTAATAAAATGGGGTCAGTGGACCACACAGATGACAGAAGAACCTCTTACTGCTGCATTATGTCCTGCAGTCCCTCGAGGCAGTCTTGATGCAATAAACTGGCTCTCTGGGAGCAGGATTTCACCACTAGATGTCAATGGTATTCTGAGCTTTTGAAAGGGAAGCTACAGCTGAAAGAAGGCTAGCTACGGGAAAAGTTTGTTCTAGCTGACACCAGCCGACCACAAGTCAACCAGAGCCTTTGTTTGGTGAGGATTCTGATGTACTCTTTGCAGAGATGTCTCCAATAAGAACCCTGTCTGTCTTACAGTAACATGTGGCTCCAGTGGGTTTTTGTCCAGCTATTTCTGAGAAATGACACCAACCTTCACCATACTACTGTCTCTCAATGTCTTCTGAAAACCTTAACATTTAGCTAAAATCTTTCCTCTTTTGCATTTGTACAAAGCTGGACCAGGTTCCCTGGAGTTACTCAAATTGCTCTGAGGAATCAATCAAATTTACAAAATGCACAGAATTAAATTTGATTGACTAAACTGCATTATACCCTTCAGCAGAAACTCCAATTTAAAAGAAAAGTTAATTACCTCACTTAAAATTAAGTAAACCTCATCAACTAAGCAGTAAACAAGGGCCTAAATTAATTTCAAATGTGAGTTCTCTTCAGATTTGCATGTTGTTTTCCCTTAGCCGTACTCCCCCGCTCTACCTCTGCTGTGCTGGACTTGTTCAGTTCCTTCTCCATCCTGTCTTATGCCTCTCTTCTAGCTCCTACTATTACCTCATCACTTATTTGGACTTAAAAAGTGGCCTTCAACCAACAATGTGCCCTGAATCTGGAGCATGTAGCTGTTGCCTTGAGCCAAGTTCAGTGCTGGCATCTGGTGTCAGCCACAACAATTTTCATCACTGTGAGTGTGACAGGGTACCCCACACCAAGCAGCCCTGCCTGATCCTCTTCTGGCACTGCACCATGACAGGAGGGATTGGCCTTGTATGAAGCCCAGCACCAGTAGCAGATAAAGCAGTTCAGGGTTATTTGCTGCTTTAAAGTATTTCAAATTGGTTAGAGAGATCATATTCTGTTTTATAGTGTAGCCAAAGACTCAGTCTGACAGCAGACATTTGGGGATCCTGGGTTTTTAAAACCCAGTGGAAATCAACAGAAGTTCAACTTGACTTCACACAGTCTTCCTGAATGAAAGGGAGACAGACTTATGACAGTAGCTGGCCTTGTTTTGATGGAAGTTTTTCCAAGCTGCTTGACATAACTTGAAGACTTCAAACTTTTGAGGGCTTTATGGCCTAAGAATTGTCACCTGGAGCTGCTGAGCTGACCTTCTCAGCAGACATTTCAGTGTACCAAGGTGACCCCCACTGACAGCCACGCTTGGCTAGGGGCAAGCCCACAGTGACCTCAGGAGCAGCTTCGCTGCTCATGAAGCAACAAAACCTCTGAGTAGTATTCCAGAGAGAGCTCTCACAAACATTTGTCAGGAACCTCCATAATTTACCAAGGAGGTGTTTGATCTGGGGTTTGATCCTCACCATCCTTTGTCATTTCTAGGTCTGAAACATCCCTGTTTACATTTGCTAGTAAATCCCCCTCCAGCAAACCACAGCTCTTTGCTTTCAAGCCATCTGTCACGGCCGGCAGTGCCTCTCTCAAGGGATACTTCACCACTTGGGTTAAATAGATGAGTTCTGCCAGTGCCATTTCTCCCTGCTAAGTAGCACTCCCATCTAACTCATTTCCTACTGAGCAGCCCCACACTCAGCTGGGACAATGGCAAGGTCTTTCCTTTCCTTTATTTTTCTTTATAACCTTATCTGGAGCACTAGCAGCCACTCTGAAACAGCCCTTCCTCTGCTGCAGATGGCAAAGGACTTGAATTGGTGTCAGCAACAGCAGGAGAATAGAACAAAAAGCTGCAAGTTTTAGAAGCCCTGACAACTTTCTGCAAGAAAACCTGTCTGAAAGACCAAAAAATTTATAGCTCACTTCCTTGCACAAACCATCTTTTAAGACCTATCTACTCAAGGCAGGCTGCCCACCCCAGTGACTGTCCTTCAGTGTGGTTTAGCTCATCTGATTCTGCTTAAATGCATCTTCAAGTCTTGCTCATGTACTTCTATAAACATACACAACTGAATCACATTTTCAGCTAAAAGGGTGAAGTTTGGTTTTCCAATCAAATTTTATTCTAAACAATGTTGGTTTACTGTTACTTAGCACCCCCAGGTCTACTCTGACTCCTTACAGCAGAGATGAAAGGTGAAACCTTAGGAATAGCAACTAGGACTGTAAAGAGCACTAAAGGCAGCCCACAAAGACCTCTTAGGAATCAGCCCTACCTAATTGCAAATGCAGCATTATTCACCTCTCCCTGCAAAGGAACAACTTCACCAGCCAAAAATCCAGGTGCAATCAGACCCATGCAGAGAATACAAAGGAAGAACTTCCTTCTCATCTGCTGCATTTTGGTGACCTCCCAAATAGCTCTTCTCTTTCCTAACCCTAAAATGAGTTTTTCCCTGGGTTCTAGCTGCCTGGTTTCTCTAAAATGGTTGTGTTTTTCTTAGTGGGGAGGATTACCTCTACCCTGAGATTTCCCCTGAGGAAATTGGACCTGGAAAAGGTCAGCAGCACTGTTCAGAGTAAAAGAAGTTTTCCAAGGCTTTCAAGATGCTGAGAGGAAAGCTCATGTCTTTACAAACAGTTCTATGGGTGAAGGTTTGGGTGTACATGTCTGTGAAATGGGTCTTAATGTCTCTACTAACTCTGGGCAGCAGGTTCACTGCAGAGCCCACACTGTTTGGCTCTTCAAATGAACAAGTGGGTCTGCACAAGCCCAAACTTCTGGACTTTGGGGAAAAATAGAAGGTTCAAGGGGGAAATATGTGGTAGGTGGTGCGGGCAGGCTGTGCCTTCCCTGTACCTCAGCCAATGGGGAAAGGAAGAGAGCAACATGTGCCTGAGAGTTTGGGATAAAAGGAGAGAGAAAACTCTATAGGTGTGTGCTCCAGTGGACTCTCTCCCTTCATTGGAATAAAGTTCCAGGACTCTTCTGTCTCCTTGTTGGACATAAACCTCTGGCATTTGTGGATTTTCCTGATAATGCCACTTCCCTCCCTAGCATAAGAAACAGATGAAAAAGCCATGCTGAAGTCCAAACAGTTCCCAAAATGCATGGATTTGCACCTCTGAAAATAAGTGGTTGTACAAACCTCCTGGGGAGACCACCAGCTGCAACTGCTTACCACTGCAATGGGCAGTGAAAATTAAAATCATACAGACTGTATCACTGTCATACTTTTAAAGGCTCTGAAGCAGATGCTGATCAAGGGTCTTATGGAATCACAGAATATTCTGACTTGGAAGGGACCCAGAAGCATCATCAAAGTTTAACTCTTAAGTGAATGGCCCCTACTGGGATCAAACCCACAGCCTCAGCATTATTAGCAGCATGCTCTAACCAACTGAGTTAATCTCAGGGCCATCACCAGACCTTCCTCCAGACAAGAGGAAATGCAGAACACATCTCTCCTTGCTTCAACAATTGTTTGTTGTAGACCATTGCAGGCCTCCTCAGTTCTCCAGACTTTAACTGTGCTGCTCAATTCTTGTAACTCAGATATAACTACAAGCATTTCACAGCATTATCACAGCATTTCATGCCCTACACCCATGGGGGTAGGGTACTGTACCACAAGTCTCCAGAGTGAAATGGGGGACACTGTCAGAGTGGAACACTTACTTTCTTTGGGTTTTGCTGTGTAACTCAGTTGCCATCCCCAAGGCAGAAGAGAGCAGGACTCCATGGCAGATGCTCTGGGTGGCATGAAAGTCTGCTGGGACATGAAACACAGCAAACACTCAGGAGGTTTGGTTGTCAGGTTGAGCAACTTTTTCATCCTAAGAGGCAATCACCTCTCCATGGGGTAGAGCAGTTGTCCCCATGCAGGTCAGTGCTGCTGTGCACAGAGGGCTGTGCTGGCCCACAGCAAATTGCCCCCACCTGCTGCCTCTGGGGTCACACAGCTCCTGCAGGAATAGCTCATCACAGACCCCTCTGCTTACTGCAGTTAAACCCTACAGAGTCCCTTGAGCAGCTTAAATTGCAGGCCAATCAAGCTCTTTTTAGTGGAGAGGGACAGAGGAGCCCTTGTGTGAACAGTTTAGCAAAGGGGTCTCAAGGGACAACACCCACAGCACAGCCGCCTCGTCTTGTGGCTCTCTAGCACAACTGGAGCTGTAAGGCAGCTGTCCTCAGCTCCACACCCTGCCATTTGCAAATCACCTGAAAGGTATCATCCCTCTTCTTGTGAAAGCCTCCCAGCAAGGGCAACAGAGGGAAGGAGAGTCCTTTCTGCAAAGTTAGCTGCTTGCACGTAGCCACGTGTGGCTTAATAACTGCAACAGGCTTGGAGGTTCTCTCCCAGTCTTCTGGGCTACACTGTGGGGAGCAGTGATATCCAATGAAGGGACAATGATAAACAGCTGAGACCATAAATTCTTCAGATTGTGCAACTGGATCTGGAAAAGTATGTCTGTCTGTAATCTATCTCCAAACATCATTACAGAGGAGTATCAACAACTCAGGCTCATTTTAAATATTAAGGTCGGAATCCATCTGTCTAACTAATCCATCTGTCTACACTAACACTAGCACAAACACTCTTAAGGGCAGGCTTAAGACTACTTAAGGTGCAGGCACTCAGAGGAGTAAGCACTGCCTATTTGTAAAGCTCTCTGAGCAGACATCCTGCTGTAAATACCAAGAGTTTTACCTGTTTGAAATAGCCAGGTTTGGCTTGCTGGCTCCTGGGGCTTGCAAGTGGAATGCATGGAAGGACAGGGCAAGCCTCAGCTGCTTTATAGAGCATCCTGAGCTCTGCCTTCCTGCAGCAGACCAGCCCAGAGGAAGGAGAGGAAACAGCACCATCAGGGATGACTGATGACAGGGGAAAGCATTTGCTGTCCTCAGTAAGAGGATCAAGTGCCAATAAGCAGACTCCAGAGGATATGAAGATAGATTTACTCCTCCCCTTTCCCACAGGGACTTCTCATGGTGGCTCGAGGCCATTCTTTGGCTGTGCTGTGATGACAGGGCACAGCTGAGGCCCCATTAACATCATTCCTGCTTTGAAACATTGGTACCAGCACATCCCACTGACCAGAGACAGATGAGCAGCTCTGAAAGGGCTCAGGTTCGTGAGCCTCTGTGTGAGCCTGCATCCATCTCACAAATGCAGTGAGGGTCTGTGGAACTGAATGGCTGAAAGTAAAATATTCCATATAGGAACAATAAGTATGTGTGGT
The DNA here is from genome assembly GCA_013399225.1 of Rhipidura dahli. Taxonomy (NCBI): domain Eukaryota; kingdom Metazoa; phylum Chordata; class Aves; order Passeriformes; family Rhipiduridae; genus Rhipidura; species Rhipidura dahli. The sequence continues at coordinate 381,437 of VXAC01001105.1, read as the reverse complement.
AGGCATAAAGGCACAGAACCCAGATTTCATTAAGGTAGTTTTTATATTTTGAAAAGCAATATTAAAAAACACTGGAAAATGCAAGATAAACGTAACAGTTGCTTCTACAAGTTTTAACCTTGTATTGCTTGGCCATTTTGACATATAAATTATTGCTTACTAGCTCTCATAAATACACAACACAATAATATGTACAGAGGCAAACAAGCATGAAATATGCAAAGGAAAACATTGGCAACATTGATTCTGGTAAATCAGATTATTTCATACATACCAGGTCTCATGATGGTGGATAACTACTAGCTGTAGTCCCTGAGAAGTTAGGTTAATACCTTGATTTGGGGGTTTCTATTTTATTACTTTTAATGCAAGCTGACACCATTATGGCACTCGAGAGAGAACAGGCAGGTGTTCTTACCTCAGCTCATTTACTTCATCCCAGTGTTTAACAGTGTATAAGATGACAATAAATAGGCTATGCAAATAAATATTACTCTGCTAAAATGTTTAGTATTTACAACTTTCTTTGTAATTTTACAGCAGCACACATCTTATTTCTGGTAACACCCTTTCTTTTGCCACTGCTATGCAAATGGAATTTATTGCTGTCCAAGATGATGCTGGAATCAAAAAGCTGTGTTAGAGAAACATCTAAATCTGCTGCCACAAAATCCCACATCAAAGAGGTATAAAGTGACACATCTCTTTCCTTTGTTTTGTCTAACTACTCCTCCTAGGGACTAAAAAAAAAAATGTATGCAGAGTATTTAACCCCAGGTGTGATGGTGATAAATGGAATTTACAAGATTCATAGATTTTATACCATGTAACCTCACTGCACTATTGAAGGATGTAAAAACATCACACAATATCACCAGTGCTGGGCCCTGGCAGAGGCTGTATAGTGTTGCCCTTTCCTAACACAGGATTTACTGATACTTCTTCTCACAATCTCCATACCTTCAAACTGCTTGCCAGTCTGCAGTAAAGCCCTGCAGTAGTCGACCTGTGGAATGAAGACTCTGAAGGGCCCTTTTTAAATCAGACATATTAGCTACAGGTTTGGGCTATTTACTTTTCCTTTATAGTAACAGTTCCAAGGCCCTATTTTCAACATTAAATTGATGCAGCCATGCTGGACCCTTCCACATGAAACTTAAATCCAAGTTATACGTGTCACTATAAAAACTAGTCTGTAAAGCTGTGACTAGTTGTCTAATAAGTCACAGCACAGACAACAAGGTTAATGCTTGGCTGTGTGCCTTCAGACTGATTTTATGCCAGCTGCAAGGGGTGGACAACACCTGATGTAGTGTGAAATTACAGTGGTGCAGAAAGCCAACCCCTCAGCTGGCTGAAGCCTATTGGTATCAGTTAACTCATCCCTTGACTTCATTTTGAGTGGGCAGAGTGAGGAGTATTCCATATAGTTTTATCAGGCTTTCAAATCAAAGCCTCAGCACTGAGTCATCTTTCTTCTTCCCCCCCTCACCCTTCTTTCACTTCCTTGTCTTCTAGAGCTGCTGCTTCCTCCACAGTAGCTACCACAACTAGCACAGAGCCAAACACAGAGAAATGACAAACAGCCCCACCTCCTCACCCTGAACACCTTTGCATGCTCCCTCTCCCACAGATTTCCAGAACAACTTTGTGGACTAGAGTGTTACACCACACGAGCTGAAGCATGCAGGCTGGTCTACATACAGGCTCCTAAAAATAATGCCACAGTAAAAAAAAAATAGAATTCACAAGAGGGAGCTCAAAACCCAGGAAACCATCCAGGTAATGCAGCTGGGGTGGGAATTTCAAGTGCTGTAGCACTAGGAAGAACTGCAAAAACACAAGCAACAAATTGTATCTGGTTTTTGTTCTTACACTGCAAAAAGGAGCCCACCACAGCTAGTATCCTCATTTGAACAGTTTTGGTCTGTTTGCACAAAAGAGTTATTTACAATATGTGCAGTCACATCTACAGAAGAACATAGGAAATTTTTACTCCATGGCCAGCAAGAGTTTATTTTTTTTTTCTTTTTACTGGGTAAAAAGAAGATTTTTTTTTCTTAAAAAAAAAAATCATATAGTATTTGATAATAACAAAGTACAAGCAAATACATTTCTGAAACATCTGTTTCCTTTACAATAGATCTATACAATATTTCACAGATGGGAAAACTGAATGCATTCTACAGATTCCCCCACAGACTACTTGTTAAAGCTGCTTTTTTAAAATCCCTTTAAACCAGAGATAACACAATGATGAAGAGCATGCTACTTCAGTATTCCCACATTTTAGTAAAAGAGCATTTTCTTGGAGGTCTTCCTCATGTGGAAAACACAGCAGAGATGGGCAAGCAATGCAATGTATTCTCCCTGCTCTGCAAAGGGACCATCACCGTGAGTCAGTGCACACCCACGTGCCAAAGAGAGCTCTGCACATCGCCTGCAGCACTCACTGGATCATCCCAGGGCAACTCCTTAGCACTGGCAACCAGCTGAGGGTGCTGCTCGAGATGTAGGTCAGCTGTAGACAAGACTTCAGAAATGCTGCCTCAGTAGAGGCCCAGGTGCAGTACTTGTAGCCACATGAGAATTGTCTCGGGAAGGGCCGTGAAAGGGACAAAAGCAGTAAGGGGATCCTGATGCTGAGAGCCTGGTGTGCATGCAGGTAAGTACACTGGTACCCTGTAAGGTGCACCCTTCTGTTCTTTAAAAACTAGAAGCATGTGCAAGTTAGGTGAGTTTTACTTGGTGAAGTGGTATTTCCAGTGGGGGGAATTAGAAATGTAGATGGATCTAGGCATTTGCCTCTGAATAGATACCAAGGAGGCTGTAATCCAAGCAGAAAACAAAGCTCCTGCTATAATAATTTATAACACATTAACTGCAGGAGCCAGTGCTAAATCTGAGATAACTGAAAAGGAAGAAAATAACATGTTCTTAGTATACAAACAATTGTGTCCATAAATTGCAACAGAAGGGGATTGGCTCTTAGAGCGTGTTTTATAAAGCATATTCTTAAAGGAGCCACAACAGAGTGAACTGTTTACTGCTGACCTCCACACCACAACACACACTTGAGTGTCATCTGGTTGTGCTGCCTTGTTAATTCCCGTTCTAGGTTGCTCACACATCTCAGATATGATGCTCCAGTGGACTCATGGGAGCTGCACAGATTGCACATTATTTTTGGCAATAATACTTTGGCAGCCTTGAATTAGTGAGGTACATACTGTGGTGAACTGGGAATCAACCCCCTTACGGCATGTTGCTCGCTGAAATGTTTTTCTGCTGTGACATGATGATTCCTTTCTTTCTAATACTGGCAGATTCTGCATTGAAAGCTACACTGGACCAAACAATATTTTCACAGAAACCAAGCTCCTGAGCTCAAAGAAAACTGCTCCACTCCCCCAGGTCCCAGTGACCAGCAGGAATGGCACCAAGCTTGCCCTGCAACTCTGTGAGCAGCTCCTTTGCTGGCTCTTGCCTGATTTTCCTGTGCATGTTGTGTGAGCTACTGATAAAACTCAGTAAACTGTTCTCATATAGGGAAGCAACATGCTTGGCATAAACATTCACTTAATCCAAAGTGCTGCAGTTACAAGGTTACATGAAGCTGTGCACGCTCACACTCGTGGCTCTATCCTGTGCGAGAGCTCAAACAGAGCTTGCTGGTTGTCGATGACATGCAGGTGGTGGACGTATGGCTTCAGCTCGTGATGCTCTTTCGAAGGAACTTCATTGCCTGCAAGACAGGAGAAAGGGGATGGATCAGAAAGCTGTGCCCTGCCGGCTTCTCTGTCCTGTGTCACTGCTGTGCCACCTGTCAGGTGCTAGACAGCCACAGGAAAGACAGCCAGTAATCCAAAGGACTCGCTGTTTAAGTGCAATGCATGAGGTAACAGCTAGAGAGCAAAAAGGGGAGAAGGAAAGAAGAAATAGGCAATTCTGAGCAGCCAGCATGCATGAAGGAGGGGGACACAAGGACGGCAAGAAGCTGACTCTTCCCAAGAGGAAGATTTACTTCTGCTGGCAGTACAGGCAGTCCATCCCCTGTAAGGGTGGTTCAAGGTTTCCTTTGTGCTGCTCTGGCAGCACAATGGGACCTTCAGCAGGGATGGGCAACCCAGCCTGCAACTTCCTAAAAATTTTAACACAAGTCCACAAGACAGCAGGCCCTGGATGATTTTATTCAGAGCTGGTGAAAGGTGACAGCACAGCAGATGGATACGAAAGCTCTTCAAAGCTGCTCTGACAGGCCCCTGGGTTTTGATCTGTTATGCTTTTGATTTCTGATCTAGTAACAGAGACAGGAGTCATGCTGCCATTTCATGGGAGTTTATGCAGCAAGAGGAATTAGCTGTGTAACAGGCAAACTGAAGGGTGGCCTGAAGAGCAGTTGTTCTCTGTAACAAGCTTTGTGCTCGAAATGGGCTTGTGGGAACTCACTGCTTGTGACACCCTCCAGCATGGCTGGTACTAGCAGAAATTGAAAAAAGAAAGCCAAGCCCAAGATGCATCAAGACAGGCAGAGAAAACACCACTGCTGACTGCTGGCAAACAAGCAAAGGCTGGAAAGCTCAATTCGTATCCTCAAGGACTTTTTCGGAAAAGAAAACCCTTCAAAATTCCCTGAACCAATCAGCTTAACTCACACACTTCTTCCTTCTCCTTTGTTTCATTATCATCCTTTTCTCCACACTCTCCAGCTATAAGAGGAAGTTTCCAGGAATCCCCAGTCCCTCCTAAGAGCACTGCATGAGGCTGTGTGGGTAACATGGGATGTGAGTGCAGCCAGTTCTGCACGTGGCTGCTAATGGGGCTCCGGGGCAGCTCTTTTAAAGAGCTCTTGCAGAGCAGCCATCTAACTCGAGCAGTGTTGGAGAGAACAGGATAATGTGATAAATTTGTGCCAGGACACAGAGCTGACCTTTTTGTTCTGAGGGATTAGGATCCCAGCAGCTGTGCTGAACATACTGCAAAACATTTGTATTTCTCATTAACACCTCAAATGACAAAAGCTTGAATTATGTTATTTTCTCAGGCTGCCTTTCCTCGCTTTGGAAATGCTATTATTTGTTTTCAGGATTTAGGATATAAATGTTATTTCCACTAAAAAGGCATTTCAGTCTTACTTGGAACCTAACCAGCTTCTAATCCAGAAACATTTTGGCCTGCAAGCTTAATATACATGATACAGTTCATAAACAATAATAATATTCCTTGCTTAGGTTTGTTTGAATTCCTTCCTACAGTGAGATGCCTGCTGCTCTTATGCCAATCTGGGAATTGATGCAGTAGAAAGATTCACATTCCTGAGAGCAAAATAAGCCCACTAGAAAAGGAAACTGTCCATAAAGTCTCAATAAATATTCAGTGAATTCATTTCATGCCTAAACGAATTTTAGGAAAAAAAAGTGCCTACAGGGATGTCTGTATAAGCTGCTTTTTAAATGCCAGCTTCACAATAAATCAAATCTGTGGTAAAACAAAATAACAATTGCCTACTTCAAACTACCAGATTATATGATAAATCTCAGGTATTAACCTTGGATTTATGCTGCAAGACTTACAAAATCACTTGGAAAAAATAAGAAGTCAAAAATGAGATGAAAGATGTGCAGGGAAGATGCAAAAAACCCTCATCTCACTGAAAGGAATCACTGCTACTTTTCATAATGACAAATAGGAGACATTTTAACTTACAGAGGCATGGTTTGGATTAATCAATATTTCCCTCAGTATGTGAATTTAAAAAAGGCACATCTTGCTCCTGCTCCCTTTCTTCCTCTCTTACATACATTTACATACATTTATATATATTATATATATATATATACATATATATATATGACTTACTCAAGAACCATAATACTGAGCAGCCTTTGTTTAAAAGTAATACTGTATATACATGTGGCAATTCCATAGAACAAATGTTTAACAAAACTCTTAAAAGTACCTATTATTATCCAAGGTATGTGTATTTATAATTAAAATTATGATTATTATTCTTTTTGTTGGAGTCAATGCTGGCAGCTGCAGAAAAGTCAGTGGAAAAAAGATATTATTCAACTCTATTTTCCCCAAGGCTGCAGCACAGTTCTGAACTTCTCTCTGAAAAAGAGGTTTTAGTGGCCTCAATAAACAACGTGTTTAGTGGGTTTGGCTTAAAAACAGACTGCTTCCTAAAGTAGTTGTTGTGTCCCCTTCCTGTATCTAACATCTCTGCAGAGAATAAGAACACTGAGAAGGAGAAAAACAAGGTTTCTCCTCTGTAAGCAGCAGAACAAAGACAGCTGAAGTTTTCTGGCATGCTCCCTTAGGGTTGGATTCTCTGGTGGCTAATAAGGCGGAAACAACAAAAAAAAATTTTAAAAAAGCAAACAAAAAAAAAGTCCTCTGTGCAGCTGAGGCACTCGGGATCATTGCCTTTAGCACAGATCCTCCAGTGTCTAAAGCAGGCACAGCTTTATCTGCAGCCTCCCCTAGAGGAGGCAACAACTCCCTCATTTCTTCCTGCTCAGCCACTTGCATGAAACCCACAGGACTTTCACACCTTCAAGACTTCTACAGTTTTGTGAAATGCCCTTAAGAACCCCAAGAGAGCAAACAACTGCTCTTGGTGAAGAGCTGAGTGAAAAGCTGTGGGGATGAGTACCATCCTTCAGCTACTGGGGGCCAAGGCAGCAGTGAATCCCTGACCAAGACACTCTCACTGGCAGGGGGCTGAGCTAACTCGGTCATAGCTGGCAGAGGCAGGAACAGCAGCACACACCAGAGGCCTCCATTACTGAGTGCAGCTGGCACACATCTTACACAGGGTTTTGAAGAGATGGCAATTTTTGCAGGAAAGTAATTTTTTAAAATTTGGAAGCTGTTCCTAGAAACATTTTGTAAACTAAAGCTTCCTCCAACTGTGGTTTCTGCTATGCTGACCTTCCAATAATGATGCCCTCTCTTGCCCATTTTTAAAATAATTTTTGACTACACTCTGCTGCTCTAGTAAACCTGAGCAATTGGAAAGAAAACGGGGAAAAAAAACCCAAAACAAAAGCCCAACAAACCCTCAAGGATGTACAAAAGCAAAGTAAGTCAGAAATTTTGTCTACTCACCAAATTGGTTATTTCTGCAATGTCTCAATGACCGGACAGTATCTGCAATCATGTGCTGCAAAGACAAAATGAAAAACATCAGTGCAAAGACCTGAGATAGATTCTGTCATTAGAAAAGCCTGAAAAATCTTCTTGCTCTGCACTGTACAGGAAAAAGCTACTGTGGTAAGGCAGAAAATGAAGACAACATGAGAAACTTTGCTCTTTATCTTAGTGATACCATTTGATGAAACAGGCTTAGTCTAGATGTATTGTTGATTTCACACAGATTAAATGAGAACAACTCCCTACCAGTGACTTCTATTAAACTGAAAGCCTACAGCAAGGAAGTCCTGTGGACTGAGTGAGTGCTTTGGAGTTCAACCCCAGCTTTAGTGCATTATCTAAGGTATTGTGTAGTCTGCAGCCTCTCCTTCTGTCTCCACACGTTGTATAACTGGACTGTAAGCCTCTTTGTGGCACAGACTACACCCCTTAGGGCACACTTGTGTAATGCCTGCCACACTCAGGCACCAGGATCAGGCAGGCAGCTCTCTGCAGCCTAACCAGCACAATAAAAGGAGCCTGTAATCAACGCTTCAGAGCAAGCACCCTGACATCTTCACGGGTATGTACCAAGTAGAACTGTCCTGTAGGTATGCTATTTTAACAAAAGCTGGTGCTTACAGGGATACTGGATGTTCACTTATATTAAGCAGACGGAAAAAAATGTTTAAATTCATTTTCTCATTCAGGCTCAGGTCATCCATTTTAAAAAAATTGGGATTATTCACTACAAATCAGTAGAGGGAACTTATTTTCACTAGATACTACCCATACAGTTCTTAAGCCATTACTTTTTTTAAATTTGACTTTTTCTGAGGCAACTCCTCACCAAATCCAGTAAGCAGAGGAAGCAAATTGCAGTTAGCAGGCAAGATGTGACAGCTCATGCAAAAAGCTGATACTCATTTCACATCTCCCTCAAAAATTATCAGAGGTGGAAAGGATTAACTGTCTTGAGTAGAGTAAGTTTAAGACCAGGATGATGCAGAAAAGCTCATCTCTCAGCATCCTGGGAGTGGCTTACAAGGCTCCTCCACAGAAAAGCTTATCACAAGAGCATGTGTAATGGAAGCTTCATATTTCTTTCATCAGTAAATCAAAATAATTTTTCTTGTTACCCGCTGTGCTTCATTTGCCAGGAAATTACACAATATCTTGTGCTGATGTCCTTGCACTGATTATAATGCAGTTCTAATGAGATGATCTAGATTTCACGATCAATAATGTGAGTACTGGCAGTACTACAACTTCTACCAGTGCTGCTACTGTGATGTTTTCCAGCCTTTGCATTTGGATTTTAGAAGTCAGAGAGACCCAACTGTTGCACACACTGTAACTCTTTGCTGTCTCTCCTTTGTCGTCAGTCACTGTGAGGCTCCATCCCAAAACTGGCTTCTGGAGGTGATGCTCTGGTAAGGGAAGAACCTCTGTGTAACATATAAAGCAGAATCCCAAATCCTCTGGCTTTTAGTATCCTAATTAGGCATTTCTCTCTGGTTACATCTCTCTGGGAGCCAAAAGTAATGCAGAAAGTCAGCCAATGTATCTGCAAAGCAAATGCTATCTCCTGACTGCTTAAACAAGTGCTTGCATACTTTTTAGTGTGATGTGCAACACACATTTCTTGTAGCTTTTCCACCTACCAACTACCCAGAATCACCTTTTCACTGAGGACAGCAAAGCCTCAGGCTTGGGGTTGCACAGATATTTGGGGGTGGGGGTTGAGAACCCCCAGCTGCACGTACACAGTCCTTACAGCTGAAGGCTCCAGGTAAGCAGGTGTTATTGAAAATGGTAATGGCCACTGACCTGTATTAGAGTTTGCTGGAGTGTGGCTAAGACATGTCATTGCTAAGACATAGCTGATGGCTGGAGAGAAAAACCTGAAGAAGCCACATTTCAGTGAAGCAGCTCAGAAAATACCATAGAAATACCTTGAGATGTGACCGTGTATATCTTCATTTATTCCTTCACATTTAGTTAAAGAAGTAGGTATGGTACTAAATATTGATCTAACACTATTATAGACTACACTCTACCCAAAATGCAGTTAAATAAACCACTGCAACCCCTTCACCTTTGCTAAAGCTAGATAATATTCCTGAGACAAAAGATCACTTCTTTTTCTTCTCTTTGCAAATTTCCTTCTTTACATTTTGAATTAACTTTGTATCCACTGCAATCACGTCATGTCAAATCAAAGTCAGTGATGGTAGGATTGCTGAGGTCTAAGAATATAAAAGAAGCAGGGATTGTAGGGAGATAGAAGATCTTTTATTAAACCAACTAATATAGTTGGAAAAATTAATGGTTCATACTGACAAGTCCTCCTTCAGGTGAGATGTTTAATGCAGAAATGAAATATTTCAAAATACTGATCCAAACAGAGACAGAAGAAACCATCTTTGCTTTGAAATTAATGAGTGGAAATTCTACTCTTTTATGACAGCAAGTAAGTTCCTTCCCCAAAGCAGTAATCTGCTATGGTAGAATAACTCTTTTCTTCTTTTTCTGCAACAGCAAATTTGCAGGTGAGGTTCAGTGGCTTGATCCAAATCAAGCAGGAGTCAATGTCAATCCCAGTTTTTCTCAGCAAAGGCCAGAAAGTGCTCAGCACTTCAGTGTTCAGTACAGAACACCCAGGAGGACAATGTTCTTTGGGACAAAGCCCTTACAATTAGAAAAGAAACATGGACTGTTGTATACATGATCACATGTGATGCATCTTGTTAGCTCATGGCCATTGACTAAATCCCTTAAGGTCCAACTGAGCCGGTGTAATACCAGTGTGCAGCCTGAGTTTCCACTACACTGGTATTTAAATCTCTCCTAAGCCCCCACTTCCTAAGCTTGCACTGTTGCCTGCATTCATATGCACAGGGCTGCATGAGACAGCATGTTTCTGAGAGCCGTGACCTGAATGGTAATTTGGAGGAAGTGTCAATCTGAACAACCCTCACCCCACAACCATCACCTCAGCCTCTCCCCCCCTGCCATTTAAAATGCCCATTATCCATTTGAATGGAAAAGGTGAGATCTGGGCTCCCTGAAGTCAATTAGCAAAGCTCCCACTGCCTCTGGAGACACAATGGAGACAGGAAAGAAAGGGATTCCTACCCGGGAAGCCCAGCACACAGTAAACATATACACGGTTACACAACAAACAAATGAACACTGCTAAGACTGGACAAGAATCAGATCCTACATATTCACTAAATAAATATATGGGCCAGTGGAGGGATTTTAGTAACAATTATGGTACATCAAGGGCGAGTTTAATTTACATGTTAATTGGATGTACTTCCAAGGGGCAATGAAGAAGAACATGCTAATGAGTTTTATGCAAACACCTAAAGGTCAAACAGTTAATGGACTTGGGACAAGAAAACCTTTTATTAAATGCAAATCAGTATTCTTGTAAACTCTGCAACAAGAAAAGGTACAGAAATCAAACAGAAAACACCACCAAAAAAAAAGGAGCTCAGGTTCAAAAGTCAGAGTCTACATCTGCTTGCAAGTTGAAAGACAACATACATTATGACAGAATGTGAAAATAAGTTCAACATCTGGTTCATGAATAACTCCATGGTTGGTTCACTCCCAAACAAGTGTAAACACATGGAGAAAATAGTTGGGCACAATTCACCAACCACAGCCATCTGGACTAACAGTCCCATGGCACACCTGGAGCAATTACAAAGAACATTTTGGTTTCTTGGTCAAATACTATAGGCCAACAAAAAAAATCCAGGTTTCTCTACTCCACCACTGTTCAGATATATAGACTTTGGCTTTCAGTGACATAGAATCACAGAATAAGCCAAGCTGGAAGGAATCTACGAGGATCATCACATCCAACTCCTGGCCCTGAACAGGTCCATCCCCAAGAGTCACACCATGTACCTGAGAGCATTGTCCAAACTCTTCTTGAGCTCTGTCAGGCTAGTGCTGTGACCACCTCCCTGGGGAGCCTGTTCCAGTGCCCAACCACCCTCTGGGTGGAGAGCCTTTTCCTGATACCCAGCCTAACCCTCCCCTGACACAGCTTCAGGCCATTCCCTTGGGTCCTGTCACTGGGCCCCAGAAAAAGAGATCAGTGCCTGCCCCTCATCTTCCCCTCAAGAACTTCAGTGAAGTCTCCTCCAGGGTGAACACACCAAGAGACCTCATGAAGATGTTATTAGAAAAAAACCCCAAAACCAAACCAAACCAACCAACCAAAAACAACAACAAAACCCAAACAAACCACCAAAACCCAACGCAGATTAGGCAACTCAAACCTCTCTCAGTAATATCCCACCAGAGTAGATGTCATATGACATCTACAGTGAAAGTGGCCAAAAATACATCATCAAGTGCCCTTATGCATAAAAGCTACAATAGTGATATATAAAGTCAGTAAATTAATATTTCAGGTATTATTTTCTTTCTCATTTAACCTAGAATGCTCAGTTTCACTTTCATTTAAGATCCCTAAAATTACAATGCCACTGGCAGGTGATAAACTAGAGGAATCTTTCCTTAAGTGATATACATAATTCAGAGAAAGCTGAAGCAGGAGAACTTAAGTCATAAGAAACAGCCCACAAGGTGGTACAAAGGAATTGATCTCACTGGGTATAAATGAAGAGTGGACTGTGTGGCACTGATGATGGCCATTACTGGTTTAGCCATTTCACACAGAAGTAGAGGAGGAAGAAATGAGAAGAGAGAGGAGCCGAGGAAAAGGGCAAGGGAGAGAGACTTGGCTGTTCTGTCCTGCTTGCTCTTTTTTACCCCCATTTATTTCTCCCTGATTCAGCCAGAAGAAAACCTTTTAGTCTTACAAGATATGTAAGGCAAAGGGAAGAAGAGAACATGAATGTTTTGAAAAACAGGAAGGACAAAATTAGCTTACCAGCTTTTCAAAATTAACAAGGTTATCCAGAAACGTTTTATTTCCTTCATGGATGAATGTTACATCTGGGAAGAAAAAAAAAAGAAAAACAATTACTATTCACAACTTTGTTTTTTAATGCAAATAAATAAAATTACTAAACAGCAATAAAAAGAAAGAAAAAAAAGGAAAGCATCCCATTAAGGATTGACACAATACCTTGTAAAAATGAAACAAAAGCCTGGCCTAATGATGACATGCAGAGATGATTAGATAACAACAGTATTTACATATTGTTAAGAAGAGTATTTTCAAGTGGAAGCAAGGATTTCTTATTAAACCCGGTCTGTGCTACTACTGGGATGCATAATGTACAGAGGATGGCTGGGAGTTGGGCAGATGCTGGAGGTGGCTCTGATACCCCTTCATCTCCCTCTGTGGGACACAATGAAGTCCTCCCAAAGACGGGCTACAGCAGTGGGCAGCCAGAAGGGTTAAATACGAGACACCAAAGTGAAGTACAAAGCCTTGAAATAAGCATCATGGCTAGGGAAAAACACTCTTAATGTAGTGTGTTGGAGGGAGTTTGCAAAAACAACAAAAAGGTCAGAGGAAAAGGGAGAGGTCTATATTTGGCTCCAGGAAGAGAACTGAACACAGTGTAATGAACTGGAGGGAGGGAATATCAGGCAAAATAAATGTTGCCAAGTTAAGATTACAATTAAAACAGTAGCTCAAGGCCATTTTCTCTGGGGTTTTTTGCATATTAGGTCAGATGTGAGACCTATCTTGGACATGAAGTACCAAGAATATGAATAGATTCCCTGTGGGAATGGAAGCTCTGATTTCAATAGTGCACCCTCCAGGTTACTAAAAATACTGGCAGGAGCACCACAGGCCATGCCCCCACCAGCTCTCTCCTGGAAATGAGGGTACCCAGGAGATCCATGAGGAGAAAAAGCTAACGGGATGAGACAGCACTCCAACACCTTCACTCATTAAACACCACACCGGACAATGGCACCCAGCAAATGGGACAAGTCTCACTCTCAGCAGAGGTGCCAGCCCACCAGCCCAACTGTGCAGCCCAGCATTGCTCCTCTGCTCACCTCTAGGTGAGCTCTGATACTCCCACAGACCCTATGGTTTTGGGGCATTTTAGGAGTGGAAATCTGCAGAGATGTTTTGTCACACACACCCCCAGCCCCTTCCGCCTCCATCCTCCCTCAAAACAGCCAACCTGATTTATTTCCTTGGGTTTCACAGGCTCACTCTGTGCCTGAGGGGCATTTTGTAATTGCTTGGAATTGAAATGCTAAAAGGCTTCAAATCCCAGAGGAAACCCGAGGCTGGGACTTCTGTTGGGGGTGATGGAGAGCTCCTGTGCCCCTGTGGGGGGGTGATGGAGAGCTCCTGTGCCCCTAGGATGGGGCTGGGACTCCTATGGGGGGGTGATGGAGAGCTCCTGTGCCCCTAGGATGGGGCTGGGGCAGGCAGGATGCCAGCCTGGACATGCAGAAAGCACAGCATATGCTGCCAAGACCTCCAGCACCTCTCCTAACCCTGGAGGGTTAAAAACCAGAAGGAAAGGAGGGAGCAGGACCCTCTACACACACCTCCTCTGCTGGGCTGCTGTGGGGCACCCAGGGCGAGGGACACAGAAAGGACACCACTTCAGGACACAGGCAGTACTTGTGTCTATATCAATGCAGTTAAAACCGTCCATCACTTCTAATGAAAAGCCTTTACTGGAAGCAGAAATTTCCACACAGCTTTTTAAGTCATTGACAGCAATGTGTATATCTCCGAGGGCAGAAGGAACAGAAATTTGCTTTGCAGCCAACAACTAAGAGTCTAGATATATTCAGTGGAGCAGAAAATTACATCTGAACTAGGTTATAAGGGTATATCATAGTATTTTATTACACATTTGAAAAATCTGCCTGATTTTCAAAAGCTGTGCCTGTGTGCTGAGAGTTCTGCATTTAAATTTAATTAACTTTTAAAAGGACACTCCGAAGCTATTTTTCATCATTTAAGAATTTTCGTTTTTTTAATTGAAACTACTTTTGTTCCTATTGTGATGAAATACAGCAATTTGCTGAGTTATTAATGATTTCTCTGCTACCCATGCCTATTTTACTGGTCTTGGCAATGACCTTAATACAAATATGCCTGATATGGAATAAATTCCTTCGCACTGTGAAATACTTCCAGAATTACCAACCTCGGCAACACCTCTTTAGGGACCACTGTACTGAAGGACATTACTGCATTAATTTCAAAGTCTTCTTGCTATCTCCAGTACAAGCTAAAGATACAAATGCTGTCTAGGTGCATGTTCTTATACACCACATTGTAGTGCTGTGCAAACATCATTGCTACAAGTGACTTATGTTTGCTGCCTTTGTTTGCAGGCATGACATGCTCCAGAACACTTTAAAAATATTGATTTTGAGGCCTTGATAATTGTATCCATCTGAATTAATGCAAACTCCTTTGATGTGTGCAAAGAGGGAAGTGTCTGGTGTCTCCCTAACTGTCACCGACTGATCTGGAGAATTGCTTTCAAACATTTCACAGCAGCAGCAGCAGCAGGTTGGAATAAACAGCCTAAAGAGAACACTTTTGGAATACAGGAATAAACAAATGAGTTTGCCATGTTCAAAGACTAGGCAATTAATAATTAATGACTCCAAGACAATGCAATACTTAAAAAACTTGACACTAAATTAGCTGCCCAGCTCACTGCATTAGCAAGTAGTTGTACTTTAAGAGTGCTGCTTTCAGGGTGGCACCAGGGAGTTTCATCCCAGCAAAGCAGGAAGGCATCTTCCAACAGGCATCTCAGAGCAGCAGGATGACCATGGCCACTGGTTCAGGGGCTTGCAGGGTCACACCCTTCCACTGAAGAGGATGTGGCCAAAGCAAAAGCTCTATCACAGCTCTATCCACACCTGACAGGACAGTATGAAGTTTTAAGACCTGTGTGAAAATTGGCATCTTCTCCCTGTCTTAAAAGGAAGCTGTTTATTAGTGCTATCTTGTAGATACCACTATATCTGTCACATACTCATTTTAAGAGCACTTGAAGGAAAAATCACCTCACACTTATTTTAATTAACAACAGTGAAGAGCAGCCAAGCCTTAACATTACCTTTCAGAAGTAAGGGCATGAAGGGGATTTTCGGAGATTTCATTTTCTTGAATGCATCTCTGTAAGCTTTGTGATTCAGAGAAGGATCCTACAAAACCATTTGAGTAATAGACAGAAAAATCAATAGGCTATAAAAAGAGCAATTCTAAATCCATTACAGGCTTATGATCTGAACATGATTTAGATAAAAAAGGTTTCTTTGGGATACAAGGTAGCTAAAGGTTTTCTAAGCTAGCTGACATGCCAAACTGAACAGGAAACATAAACAGTGAAAGGAACAAAAGCAATTATGTTCCTCTAGATAAAGCAGTGCTAAATTGAGAGGAAGCTGCAGAATAGATTCACTTGGACTGCTCTGTAATTTCCCCACAAATTTCTATTAGCAAAATCTCTTACTATATAGCACAAAATATATCCCAGAATGTATTGTTAATTAATTTCTTTAAAAAAAAAAACAAAACAAACATCACCAAACAGCAACAAAAAATTCCAGCAAAAACTGCTTTAAGATCCATGGAGCACACTGGAGACTTTCAAAGAATGTAAGGTAGTGTGTTTCAATGGCATTGTGTAGGCAATTAAAAAAGTCATCTCAATTTCCAATGTAAACAACAAACATTTTTGTACACCAGCTCACACAGAATCTTTAAAACACATTCATTTATAAAGAACTCCAAGTACAGAAGTGTGACAGCCAGCAAAGGCAGGATCTCCTGCTCCCCATGCCACTGATCTTACCATGCACCCACTTCCATGACAGCCAGAGGAAACATTTGTTTATTCTGCTTTGATAATGCTGACAAAGACCCTCAAGCCTCAGATTCTGACATTTGTTTTTTAAAACTTGAGCCAGTCTGTTTTCCTTCTGATCTGCAGCATGCTGTTTCAGATAAAGGCTGATTAGCTACCAGAGCAGCTCCCAAATTGATGCTGGTGAACCAATGCTACATTTGGCTCTCTGTGCCCTTCCTCCCTCTGTCAGGAACACAGCCTCTTTCCTTTTCATGTTTGCAGACCATCTCCGAGCTCTGGAGAGCCACATGGCCTTCAGCAAATCGTGGATCTGACATGACAAGCCCAGCTCCAGACAATAACAGGCAGACTCCAAATAAATTAGGAAGAAGGAAGGCAGGTAAAGCAAGCAATGTTCTTCTGCTGTCGAAACCATACTTACCGTCAAACTTTCAAGTTCAGTGAAAAGTTTCTTGAACTTCCCAGGAATTTTCTGAAGTGTGAAAAACAGAGAGGGAAAGAAAAAAAAAATAAATAAAATTTGATTTAGGCAGAAAAATGCTGAGGCTTTTTTTTTTTCCACAAGACTGCTCTGGGTGAAGTGCCTGCTGAAAGCACCAACATGCAGTTAACCTCTGCTCCTCAGCTCCCAGAGCCCTAATTACAGACAGTGTTCAGTGCAATGCCAGCAAGGCACTGGGTCCTGCAGCCTCATCTGGGGGACCTGCATCCTTCTTTTATGGAAACTGCTGGTTAGCAGCTGCTTTTATTTTCTCCCCCAGCTTCCATGACTGCTGCATTTACCTAGGTATCCATACCGAGCTAGAAGCAGTAACACAGGCTGAGAATTCAGAAACTAATCACATCCTGGTTAAATCTTTTGTTGTAATCAATATTCCCTGAACATGGGTTCTAGAAATTAACAGGTGCCACACTCAGCGCTGTTTTATACATCATGCCAGTGCTGATCAGGGTTAACACTGGCACAACCTGGTGCCAAAGTGAGACATTTCCTTAATAAACTGATTACTCTGTCTCTGGTATCTGACCCTAATCCCACAGAGGTAAATAAAACAATTCCTAAGGGTGCCCAAGCACAAACTGCTGTCTTGCCCCTCCTGCCAACACCTGCTCTACTCCATAAGCATCCACTTCCTTTGTCTCTAAGATGCTTTAATGGATTCACATCACTACACTCAAAGCTATTGTTTTGCAATTTAAATTTTCACGCTTGTATTTCAGACTTGAAGAATGGTGTGTGGACCTATTTTTTCCAACCATAGTAGTTCGTCTAGTAAAAAAGATCCCCTCTTAGTACAAATCCTGTCTTGTCTTTCTCCTTAGATCCTGACAGCCACACTGACACTACCAAGAGAAAAGAGATTTAAAACAATTAGATTAAGTGGACGTGTATAAGTAAAATGCTAAAATGTCTGAACATGGAAGTGCAATTGCATGTTTTTTCTATCTTAAATCAGGGAAAGTGAGGCTCATTAAAACACTGGATACTGTAGAAAAAAAAGTAGAAGATGCTTGGGAACATATTACTTGTTTAAGAAATCAAGTGCAGAGCCAATATGATTTAGTGTCTCAATGGCTGCTTAAATTTAGGTTGTTTCATTTACATGTGTAAGTAATTATAATTAATTTAAAAACATTGCTCTACTTTCTAAAAGTCACATTACTAATGCAAATAACCTTCTGCTTTTGAAACTTCCATTGCAATGAAGTTTTACAAACAGAAGAAAGAAAGGATGTGACTTGATAAATATTTCACACACAGAAATGTGACACATTTATAGCAGTACATATGCAGATGCACTCTTTGTTCCAACAAGCAACATATTCTGCTCTTCCTGAGAGAAGTGCACCAGCAGCACATGATCTCCAGTGGCCTGAGCACAGAGCAGAGTTCTGCATGTCTCTGTGCAGGAGAGATCTGTATCATTGCCTTTGAGACCATACTTGGTCTCTTACACTCTCCTGCCAAAGCCAAGGGAAATGGAATGAAGGCAACTCTTAGGAGGAGGCCAGGGCAAATGTTCCCTAGAGAGGGGTTTTAGAGATACCACAGGCAAGGGGTTTCTGTATCATCATCCCCAGATATGTATTTTTCTCTAAAACTTTTACTTTAACTCTTACTTAAGTCAGCTGTTCCTTGCCTGAGTCCCTGCAGTCACTGTCCTTGTTTCTCTGTCTGTCAAAGCCGCAGACACACGAGTGACGTTTCCATGTGCGTGGATGCAGCTCAGGGGGAAGACTTTGCTCTGGACAGTGTCAGATGGGTTTGTTAGTCTCTAATGGCCCTTTGGCCTCAGCTGCTGGTGCTCAAGAGTATCTCCAAGGCAGATCACAGCCCTCCTCTGTCACTCTGTATAACAGATTGGTGGTTTTGGAGTACTGCCCACCTCTGGTGTTAAGGGCATGAAGGAGGGATAAGGCTTCAACCCACCCTGCTCAAATCCTCCTTTCCCAGTATTTGGTTCATTGGCAGATGCAGTAAACCTGCAGGTACTGTCACTCAGTATGGGCACTATGACTCAATATGGACACCACTTGGATGGAAACAAAAAGTCCACAACATAAATACAGACCCCAGTGGGACCCTCCTTTAAACACACTCGTGCTCTGGGTAGCTTCTTAAGCAAATAATCCCTGCTCTCCAGTACACTTCTTATTCATGGTTCATTTCCTAACTTTGTTGTTCAAGATGAGCAGCTGAAGAAAAACCTGATGAAAGATAACTAGAGAAGGTTTATTTCTACTTTGTTGTTTTGGCTTTTTAATTAAATTATTCCATAATAAGGTATTGCTTGTTTGGAGCCACCTCTGTAAGACTTTTTGTTCTACCATCTACTTTAAATACTAAAACAATTTATTTTGTTTTAAGAGGATAAGATCTCCATGCTTTGTTCTTATTTAAAATTCTGGAAGGACACATTTAGGGTTTTTTTTAATATCTAAGGTTTCAGATCACAAAGAATTTTCTCCACCAATACTCCCTCCATGTCTGATTTCAGCATGAAAAACCAATAATTAGAAAGAAAAGGTAATTCACCAATATACAACCTTTGTGCAAAATGGTTCTGACAGCATCTAAAAGATATAAAGATGTGTCTTACCTCCCAGGTCTGAGACAGCCGGCTGACAGATGCAGTGTTGAGACCCATAACAATTGCAAAGAATGAATTCAGATTTCTTTGGGCTTTACAGCTGAGGAATAAAAATATGATTTTTTTGTACTCAGTATCAGAGATAAATGGAATGCACAGGTATCCTAGGTTACTGAGTCTCATTTCAACCTTCAGCACTAACATACAATCATCTTCCACATAATGAACTCATTAAATGTCCTCTCAGAACCACCTGCAGTCTAAGTGATGGGGTCTCTAAGAAGTTTTTTAGAGAACGTTCTACTGCCTCATCAACCCTGTTGTTGGCAGGTTATTTTTTTCCCTTTGCTGTCAAAAGTAATTTTCCCTTTTCAATGTTCAAGTTACTCCCAGCTGTCCTTTACCATACAGAATAATTCCTTGACCTCTGTTCTGTTGTATAATAAATATTTTCAGCCCCTTTTTCATCTTCTCTGTAAATTGTACAACATAGGATCCTTCAATTTCTCTTTGTGGTTGTGGCCTGCTATCCGCTTTTCCATATTGTTATTATCTTTCCTTGAATTCTTTGTAATTTATTTTAACTCATGTGTGTTTTTTTCTTTCCTTCACACCTTTCTCACGTAATGAGACAGTAGGGAGGGAAGAAGAAATAGAATTACTGTTCTACATTCTTATGCAAGCATAAAACAAACAGCAAATTATTTATTTGGAACAGCACCACATTTTGTCCTTTCTTTTAATTTGTCATCTGTTATCACCCAAGGACCTCTGTCACAGTGCTGTTCTTTACAATCATGCATTTATTTCTTCAGCTCAGTATTAGCATTCTGTAGCTGAATTACTTAGCATCTATCTAAATTAAATCTTATCCTACTGTTGTTTGCACATGCCACCAGACTCCTTAGATAATTCTTTTTTTTTTCTATCTATCCTCCAATGCATTTGCAATCCCTCATAATTTTTATTGTCTGAAAATCTGGTTAGTGTTCAGTTTATCTAGGCCTATAAACCAGTTGCAGCTAGTACTGGTTCCAGTACAGGTCCTGATGGAATTTGCTCAATACCTCTATTTTTTGAAATTTTACCATATACAATCACACCATGCTTATTTCTAGTCCATTTTCTAGTCCATTACGAAACTTGAAATCCTGAAATACTGAGTCCTTTTCAAACAAAAATATTGCCCTGTCACTTGGAGACTTTTGAAGACCATACAAATATATGGGTGCATTTGTGTGTGAGAGTGAGAATCCTCTTTTAAGATAATTTTAAGTATGAATGAATCCACTGGCTTCACTGGGATTTATCACCAGGGAAAAGTACATGCCAAGGCCTTAGCCTGGAAAATGGCCAGGACTTGTTACAAGTTTTATAAAGCCTGCCCTTATCACTGTGTACTGTCTTAAGACAGTGTATTTCTCACTTCACTTCAGCTGTCCTAAAGTTAATCCTAACTTTGTTGCTTGGACTCTTTTTATCACTAAAGCCAGGCAGCTCCCAAAGGCAACTCATTTCAAAACAAGGAAGGTGTCCAAAGCAGCCTGCAGAAACTGCCTGTTGGGTGAGTGTACACCTCACAGAAAGCTGTAGAGAGAAGAAATGTCTCTTACAGTCAACCACTGCTTGCCTGGGGAGCAAAAAGGCTGCTGTTATCATTTATTTATTCTAACCTTACATTGACTTGTTTAACTCCCCAGGATGTTAATTTCTAAAACCATGATAATTAATTTGAATTATTGAACCCCTTGTTTTCTCTTTTAGACTAGTCATCAACAGAAGCGTATGGATTTGTTTTTCAAAAACCTTGGCTCCCTTTAATGTACTGACACTCTTGTGTAAAATGCTTTCATTTTTTTCAGGCATTCCTCAACACCACAAAGCACACAGATGATGAACATGAAATCTTAGTCCTGGTGCTTTCCTGACCAGAGGAAAATCACAGACAAAGATTCCTGTCTGAATCTGTGAGCAGAGAAAAGGCAACAGTCAGAGCTGTTCATAGCTCCCTACCTCTTTGCCTTACTCACAAACAAAACAGGAGGGCTGCTTGGTTTGTGTCTCATGATGAGAGTCCTGTGCTTAGCACACCCTAAATGCTCCTCTGTCATCAACTCTTCCAGAACGGATGAGATGCAGTGGTGTGTTCATTCAGAAAGCAGCTTTTATGATTGAAAAAAAATCCTGTGGAAACTACACACTCACTCATTTCATCACCTACATTCTCCAGTGTAGGAGCTCCTGCAATGCACTGGGAGAGCCTGTCTACTGTTTGTTGACAACTGCATTTAGTGTCCATAACTTCAGCTTTTCACTTAACAGAATGGAATAAATAAAAATAGAGCAACGTTTTAGTCTGGTAACAAATACATTCTTATTTGTGTGGGACAGACACAAAACTCTTCCTGGGATGCAAATTAATGCTACAGTGGTGCAAGCTAGGCACACAGAACCAACCATTCTTTGGCCATTGATATGGCAGAAAATGAACATATTATTGGATACCACACAACTTGCAAACTAAATCAGATCACATTTATGAGTTACACTATATTAGATTAGAAGATTTAATTTCTCTAAAGGCAGTGCTTCAGCAGAGAACAGTCCTTGGTATGTAAGTGCCTTGAAAATTAAATCAGCCCAGTCGATGAAGGGAACAAATTATACATTTTCCATGAACATGCATATTCAAATATTGCAGAAGACCAACAAGTGGAGAGAGAGGTGAGGAGGATGACTGCACATATTTAAATTGCTCCATTTCCTTGGTTACTAAGACAGAGAGCGATTACAGAGAAAAGAAATCTCTGTGTATAGTATATATTTGTATTCTGCTGCAGGGCACAGAATAAATGCCAGTACTATTTAGTAACAGTGGAAGAGTAGACTGTCAAATTTAATACATGAAGAAACCTACCCCTCCAGTAAGTAAAAAAGTACTCCAAAGAGGATTACATGGAGCAACACCTTGCTGCAGTTAGGCTCCTCTCTAGAGGTAGGACTTCAAGTTTGTAACAGAGAGTTTTGGTTTTTATCTAGTCTTGTGTGATTGTTTTGCTGCCTAAAGAGGTGCTCAGGTTATCTCAGCTAAGGAAGGAGCTATCTCTGCACCATCAGGGACGTTGCAGCTGAGAATGCAGACCCAGCAGCTAAGCTGCCAGGGGAGATTTGAGCAGCACACACTCCACCATGTCTACTTTTGACCACAGCCTGCTATTGTTATCTATGGACTGCTTTATTTAGGTATGCTTATTACACTACCAAAACACAGGATGACAAATTAATTTTCTTTCCTTGCATCTCCACCTACTTCTTGCCAAACAAACCATGTGAGTTCAAGGATTTCTGTTGCAAAGCTAATAACTTACTGGGCAGCAATCTTGATGAACTTTTTCACGAGCTGCACACGTTTGCAGAGCTGGCTACAGAGCAGTATCTCAGTGGCAACCCAAAGCTGGACCTCGTTGCATCTTTGAAGCAGAAGACTGAGATTCTCAGTGTTTTCAGCACTGCCCTGCCTGCTGAACGTGAAGTATATCAGCTCTTGCTGGAAGACATTGACAACATCATTAGGGATATAAAAACAATTTAAATATAAATGAACTATAAATTATTTAGAAGTGTGGTTTTGAAACAAGGTCTGGTCACAACTGGTTATTTTTTCATTATCCATGAGCCAATCACAAATGTTTCAGGTTTGGCTCAGCAAAATCTAGAAATTTATTATAGAAGGCAGGTGGACTGGAAGTCCTGCAAGATATGCTCTTTTTGTGAGAATTCCTGCAGTTCCACTTCTGGCTATGGCCAGGTAAAAGACATAAACAGCCTATTTCTATATTTCATAACTTCTATTCCAGTATGAAAAAGTAACCATACCAAACCACTGCAGAATCTGAAAAATCTCTATTCAAACTTGTTTCTATATTAGCCAATTTTTAATCAATAGAAGTTTGGGTCTTGATTTCTATTCAAAAAAAACCTGCCAAACTTGTCCAGTTTCAAATTCAAAGTTTCTGAACTGAATAAAAGAACACAAAATGAAAGAAAAGGAAAGCATCTGATGAAAAGCAAGGGAATTTCACATTCATTTTCTCTTAAAGCCAACATGCTTTTCAGTGAATGATATTTTCAAGAGAGATTTTCTGCTGTTAACCATGTGTTTTACTCAGCAACTCAAACCAGAACCTAATAAAATCATTTAAACAACCCAATGGGCCTTGAAGTGCACCATTATCCCATTTAGTAAAGCCTTCCCAGGATTTTTCATCTCACTGAAGCCTAACACCAACAGTAATGTGACCATCTAAATGGCTGAAACTGTGAATTCTTTTGTGGCTAAAGTGATATGGAAGACAACTATTTGTGGAATCCTGTAGCTACTGAAACACTATCAAGTGCATAAGACATTTTGCATATGTAACACATTCACAGAGAGGGTTTTTAGAAAAGAATCATGGTCTTTTACTCTCTTGAGGCAAATCTCAATGAAACACATCAGGTATACAGGGAATGTGTGAGATGCCCGAACACAGGAAATTACAAACCTTTGACAATTCTTTTCAGTCTCAAGGATTCCAAGATAACTCTTGGACCTGTCACCACTACTGAGAGCTGCCAAATCATGCTGTCAGGAGAACCTGTCAGGGACAGGGAACCAAGCACCCAGGAATACCAGTGCCCCAAAATGCACCACAATGGCACAACGCTGCATTACAGTCATATACTTGGAAGTGCGTGTGGTGCTTCTTACCTCGTGAATTGCATTGAAGAGGCTCCAGTCAAAGTTTGTTAGTTCTAAGGCAAGATCCCAAGTGTTAATTCCCAAAATCCTCACAGATCTCTGCTGCAATTCCTCATTTTCAGAAAATGGGTTCTAAACAAATAGACAAGAGCAAAAAAAAATTCCTCAAGAAATGCCAAAGGTTCTGCAATGAAACCGCTACTAAGTTACCAAACAGAGCTGAGTAAGTAATCTTCTCTAAGTGCACTCTGAGGGCTTTTTTCCCCACTAATAAAAATGAAGGAGCTATAACCTATTTAATAAAATAGCTTGAAATGGGAAATGGGTCAATAGGATCAATGATTTGCTTTGGAGAGTGAAGCCTTCTCCCTCTCTCCTTCTCTCTCCCTCTCCCAGCCTTGCATATAAAACACCAGCCATGCAGACAGCATAATGAAAATAAAATCCCTGAAACTATCAGAAAATAAAATCTAAATTAAGACATCAGTAAATTTTCTAATATAAAAGAATAATTCTGGAAACACATTGGATTCAGAATAAATACACATAACTTGCCCTCCAGTCCGCTTTTACAAATAACATAAATCCATACATTTTATGATCAATCTACCCCAAATGTAATCAACAAAGAGTAAAATGCTGTGGGCTCTGATTCATAAAAGTTACTTAGTATATTACTGTATATACTGTATATACTGTGGAGTGCTGTGGTATTGCTGGTGATCAGGGTCATTTGACATTTCCATTTTTAGCTTGGATTTTCAAAGTTTTGCATTTCTCTTGGCTTTTTTAACCTCATCAGTCTGAAACTTGGCACATGAACCTTCTGCCAAGATGAAAGATTATTCTTACCAGTTAAGCCATTACTTTGGTGCTATATTTCTGACAGTTACAGAAGGTTTTGCAATTTTTATTATGTAACTAATGAAACTAGGTTGGTTGTCACCTGTCTGCACTGGAAACCTTCCCTTAATATTCACATTTTTAGAGGTGGCTGTAATGCCAGAGATCATGGGGATGACAGATTACAACGACAGTGGCATGTCAGCTCTTCAGGGCACATTGACCCAACAAAATGCAAACAGACATCTCTCATCCTGAGTGAGGATGAATGCACAGATCCTGGAGGTACTGACATCACGCAGCAGTCAGTCATGATACAGTCTGCTCTCTCCTGGAAACAGCTGCATAATTAGCAGAAAACTATTGAAACAGCAAAGTGCCTGACTGGGCCTGCCTCACTGAGATTTCGAGAAAAGATGGAGGGAGGGAGTTTGCAATGCTGGTTTCTGAAGACAGAGGGAAGAAAGAGAGAGATCTGCTGCCTCTTGATCCGCTCACCTTCCAGCCCCAGTGAGAGGATGGAGAGGCAGCCAGGCAGAAGGAAGGGGGGAGGAGGACACACCACCAGTGACCTACACCAGCTAACCACGTGGCTGCCACAACACAGGGGCTGCACTGATGGGTCCGGTGGAACTCACACAACATCTATTTCTACATGTAGTAATTCCATGGAATCTGCCCACCACTTTGTATGATGATGTACCAGCCGCTCTGAGTGCTACAGAGGCACAAGGCAGGGTAGGGAGGAAAGAGTCACAAGAGCCCTAAATAATCCTCATCCCATCCATTCTGGTACAAAACAGGTCAGCTTTTCCAGGCTGATGTAGATTGAAAGATTTAAGCTGTACTGAAGCTTTGGTTTATTTAAAATTGATGAACAAATTCCATTACTGTTCAGTCAAATAACTGCTGTTAATGAAAGATTTTTTTTTTTAAATAGAGCAGCTCAGTAGTAAGCTTTACTGAGGAAGCAAAAAATAAATTCTGCATTGAAAAAGCCCTCTGAAAGGGATACTAAGGTTTTGATTTGGAGTCAGACAAACAGAAAATGGGAAACATACAATCCTGATCCTTACCAAAGAATCAGTCAGATCTTTTCGGTATACAAACATACGACTGGATGACTCCAAAGATTTTGAGATGGCCAGGTCATTTGGTTGTAACTCATGTTTTTCTGTAAAAACAGCAAACAAAACACAGAAGTTTCAGAACAGGAGTAAAAGCTGTATATGAGAAATAAAGGTACAATTGTATCTGTGATGCCACGTCAACTCCTTAGAAGGTAACTAAGCACCAAATTCAGTCTCTGTGAGGACCCATCATCTCCACCTTGTTCAGGCAAGATAAAGGCAAGATATCTCTGATGGACTAGAGCACAAAAGCTTCCTCCTTCTGCTTTCAAACTGCACTTCACATAGAATAGATAGAAACCCCGAAATCATCTAGGTCCATGCTCCTATGCCTTACAGAACATTTCATTTCAGCCCAGAGTATCTAGTGTGGATGCAGTGACTTTTGTTAGAGCAGAGTGTCTCAGCCTCCAGAGTCTGAGCTGTTGTGTGTCACTGGAAACAAAACCAAGGATGGAGATTAAATCAGTAGCCACAGCCATTCAACAGGAAAAGAAGTTTAAAGGATCCCAACACCATGAAATTCACCCCATAGAGCAGAGCTGAAGAGTCCTTTATAACACAGTATTTACAGTAATTCTTCTAGACCTAGAGTAATTAATTTAGGAAATATCTGAGTAAAAGAGCAGGACACAGGTAGCAAAGAGAAAGGACTTTTTTTCCTCCACTCCAGAGTACTGGTTGAGCTCTGTGGAATCCTGAATGAACTAGAGGAAGGTGGGATAAAAAATAAAGCAAAACTCCAAACACAGCTTAAAAACTGCCCCGTGAAAACAGTCACTTCCTGCAGGCTCCAAGTAATCCTCTGGAGACCTGATACATGGGAGACCCAAAACTAATGCAAGCATACTGACAGCTACCCTGGCCTCTGCATTTCCCATGAGTAGGACTAGGAGGAGTCTAGGAAGCAGACATAATTTCAGACAGTTTTCCCTTTTATCCATGCTCACTTATCCATTGATACACAGATATATTATGCTGAACTATCATTATGTTTTTTTCAAGGTAGTTTTGAATAAAGAGCTTGCTTATCCGTTATTGGAGTACAATAAAAACAGGTTCTCCAATGCTCATACTGCTGCCTTGCAAGTGGATGAAAGACAAGAGTTCTAAGTCACACAGATAGCAAAAACACAAAGCAGAAAAAAAGCATGGCAGGTTGGTGTTTATTACTTGCAGTAAAGGATGCATAAGAAGATACTGAACTTGTATTCTTGCATTTCCAATTAACTCAGACAATGTAGCTAAATAACATTTTAGAGGTTACAAAGGTCATGTACAAATGGCTTTCCTACTATACATGCATTTTATCTACTGTTTCTCATTGAACAACTAAGTGGCAACCACTTCTATTTTGTGGCTTTCCTGGAAACCAATATAGTATGTTTCATTATTTATGAATGGTTGGTTTTCTTTAGCTAAGCAGGCAGTTAGAACCAGATTTATTGCTATCAGATCAAAACTTGCCTGGCTCTTGAATAGGAGAGAAAGACCTGAAAAACAACAGCAGCACAGTGATTTTGCAGTGCTGTGAAATGCACTGGAGGCGAGTTTGGGCACACACAAGGGTAAAAAGAGTATGCCTGAAAATGAGGTAGCCTGGATGGCCAGGATACCCATGTGTAATGCTCCCAATGGCTGCTCTGTGCCCAGGCTCTCAATAACCAGAGCAGGGCACCATCTCCCTGCCACCCACACCAGGGCACTCAAAAATATGTTTCTTTAATTGAGCCCAGCATGGGGGAAAAACATGCAACCTTCCAGTTCTGAATCAAAGATATAAACAGAACAAGCCAGAATTTGTGTGTATTTCATTTAACTAGACTGACAAAGAAGTAGCAATGAGTGCTGTAACTTAAAAGACTCATCCTTTGTCTTAGGGGGTCAACACCAACTAATGTTATTCGATAATATTGCCCAGATATTCTATACTCTTAGTCCTTTTGTAGATAAAGCTTCACATTTCTATGCACCTAGTTAAATTCCTTCCAAAAAACACAGCAACAATCAAAGCAATCTGACCAAGGAGCTTGAGACCTGCCAAACACCACTGAAGATCTTGGGAAATTGGCTGGTCCCTAGTATCACTCCACGATCACTTTAGTCTTTCTTAAGACACTAAGCCCTTCTGTTTAGTGACTAACATTAAACAATAACTAAAACAACAGGCAAAAGATGTCAGTTGTAAGGAAGACTGCTTACAAAATATTGCTGAGATTGCTTTCAGCATCTCAATTGTGCAAACACATCTTCTTCCTTTCTCCTCAAGAATTTTTGTTACCCCTGCCATAAATGAGGAAACAGCCATGCATAGAGTATTTGCTACTCTCTTCTATATTTTTAAAGCAAACCATGCCTCATTGCCTTCAAAATTAATTTAAATTCCAACGTAGCAGATTCATCTGTAGAAAAGAAACAGAACCTTGCAATACTGCTGGAGACTGAGAGTACTTTACACTCCCTTCCCAGCCAGGAGATGCTACATCCCACAGTACCAAAGAAAGAGCTGTTGCCATGGAAACAAGTCTCTGGGAAGCAGCTCCTCATTGTTCCCCTGGTCATCCAGCTGTGGACCCACAGAGGAACAGCTGTATCCTTGCATCAGAAAATGTCAGCCCTCCCTTACCTGATGCAATAAAAGGTAAGAAATCAGATGAAGGGAAGTTATTTACCACCAGAGAATGAGACCATCACCAGCGCCAACTCCTCCTCCGAGTACTGGATCTTTTCTGCCACGATCTTCAGTATCTCCTGAGCTGAAGTCGACACTTGAGCTTTCACACTGACATAGGAGTGCTCTGTTATATACACACGGCAGAAAACTGCACAAAGAAGAAAGACATGCTCAGCTGTGCAGGCAGAGATACCCGAACAGTGCAAGAAACAAGCCTGCAGACCCCATCATAGCAATGCCTCAGCTGCCTGGCTACTGCAGGAAGGGCAATCACTACACCCTGACACAAAGGACATGAAAGTGACCATAAACAGCAGCATTTTTCCCCTCCCCACCTCCTGTTCCTAGGAAATGAGAGAGGCAAGCAAATGGAAACAGACTCCCATAGCAGTATGTATTTAAGACTTCCTACCCTGAGGATTTGACACAGACAGCCTCCTTCACTGCCTATCTTCTCTGCAAACTCAGCTGTTGCCACCTTTTCTCCCTTAATTTCAGGTTGAGATAAATCACGGTCCTTTCAGTATATTTCATATCTGCTGCAGAAATTATTTTGGACCTCTACTTCCATCTGGAACAGGAAGCTTTGCAAGAACAGCGCTCCCAGATATTCAACCACTCCTGATAGCTTATCTCTCTAGACATCTAAACTGCTTGCATTGCCAGAGCATTTTAGCACCAGCAGAGACTGCCCAAACAGCCATACAATGAGTTCTGACAACTCATTTCCTGAATCAGAGGCAGCACATATAAATGGGACTGGTCTGGGGAAATTCCCTGGGCTCACTACTGCCCCTGAGGTCCACGGGTTGGTTCAGCCCTGGGAATGCTGTGGTCAGCTCAGCGATTACTTTTTTCTGCTACAAAAAGGGATGTGCACTCTCTCTGCCTGCCAGAATTTTAGGTTTACATCTTTTGCCAAGTTTGCCCTAGCTAGTTTTTTGAAATGCGGCTGCCACACTTAAAGCGGAAGAAACTGAGCTGCAGACTTGCATAAATATTTTCAAAATTACATCTGCTAATCAGAATTGTCACAGCTCTTGGTTTCACATTCACTTCAGTGCTTAATTAAACTTTCTATTTCCTTCTACTCTGGCACTTCTTATTATAGACAGGCTGCTACCATGCCAATACAGGACAACTTTTCTTCTCCAGAATTGTAGTGGATTTTTTTATTATCGTTATTTACAGATGCATGTAGCACTAGCTCTTTGCTTGTCCTACGGATCTGAATGGCTTCAGGGCACTTTGATTAGTGAAGATTATGCCAGAAGCAGCTGAGAACTCTATCCTTTAGAATAGGGTTTTTTTTCCCTGTTGTAGTAAAGAAAAAATGAATATGAGAATGAAGGAGGAACTTAACATTGAGTATTGGGGGAAAAAAAGTAATTTGATTTCACAATTCCTTTTTAACCTGTCTCTGCTGACAGAGAGTAAATGAGATGCTCATGGCAGAATCTCTCATCAGAATGGATACACATCACAAAAACAGAGATATCCAATTGCACTTTAAATTATTAGTTAGAAAAATAAATTTTAAAAAATCTGACAGGAATATTTGGACTCCATATGCACAGAGACACACCTTGCCTACAGTGAATTTGTTTGAAACGTCCTCTCTGTCATTTGCAAAGGGACCACAGCGATGTTAATTTATAAATGGACTATTGATCTATCCTTTCTCTAACACTGAACTAAATCAACCCACAGGTCAGATGCTCAAGCACAACCCCCATAGTGATTCTCCCCCTCACATCTTTCCAATGTTCTATCTGTGGTATCCCATCTCTTGGAATGGACCATGTCATCTCTACCAGGAGCCTGTGCTGCTCCTCTGTGAGAAGGAGGGAATGCCAGGGGGAGGAAGTGGCCATGCTGCTCTGGTAATGATTGCAACAGATAAAACACCTCTGGTCAAGGGGCATGGTGCACCTCCACAAGCACCATCAGTCAGGCAGCCCTCCACCACAGAGGATCAGATGTCACCCTCCACATCTGTCTCTCCCTTCCCCAAACTCACTCTGGCTATTTCATTCCTTCAGTCCCATCATAGCCTATGGCTCCTGCTCTCAAGGAGTGAGAAAAAAAGCAAATTAATTTCAGTCAGGACTGGCCTTGCTGGGTCCTGTCCTGGTGACTGTCCCACCACAGTTACATGGTCTGTCCCCTCTCTTGTACCAGTACCCTTTCCTTTCCAGTCACCACAAACTGTATCCAACTTTGAAAGAAGAATGAGTGTGGGGGTTCTCATCCAGAAATACCATTTTTAGAAGAAGCCTTGGAAATATAAACCTCAAAACCCCCTACATTTGAAGCACAAAAAGAGGATTATCTATCAGCAGCATGTACTGTGCAAATCTTTCCACTTGGCATCAAAAGACCTCAGTTTTTATTCTGTCACAAATGAGTGCTAAAAATATACTGACTTCAAGTGAACTTCCGGAGTTCTGTTCCCAGTAAGAAATGAAGATACACTCTCAAGGAGCGAGGCTGCCAGGTAGGAGGTCCTTCTGCTGTTCCCTGCTTGTGTACACAGTGTTCTCCTCTCTGCCTCCTTCCCTGTACAGGCACTACAGGAGGGTGACAGCCTCACTGCATTACTGTATGGAGAGAAATCACCTTTGGAAATGGCTGGCATTAAAGCCCAGTGCCAGCTTGCACTCCGTGCAGAGATGTTCTGGAGCAGAGAAGGAACTAAGGCACACTCCCAGAGTGAGCAGATCCCGGCCCATTTCATGTGACAGGCTTATTCATTCACCTTTCACAATGAAGATATAGGTCAGGAGACCGAGAGCATGAAATGGAGCACAAGTAATGCCTGGTGGAGGGGCTGCCAGCACACCTGGGAGGCACACAGCACTGTGACAGGGGTGCTGGAGAGACCAGACAGGGCAAAAACCCCTTGAGTACCATGGCACTGCTGACCCCTCTAAGCCAGCAGGAAGGAAGGCAAACTTGCACAGCTAAATATTTCTTCTTTTGTTTCCCCAAGATGACATTCAAAAGCTGTATGTCAATTAAAGAATGTTTACACTGAAGTCCTTGAGAAACAATTTTATAGTTTTTGAGCTTTTCCTCCACCCTTTCACTTATACTCACTTTCTTCTGTTTCATTCATGGTTCCTCTTTGCTGCAGCCAGTTCTCCTTTACACTGAACTGGTGGAAAAAGGTTTTATTCTGTGAGGGAGTGGAAAAGAAAGAAAGAAAGAAAAAAAAAGAAGACAACAGTGATTTTTTGCATCCCTGCTGTTTACAAAGCAGTAATTCACAGAATACAGCATTCAACCCATATGTCTGGCCAAAAGGTTTCTGTATGGGAAGTACATCCACCCTTTCTTGGAGCAGTAAATTGGGAGTTACCTTACTAAATAATGGCCAAGGTGGGGATTTTGGAGGAAGTAGGACATGCCAAGGCTAAGCAGCCTGCACAATTCAAGGTTTTCTGTAGTCGTGTTCAGAGCCCATTTCTTACACATTTATTCTTACATTTCCTACGTACCAAACAGCCCATATAGCAATTTCACTGCAATCTCATGTTCTGCCTTCCACATTTTTGCAGTAACATTTTAAGCTTATTACACACTTCAGCTACAGTCCAGTAAAACTGACAAGCACAGCAATTCACCTCTGAGCAGTTTCTTGGCCAACTTTCTCTGACTGCAACTTCTCCCTCCAATTAAATAGACAGATTCATGTTCCTCTCTTTTTGTCTGTCCCTGTCACAACAAATCCGCCCTTTGCTCTGTTTACTTGACATCCATGTCAAAGCCTGTGTTCAGCCTGGTTTGCCCAGCTTGCTACATCCCTCCAGCTTGGTGGGGACACACTCCCAGGCCTCTCCTGAATTTTGACATCTCAAAGCATCTTGTTAAGATGCTAATACTGTCCCAGCCACTGCAGGTTAGCTCACACAGCTGATATCAAGGATGCACTCAAAGGGAAAAAAAAGTCCCTTAAGCAGCACTGCACATCTAACCTCACTGATGTGTCCTGTCATGTTTTTGGTCACCAGTCACTTTCAGTTAAGAAGCCAAGAAAAGAGAGGGAAGGAGGCAGAGGGGAGAAAGGTGAGATGGTAAGTTATCTAGCCATCAGCAACAATGAGGTTGGCATTACCTTTCGATGAGGTGAATACTCATCTACAGTGCTGAAACAAAAAGGAAAATCCCAATTATTCTTTCCAGCCAAAGCTCAGGAAAAGGAAGTTTTAGCTATTACAAAGTTTACAACATCAGAAAGTTTTTAATACTAAATAGTCACTGCAGAAGGGCTGCAGAGGTTCTTCAGGAAAAGCTAAAGGCATCAGCCAGTTCTCTGGTTCAGCCAGAAAACTTTCCTTGGACTTGCATAATTGATGTAATAAAAAGCAACACTGCCAGCCCACGAGCTGCTGGAGCAGGCAAACACAGGAGTCAGGGTCACTCTCAAGGACACAGCTCCTTCCACCTCCCCAATGGCCAGACCATGGAAACAATCTCCAATTTTTGGAAAAACATGCAAATTAAATATCTTCTATAGATGCCATAATTATTAGTAAAATAATAACTCTAAGATGACTATTCCAAGTGATTTGTTTCTCAGGACTGCAGAGAGAATGAAGGTACCATCTGAAGTCACAGATTGTAGCTTCTGAGGGAATTTTTGTCAGCTTCTCCACAAACCATTGCTCTGCTTGTAAGTAATCCCAAATGAAATTGATGGGAGTCAGTGTCAAATCACAAGTACTGCCCAACAAACATCAGCAGAAATTGAATAATCTAGCATTAAAGAAGAGATGATTTGTAAAAATGAATATGCCACTTGTATCCCTCATCACTTTACTGACTTACAGAAAGATGGCAAAAAAATAAATTACACTCTGAATAAAAGAAGACTTGATCATAAATATAATCAATACTTACTGGCGGCGATGCATCCCAAGTATCTTCTGAAACTCCTTCAGGTCCTTCTCCAGAACGGGATACTCATACACATCATCTAACACATTTCTGTATATAGTCTACAAAATAAAGCAGTATCTGCAAATATCTGACAACTCAAACATAAATCTAAGGCATCGTATCAGTGGTCTAAGTCAACTCAGGCACTATCTGACTAAAACAAGTTTTATCATTATATTTATGCAAAACCTGTAGGGAGAGAATGTTCCTGTTTAAATTTCCAGACTGGTCAATATTCAGCTTGCTTTTGGAGAAACACTCTCAGTGCTGTGTATCAAGGGAGAGGGCAAAATGCCTTTACTCTTTTGTCCATAAGCAGGAAAATTTAAAACACCACTTGTGGCTATTACATGAAATCTGGGTTAGGTCAGATTCTGAAGCATGACACCACACCCCATCATCATCACTTATCCAAAATGACAACGAAGAGGTTCCTTAGATTAAGACTTCTAAAATGGCAAATATTCTACTTTACCTTTCCTCACATTTGCATGCATTTTAAACTGAGCTGATGTTTCCTACAAATTCCCATGACTTCCCCTCGTTGTAAACTAATACCTGAATAAACCTTCTAATTTTGGGGGAAGACACTGTCATGATTGAAATTCTAGGAAATATGTTCTCTACACTTTTTCTGAATCTGCCTGTAGAGCCTTCTCTTTCCCTTCTAAGAGGATGAGGATGATATGGCTGAGCTGAGGTTTGCTTTAGCCCCCACATTCACAGACTTCTGCACGAATGGTTTTAGCCTACGACCCTGTGTGTTGGTTTTTCACATGTAACTACAACCACCACTAACATTATTGCTGTTTAATACTGCACACAAGCCTCCAGTGCACAGTCACACACCACCATGGCCAGAAAGCTCTGCATCCAGACAGTTGCCTGAAATGAGGCCCCCCTTCCGGAACATCAACACACATCTAGTACCAAACAGCAAAAATCCTAAGGTCTGTGCTTCCAAATGCAGTGTGTCCTACTTAAAAAACAAAACAAAACCATTAAAAAAGGCATCTCAAGACTTTCTCCACATTTCATTCAATGTTTCATGCCTTAGTCTTGAGAGAGTGACTGAAGAGACAAAAGACCCTTAAGAAGATCTCCAGTCACAAAGAGTCTCATCAGGAAAAGTGGAATTCTGAAAAGTCTCCTAAAATACTCTCATCTTTCAACCAGCAGGGAAAAGAAATATATAGAAAAAAAATCAGTAACCAGATAGATTTTAGCTTAGCAACAACAGCACTATTTGCAAATTGACAAGGGAATGGTAAGAGCTTTTGGAACTCCTACAGAAATATCAGAAGAACTTTGCTGAGAAGTAAGGAACAAAATTTTATTTATTAAAATGCATAAAGCTATGCTGCTTTCCACATGCACCCAGCAAACACTGTGGAATAGGATTTCACTCCTCAGTCACAGTAGCATCTCTCACAGACATCTCAAAACCATCTGTGCCTATCCCCTGGATACCAACTGCAGACATGATCGGTGAGTCCAAGGAACCTCCACATCTCTGGAGTTTTATTTCTTACCTTCCTAACTTCTCCCATACTCTAGAGACCACGGGAATTCCATAAGTTTCATATGTTAAAGGAATGCTTTTAATGTTGACTATATTGACAATACAGGATTTCTGTTTAAACTGACTATATCTAAGGCATTTAAAGAAGACACATGTAAATCCTTTTGTATTATAGAGAAGAAAGTAAGTATGAACAAATACATTTTATAGATTTTGCTGTTGGGGCTTTTTAGACACAGTATGTAATTAAACAGTGCTGAAATGTATCACAGAAACTGTTTCAATACCTTTAAAAATTGCTTTAAATGCTCATCTTCGTGTAACCAGTCTTTGTAGAGAGAAGTCCACTGAGACACCAAATGCAAGACTTTTCTTTTCCTACAGGACACATCAGAGTCATCTTCTTTCCCATGGTGGTTCTTAGCACAATAGGTGCAGTAGATTAAGGAACACATAATAAAGTCTCACAGAAACTTTAAAATTACTGGTAAAGACTTTACAATAATCTCATTTGCTAATGAAAGATTTTTTTCACTGCATTGCTCAATTTGACATGTTTTATCCTGCCTGGAGCTTTAGGAGTTTCTTAACTTTTGGGAATGAAATTCTCAGTAATAGGAATGTCAATTCATCCTCTGTGACAACAGGAGTTTTTTCCCTTGCAGATTAGAGAGGTGAGCCTATAAAAGTAAAATCAATTCAAAAGGAATGTTCAGTCATATCTTTTCTGCAGAACTGAGAATGAAGCTTTGTCCTGCACACAGATGCCAATGTGAATGTCTGTGGGAAGGAGGGCAAAGCATCACTAACAGTAACACAAAAAACAGGCAAAGGAAGTCAGTTTCTTTTTGTCTGCACAAATTACATTATCTGCAGAAGTAACACTATTAAAATAAAATAAAAACCCCCTGAAATACTATTTCTACCACTGTTCTCTATTCATAAGGCAGAAAGACCAAATATCACATGCTACCCACTCTGTACATTATTCCTGTCCCTTTGTGATTCTTTCTTTTGTAAGGTAAAAAGATCATGTTTTCACCACAAAAGTTAAAGACTGGAAAAAGATTTTTAAAAAAAAAAATTAAAGAAAGGAAATTCATTTTATAGCCACAAGTATATTCAAATATTGATCCATAGCTTATTGAAGGCATTGGAAATACATGAAAATAATTCTTTTATCTCATAATGAGTTAAGAAAAGTACCCTGTATCACATGATAGAAGGAGCAGAGACTGTTAAATTCTTTACTTTTTTACCTTATGTATTCTGAAATGTGTTATGCACACGTAGGTATTTGATGAATTAACATAACCTGGGAAGGTTTTAACCCCACTTGAAATTCTACCTTGTCACAGTCATAAAGGTTTATTTATCTTAAAACAAAAACTGTTGTAAAATTGCATTGTTGCTATGAGTTAGGCATCTATTTCAAAAACAGGCATGTAACTCTGCTATAAGGTTCAACAATAGGTAAAACTACAGGTAAGTGTGTGACCCCTGTGAATACAACACTCAATAAAAGGATATTGCCTCAGAAGTGCCTGGCACAAGTCATCAGTCGTCATGAAAACGGTGTATGTGAGAAGGAAGTCATCCAGGAGAGTTTCTGCAGAGGAAGACAAAAAGAGCCCAAGGTACAATACATTAGTAAGAGCAGGAAGAGAGTATCTACTCCTTTTACTGCGCATGGCAGGAACAGGACCCCCACCCTTTAAAAAAAGGTCCTAAGAATAAAGAATACATAAACCTTTACATTTCAAAAAGTTAACGATGTGTTGCCACTGCAGAGATCAGTCCCTTTATTTGACAAGCACATCCTCAGCTCCCAAAACACCAACAGGCGCAAGCACACACAAAATAATCCATAATAGTTCAGGAATCTGTAAGAAAGAGTTTTGTAACAAACACTGCCATCCTGGGTTAACTCAGCTGCACACAGAGCAGCATTTCCACACATTAGCTTGTTCTGGAAATACATAAGATTCAGATTGTAGCAATGGGAGAGAAAACCAGGATTGCCATGAACTGTGATTACCATCTCTGCACATTAGTTGAGAACCATGACATAAATATATTCAAATCTTTAGCTGGTTGGTTAGTCTTGTGGGCATCACTGTAAGTGCTGAGATGTTTTCTCTACAGTTTGTTCATTAATGAAGGTTTTTTTCTCCACCTGGTTTCTACCTGTTACAAAACCAGGCTCAAGGTACTTACTAACAGAGCATCCCTACACACTGCAGTTGCAGCACCTCCGGTTGTCAGGATGAAGACCAGTTTGGATCTCAATGTAACTTTTTTATTCCACATTCCCATGTCACACTATTTTTAGGATTTTCCAAACCCTTACTGCACACATCACTGGGCTGAAAGCACTGGTTTGCTCTTGGATGGCAGGGCTCAAAGTAATCTCATGGTGATCCTCAAAAACCCAGTGGCAGAATGGAAATAAGACCAAGCCAGACTTTTCCTGGAGGTGCGCTACAAAATGATACAGGGCAACCATCAGAGATGGCAACAAAAGAGAATTTGTCTTGATCAAGGTACTTATTTTTCCCTCCTGTGAGGATGCCCAATCACTGTGATAGGTTACCTGCAGAATCTCCAACATCACCATATTAAGGACTTGCCTGTGCAAAGCTCTGAGCACCCTCATCTTACCAAACCTCCTTCCAGTGTGGGTTGGACCCAATGGTTTCACAGCTCCCTTCCAAATGAAATCATTATAAAATGCTTAAACAAATTTGATTACAATTTTAGTAAACTACTCATACATGATGCACGATTTAGGAGTGAATCTGTATTTGGTTCATACAACAAAATCTTTTACGCAAACAGACAATTTTATCCGTCTTTTTAACCACTAAATAAAAATGTTTCTGTTTGTTTTTCTGGTTTTGTTTTGTTTTCCCCAAATGGTAAGATTTCCTCAAGTTTTGAGGGATTCCTGTTGACTGTATTTCTTTTAATTTCAGCAAATACTCAGTGTTCCCTTTAACAAGAGAACAACTCTGTTTCTTTCAGGTAAGAACAGAAACATGGACAGAGGCTGAAAAATAACAGAAATTATTCCAGTTATACCGTAGAGCAAAAATATTTTACCAGTATAACTAGCTGGTACTAGTTAGCCCCAATTACACTAAATTGTGATTGAAGTGGTGGATTTACAACTGCAAGGACTGAGGGCCAAACCACACCTCACATGAGAAAGATAAGGCTGAGCCCTGATTTCTGTACCCAGTTTTCTCACTATTTGTTTGTGATCTGTTCTGGTCCAAGCTGGTGCTTGTGTGACTGTGCAACTGAGAGCATCCCAGCAGCTTTTCACAGCAAGGCTGCAATTTCACAACAATTTAGACCAATTTCCCTTACAGCTGCTTTGGACCTTATCAGTAAATTATTGATCCCATCGCTGCAGTGCTCAGTGGCAATGAGGATTCATCCATCCATCATTCACAGAGAGATGTCACACAGCTAAACATGGATGGATAGCTAATGACATCCACCCTGTGAGCATGGGATTCAAAATACCTCCAGTGTCTTTTAGAAAAATTGAAATAAGTCTATCTGGCTCAATGCATTCAACACTGCTGATCTAGAAGGAGTCCTGATCTAAGGACACGTAGGTTAAACCCCTTGTACTCAGAAGGAAAACAATTAAATTCTTTATGCTACCCAACATTGTTAAAAATGGTGGAAAGTATTATCTCTGCATAAAAAGAGTATTTTGTCTCAGTAAATGAAAAGACATGGTGAACAGCTTGTTCTCTATCTGAAAGGTCATCTATTCATTCTCTTGCACGTCTTTTGGATGGTACAATGAGGCTATTAAAGTTGGAGGTTTCACAAACATTTATTTGGAAACAGCTGAGCTTGGAGTCAACAAACACATTTTAGTTCTATATTGAACTATGTGACTGTTCAGTGATTCCTCACAAAGTCAAAGAGACATTTACAACAGATTATTTCCCTAATTTCCTGCTCTGTGTAGGTGATATCTGAGTTTCAGCAAAACAGTTTCTTTTCCACACACATGACTTTAAGTCCTAGTGGAAGCAAAACTGCAATACTTGTCAATGAACTTCTCTAATTGTTCAAAATAGTGTAAATTTATCATAATAACTGGTGTTTAAAAACAACATATAGGTTTGTTTTTATTACCTGATAATCTGTTTTCCAGATGTCTATCTTCAATTCTCCCAGCATCCCAAAGTGTTGGAATGGAAAGAAAGGCTGGTTGTACTATAATGTCAGTTTTTTGCTGTTTTGTTTTACTTTCTTGCAAGAACTATGTTATAGACACAACTAATGCAATTCTCTCTCAAAAAAACCCCAAAACACAACAAACCAAACAGTGATGGAAAGTCAGAAGCTGTAAGTTTGTTCAGGTAACTTACAATTAGTTTCAAGCCCTCTGTTCATCTCCCTCTGTCTCCATGTCCTTCCATTCACAGCCTCTGGTTTCTAACAACCCCATCAAAACAAGGTATACCACTCAGCCCAGTTAAAGTTGCACATATCTATATATAGTGATTTCTTTCATCCCCTAAATGCAGAAGAAATGCTAAAAAGAAAACTTATTAAATTATGTCTCCCACAGCTTGTGTATAGGCTAAATTTCTTCAAATTACCTCTGAACATGTTTAGAAATTTAAACCCTAGAGGAATGTTTTGAACAAAAAAAGTCTGGATTATACATGTGGTCCATTAATAGCATCACTCATCCGTTAAATTACTGTAACAAGTAAGCAATGAAAGTGCTTTTGCAAGATTAAATATCTATTACCATACATCACCTAAAGACTTTACAATAATATTCATATTTTAAAATGCCTGAACTGGCTTGTAGGTATTTCCCTGAAGTCCTACTGTTCACTGTAACTATCTTCTGTATTTTCTTCCTAAATGCCCTGTAATTTAAACTCATTCCAGAGTGTTTTTTCATGTCATAGCAGGAACACAAAACCTGAGGGTGTACTGATACTTCAGAAATAATTTGCTCAAAACAAACAACTGCACACTTGTCAGACAGTTTTGGATATTAAGACACATCCACAAAAAATGATTTGCTGGTCTTAATCTACAAAAGGGGAGAAAAACTAACCATGGGAGGATTTATTCACATCATATTATTCATTCTGCTACTAATGGCCACTAAAAGCAGTAAATTTGAATGAGGAAGGGCTGTAAGTGTACAAGTTGGGCTGACAAATATGAAAAAAACTCTTTCTGGGTTTTTTTCTTTTTATTCAAATTTGGTTTAAGAGTTAAAAAAGAACAATTCCAGTCAAATCATTAATAATTTACAGTTCACAATACCCCCATTCAGAATGGCAGTGAAATGCATACCCCTTTTAAAATTTTACTCCATGTTCCAGTTTCTGCTTAAATTCATGACAATTTTCCCTATTATTCCTATAGAAAAAGATTTTTCTAGCATTTGTAGCAAACAGTGTGAATAAAATGTAGTTGGAAAAAAAACGATATTGGAAGGAAAATCTTGGTGCAAAAGCCTGTGATGCTATGATATTTTTTTAATTTCTCTTCTTCATGAATTTTTTATTTAATCTTTTTTCTTCTAACTTTTTTTTTGTTCCTCACAATTTTCCTTTCTTTGGCTAAGCAATTATTACAAAGTCTGCAGCTAAATTGCAGCTATGGAATATTCCATCTCAAAGACAATTTCAAGCATTTTAAAGCTTTGTTAAGACATGCAACACAACCAGCACGAGTCCCACGGCCTCCTGTTCGTGCAGCTCTTTGGGGGCAGCCTTAGGCACTAATCTCACCACACCAATTGTGTGCAAGTTCCATAGGCATAAGAATAATAAAAAAGCAAGTGCTGTGCTTGTTTGTTATTAAATAATCAATTTGCACCAGCTTCTGCTGAGACAGTTTCTCCCAGGCTTTGAGCCCTCTTCTTCTCCCAGGTGAAATAAAGCACGGGCACAGCTTCACCAGGAACAGCTAGTACTGCTCCTCCCATTTCCCTTGGATGGACAAGTCCTTCTGCAGGACATGTTCAGGGTAAACGAGGGAAAGAAAGAGCAGCAGACAGACACCTCACCCATGTGAAACATTTGCTTTCAACTGGTTACTGAAGGACCCAGCAACACATCTTCCTGAGAAGTTCCTACTGCATGGCGTGTATAGGGTGATGACAGCCAATAGCAATGATGGTGTATTTGGTGGGAAGGGGAACCTAAGGTCCCAGAGACAGTTAATATTAGATATTTAAATAAATAAAATAAATAAAGTAGCTAGATGAACAACACGTCGTGTATTCCCACCCACT
The DNA here is from genome assembly GCA_013399225.1 of Rhipidura dahli. Lineage (NCBI taxonomy): Eukaryota > Metazoa > Chordata > Aves > Passeriformes > Rhipiduridae > Rhipidura > Rhipidura dahli. The sequence goes on along the minus strand of VXAC01001105.1, from coordinate 340,255 downwards.
TAAGAAATAGACAGGATTCCCTGCTGCTTTCCACATGCCCACGTATACCTCTCTAACAGAAGATGTCTTTTCTCTCTGAGAAGACAACTCTACAAATACCAGCTCAAGGTGATGGTACACTTAAAAATGCCAGGAGGAAAGAATGGGTTTCCTACATGGGTCTGCACATCAAATCTCATTTTCCAATAGTTTCTTTTCTCCTTTCTCCACCCTCTTCTCTAGGCAAGGTATCAATTACTAAGGCTGAGGACAGAAATTAATACATATCTGTAGAGACAAATAATCTGTGACAGATATTTAACAAATCAGGACAGGCAGTACACTTCATGGTGCTGCCATGTCAAACATCTGTACTCTCTTCTCAAACTGGAGCATCTTCTCAAACTACTGCAGTGGTACGAGGCATCAGCAGAGCAGTCTCACATTAATAACTTGTAACATAAACATTCAAAGAGACTTAATCTAAAGGAAATGTTTTGCCAAATGGAGTAACAGTTAGATTCATTTGATTAAATTAGATATATTTAAGGACAGCTCTAAAACGCAAATACTAAAAAGCTATCTTACAGAATGAGTGAAGAAGGAAAAGCAGGGAAACATTCAAGTGTTGCAGACAGCTACACACCTCTAACTACCCACCTAGCAATTTGTATGTTCACATAATATTTACCAACATGCACATGCACCAAGCAGCATCTTTAGACCCCCACAGCTGAACCAATACTGCATATACATGTGCATTACAAACATGTCCAATAGCTCAGGCTGCATTTGGAATGCACCTACTGCCCTACTGCTAATATTAGACACACTGTCCAGCTAAGCCAGATATAATTATTCCTAATGCCTGAGACAGTAATCCCTTTATACCCACAAGAAGAGATAACTTGATGACAAATTCCAGTTTGTCCTGGTTTTCCGATCACACTACTACATCCTGAATAGATTTTGGTTTGTTACTTCTCAGTGGCTACCAATAAAAAAACTATAAACGAAAAAACAAATGAACAAACAGAAGCAGAAAAAATAAGCCAAACAAGTCCTCCCACTTCTGGTGACAAACTGATTGCTGAGATGACAAGAACCATTCTCTTTTTCATATCAGACTTTACAGAGCATCTTTTCAGACTCTGTTTTTTCGACTCTGTAACATTTCTTTTTCCATGTTCTATCCTTTCCATTGCATGCTTACTTAAATATTATGGAAAAAAATAAAGCTATGCAAAACAAGGCAACAACAGGATTTAAAACATCCAATGCATGGAGCTTTTTTCTTGTAACTGCATGGCTTACAAAAGGTAAATTCCTCTATACAGAGGAATATAAGCATACAGACTCTATATTCCTTTCTCTGCAGATTGTATATGTCACGTACATGTCATGTACTGTTAGTTGGGAAGAGGGTACTGATAGTGAAATCTGTTAAACTGCAAAGAAAAGCAAATAATCTTCTTCTTTTTTTTTTGTTTTTTTTTTTTGTTTTTTTAACTTACCACTATTCTGAACCCAAATCTCTTTGACTTTGCACTGTACAAATCCATTGTGAATGGCTGTGCAAGAATTACAGAAAGATTTAAGGGTTTTTCAGGCTTGTATTCCACACTAAATCGGATTATAAGAAAATATAGATAAAGCACTGGAATGCAAGTTTTTTTCCACTTTATGCAAAGCAGCAATTCAGCTTTCTCCAAGGATTTGCTGGTGGAGGCTAAACCTGTATGGAGACTGAAGGAAAAACCAAACAACAGCAGCAGAAAAGAGAAAAAAATTGCCCGAATGAACAAGCCACTGGAATTCAGTAACTCACAGGTTAAAACTACTCTTGCCATTGTAGTGGCAAGCCTCAGTCATGCTACAGAGCATTTGTGGTTGTCACTACCTGTGTATGAGAGAATTAAACTGAGAGAATGAAAACTCAGGCACTGAATTAAAAATATAACACTCTAAACTCTCTGCTTTCCAAGCAGAGGGAATCACTAAGTGTCCTTCCTCTCAACTTAGCTTTCAGAAATGTAACAAATGAAAAAGGTCATAACATCTTCTTCATCCTCAGCATGTTAGAACTTCAGTATAATGCAGTGCTCATCAGCATGTAGGAACTCCAGCAGCACAACATACAAGTGGGAGCTTCACATGCATTTTTCAAACATCAATGAAAACTCTGAGGTTTTTTTTTTTAATTTGTGTGGCAATGAAATCTCTTTGGTGCTTGGGGAGGGGGGATTTTTTTAAGACAAAAATGAAGAGAAAAATAAATGTATTTTGGACAACATAGAACTAATTCTAAAAACCTTTAGCTGTGCCATTTCCCATTTGTGACTATGGCAAAGATGATAAAATGACCATATGGTCAGCTCCTGACATCCCCTTATGTTAATACACTTACCAGTATTAGCCAGAATTACAAATTTAATAATCATCAACAACTCTGCTCTCATTTACATTCACTGCATCATCCCTGCCTTGCAGGACCAGACACTTTTCTCTAACGTTTTGTGAGGCTCATCCCCCAGAGTATATTTGGAAAAAAAAAGTCAACAGCTAGACCAGCTGAATCCTTTGGAATTTTTGTCCTCCTGTCTGTGACTGAAAACCTGGGATCAATAACACTAATGCACCTTCTGACCTCATAGCACATGTTGGAAATAATTTTTTAAAAAGAAAATATTCACTGATGGGGTTAGCAACACCATACTGATCAGAAATAGTTAAGACTTGCATCTCTCAAAATCAAGAAAAGCAGCCCTGTGAGATGGGGTTACAGCTGGGCAAACAGACAGATGAGCCCTGTGCCTCAGGAAAATGGATGCTGATTACTTGCTATTCTATAGGGAATAAATACTTTTTTCTATTTTAAATATTCAGTCACTTAGTTCAAATTAAACCAAATGAGGGCTACAGCAAAGCATTTTCAAGTTTTTTCAGCCTCTCAGTGCTGAAATCTCATAGCCTTGATAAATATAAATTCTTGTCACACTTCTTCCTCCCTTCTGCAAAACGAGACAAATTATAACACACCTCAAGGCGGACAATGCTACATGTAGGTTTTTTGTGTGGTTTAGTTCACACATGCAGTGCACTGAAACCTTTCAGCAATGCAAACACAGGTCCTGAGAATTGAGTTGTAATCAGAAAATTGCTTGTTCTGCAGAAACGGAAAAACAATTTGATGGCAGCCAACTCTTTTCAAAGATAGAAGTTCCTCAGTAATCTGTAATTCCACAGCAATTTACTAAAAATGTCAGGATGTTTCTGAGTACAAACAGTAAATGCAAATTGCTATCTGATCTAGTAAGATATTCCTCATGTCTGAGAGGGTGCTGAGAGCTCCCAGAGCTCCCCTGCACTCTGGTGAATGGCAATGATGCTCAGGACCTTGCAGGATTAGCCCTTAATTCACAATCGAATTCTCTAATAGTGCTATGCCACCATGGACACAGCACGAAGCAAAAAAATGAAAATGATGTTGAGAAAGAAAGGTCAATGAAAGAAAAGAACATCAATATATAATTTGCTGCTAATGTATTAAAACAATTATAGTAGTTATGTCACCTAACCACTGAGGCACTGAGAATCAATGCACAAAGGCATAAAGAGCAAGACATTTATTTCTGGCATTATTTTAGAAAACTAAAACGTATAAGGCCAAGATATTTAACTTGTACAACCACATTTTTTATTGGAGCACAGAAGTCAGAAGTAGGAATCATTTCTAAGGTCATCTCCCAGAAATTTCTGGCAGCATTTTAACATCTGCAGAATGAATCAAACACATTCTGTCTGGTAAGGTCAAAGATCCTCCTAAAGTTGCATTCCAGTTGCTGCTATCACATGTATTGGAGCAGTTTCTTATTTTATTGGAGGCACAAAAACCACAGGCAGAGAGCAAATGTCAAACTCGTCCAGCTTTAATGAGACCCTAATTTTCCCCCATACAAATCTGAAGTTCTCTTTCTTCCCCCCAGGTATGAGGGAGCCCTGGTGATTTATGTGCAGCTGTAATGGTCAGGGTTACTTGAAATTATTGGCCAAATCCTCTATGCCTAATACATTTTGAAGCATTAGAAATGTTGCCTATAGCAGTCACCCTAAGATCTTGATACTTTTTATTAGAAATGTGCCTTTGACTGCTGCATCTAAAACACTGAAGCTTCCCATGCAGTGAAACTTGACAGTATACAGAGGTATTTTAATGCACATGTGAAATGTGAAATCCTCACGCAAGCACAAGGCAGACACTCCTTGTTCACATCAGGCATCTCCCAAAGTACTTGAGGAGAAAAAACCCATCCTCTCTTTCCATCGATTGATTAAAATAAGCCAGCCAGGCCTGGATTGCCTGGAGCAGCAGGACAGAAGATAAAAGATTTAATGGTTCCCTTTCATCCTTCTGCCTGCAGACCAGCTGCCTGAGCACAGCCTGCTGTGATGTGCCCTCCTGGGTTTGCACCTCCAGCTTGCACATTGCCTGGCACCCCAGGCACTGGTGTGGCTCAGTGAAAGTTGTACAAGCAAGAACAAGGCAAGGTTCTACTTTTCTGCTTCTGTCTTGCACAGGAACTTCTTGGCATCAGTGCCATCGCCCTCATCCCCGGGCAACCAAGGAGATGCAATGTCTCCAGCTTGGACCCCTCAGTGACACAGATTCCAGGTGCCACCAACAGCTGCCATTGCCTCAGTGGTGCCAGCAGGACAGGACTTTGGTTGCCTGGTGGCAGCACAGCACACAGCCATCCTACAGCAGCTGACAGCAGTGCACAGAAAGGGCTCTACCCTCTCTCCCCTCTGCCACTGGAAGCCTGGTCCCACCAAATGGGTGCTCTAAGGTGCCTTTAGGCTGCTCGAGACTTTTGCCTGGTACACCACACATTCCAGTATAAAGGGAACTTGAAAACTGGACATTCATCTTTCAGAAAGTTAACACAAAGGAAGATGCACTAAATCTTCATTCTTTTCATTTTTGCTGTCCAACATTTCTATGGCATTGAATAACCAAGTTTCAGGTTCAGCATGTCTTTGTCACTGCTGAATTGGAAAATATACTCCTAGGAAACAGTAATCTTCAAATTTAAAACATATAAGCATAAAAATCATCACATCTTCTAAAAATGATTGTGAGTTCCTAATCTCTAGATCACCAAGATGCTTTAAAACAGCCTGCTTCTCAGTGACATTTCTGAGACCATGAGCCCAAATTTTCTGTTTACAACCCAAAAATAACATATATATTTGGCTATATACATTTAAAACCTCTTAATTGGCATTATTTTCAAGTTGAGACTATTAGTCCCAAAAGGCTTTACTTCAAAATCCACTGTATTTGGACAACATCCAGTCCAGCAGATTATGACAACTACAGTATAGTGACAAGAATACATTCCATGCTGGTACATGACATGGACAAAGGACAAGTCAAACTACACGTGGCAGTGCCCCACCTAAAGCTCTGCAGGTCAGGCACAGTGCCCAGATTTCAGTGTGCAGCGTTATCCCACCAGCTGCTGCTAACTGCTTCCCTTACAGCCAGAGGGACAGCTCCCTTAAGGGAACAGAAATGTACAGATCCACACTGTGTATTTTTAAAAGTGTTTAGCAAGAAGCTTTGATCTATTATTTTCCCCCCTACAAGGCAGCAAGGGGAAATTTCTTTGTGCTTCAGCCCAAGGAAGGAGATATAAGGAGTATCTTGTTTGCCCCTGGGAGCCAAATTACCATAAATATGCTAAGCAGTGCAAGCTCCCCAACATGTGGCACTGGAGCATGTGCAGTAAACATCACAGCATCTCTTCAGGGAAGCCTAGCACGACAAAGCCTCCACTGGCAAAACGCTCCTGGCTTCTGTAGATTTGACAGAAGTGCCTATAAAGGGAATGATGGCATTTTCATCTGAGCAAGAACTGTTTGATTTGGTCCAAATCTCTGCACAAGATGGGAAAAGCATGCACCAGACTAACAAACAGACCACACAGCTCTTCCAGCACATGAAAGGTCAAGTGGTGGGATATTTTTGGTGTATTGGGTCACACACTAAAGGTTAGGGTCTTGCATACACAGCTGTGGCCCACTGTCATGTAACCTCAAAAGCAGAGTCACTAAACATCTTCTGACATATGGGGGCAAAAGGCCCAGCCAGGGTGCTGCATGGCTGTGATGTGTTACAGGCTCTGCTGGGGAGGGGAAAAAGGGGAGGGAGGAATGTGTCTGGCAAACCCCCGAGGAGACCCAGACAGACACTGGCATACTGCAATGTCACAGCTGCACTGGAGGATGCCACTTCCAGCATTTTGCCCAGGCTTATGGGCAAACAATGCTCAGATCCCTCTGAAATAACTGATGCAATGTCTAACAACACATCTGCAACGCAGCACAGGGGGGTGGCATGAGGAACACGACATCCAAGAGAACCCAAAAACCAAACAGGGCCATGCTTGCATCTTGCATTTCCACACCTGTCTTCCTCCCCACTCCCCAGGGCAGTGAAGCACAGCTTCACAGTATAAAACCAGAACAATGAGCACCACAGCGCTCTTAAGGCAGGTGCATTTTGCTTCCCCATGTGGTGAATGGGTTCTAAAAAAAATCGGATGAGTTTCATGATGGTGGTGTTAAAATACATTGTTACACTAATTGTAGACTTACTTATAATACAATAGGTTCTTAAATTATGACCTGAAATTGTACTTGCTACACTGAGATACCCAAATCATTCCAGGAACAGGTTAACATGTAATAAAAGACAGCTTTTCTCCTTACTATTATTACAACTTAATGAAGACAGCAATAAAAATATGACTTGCACATAGTGTGCATATGTATTAAGAACATCAAAAAACTTCAAACTATCGTGTTTGTCAGTACAACCCTGTGCTGACAGCTGAATAAAAGAAATCACAGAGGTTCTTGCTTGCACTGTTTAAAGATCATACAGGGACACGAGGAACAGACATTATCCAGAATTTAGCTGCTTGTAAGTATTAAAACACCTGCATGAGCATATTTTCCTGTAGCAGCTCAACTGTGATTGTGTGCAATTTGGCTGCTTGCAATACACAGCATCTCAATGCTACAATTTTAAGATAGAAGACATTTATTTTGATAATTTTCAAACTACTTACACTCATTGGGGAGTTCAGTATTAGATCCTTGGTTCAGCTGTACCATAATTACTCAGGGATTTTTATTTGATGGCCTTGCTTATTTCAGTTAAATAAAGTGGAAATACTAAGCAATGACAGATGAAAGCACAGTGGGGTAATTTTCTAAAGGTTTGTATTCACTTTCACCATTATTTTGGTTTTTCCAAGTCTTATGAGAGGCTGTGTTTTTCACACACACACTGGAAAGCATCTAATGCAAGAGATGCATTCTGTATTTCATGGAAAGTGTTCGACTTTTAGCCCTTCATCAAGACAGCCAGCTGTCTCCTGGACTTCCCAGGGCACAGAGGGATCTCCTTGGCTGACTGGTGAAGCCCCCCCTTCTGCACAAGCACACACGAATCTGACACAACATTACAGAAAAAGGTAAAAATCACAAACTGGGCTAACAGAAAAGCCCCTGTATTAAACGGTGCCTCTTGGAGCACCTGCTCCACAACCATGTTTCATCACTTCAGCACCTGGCTGTGACTAATGCTTGCTGCCATCTTTCATCTCTATAGCTCTTCTAGGCCATAAGTGCCAGCACAGTTTTCACAAAATGTGCTTTATTTTTCCAGTGTAGAGAGAAAAGGGGGCAGATCTGGGCTCAGAAGAGGGGGGAGGTACCTGCCAAGGCTGAGCACACAAACCCACTGCCCCATGCAGACAACACCAATGCTTTTGGCTAACACCATCAAATCTGAGTCAGATGGTGATCCCACTGCAAATTGCCTTTGCCGATTAGTTTTTCAAACCCTCTTCAAATTAAATAGGCTAACAGCATAATTTCTCCTTTTTTTTTTTATTATTAAACTGATTTGCTTATTCAATTAGTCATTAAAGGCAATTCTAAAAGATTATTTTTGCTTACTAAGAAGCGGTATGCCTTCCGTATCACCACCGGTTAGCCCATGGGAAATCATCAATTATGTGATGACAGTCTCAGACTGCTATCACTTTCCCATGGCTTCAGCCTGGTAAACACTTCTGCTAGGGTTCACACTTCCTATAGCTCCTTTCAGGTCACAAAAATAGTGAGCATGTATTTATTGTTCCTAAAGAGCCTGTTAGAGAAGGTAGCAAAGCATGTTTAAGGAAGACTCTGAGGACTACATACCACCCTTCAGCTACATGAATACTTCATATACAAGAACATACATTTAAAAGCAATTTTCCATATCAGTTTTTAGAAACACATCACCGATTACAGTAAACATACAGGAGCTGGAATTAATTCCATTAGGAGCTGCTGTTCTGAAGAAACAGTAGCCCACATCCCAGAAGGACAATGAACTATAATATGCAAGCTCATTTAATCACTGTATCCAATTACAAGGAGGAATAAATCGTCACACACATGCCTATGTCTGAATTTTAAAAAGTAAATAGATCATGAATAGTCAAGCCAAATCCTGTGAATTCCTGGATTCAGAGATTAGCAGGTGAAGTGGTGCATTCACTTCCCACTTGGAATTTTTTGTTCCGCTGATCATACGGAGCTGACATTCTCGGCAGTAGGGGACACAAAATTCTGACATTCACCTCAACGCAGTTTGTGTATGGTCTAAAGACAGACTTTCCTGCACTCTCTGCTCTGATGCACACCCAGGACTCCCCTAAGTAACAAGGGGTCCGAAGAGGAGCTGCCTTTCTTCCTACCACTACAAACAGCAGCACTTTGGGCAACTGCTCCTACCCTTTGCTGTAAACTCCCACATCCCAGACCCATATGACCATATGCTCCACAAGGATCTGAATCCTCTCCATTTGTCAAGAAAACCCAGTACAGCAGTTTCTTGAAAAGTTGATAGCATTTTCATGTTTTCCAGATGCTTTTAGAAAACTGTTATCAAATATTTAACATTCTATGTAATCAAGAACATAGTAGTAACTTCCCAAATTACATCTTAATAACCTGGACTCTCTGAACAAATTTCCTGTCCATTAAACTATGATGTAACATAAAATGTCCTATGGCCCATTTGCATGTCAGAACACTCAGCCCAGAAGGGAGATTAGATTCTCATTAATAATAACACAATCTGTACTCACACATCAAAGAAACAAACCTGTTCAAACTATTTACATAAGCTGCACAAGCAGCCCATGACATATTTGCCTGGAGAGATGGGCCATCGTGCTGGAGACTGTAACAAAAATTTCCTTCAAGCCAGGGATACTGCACACACCTCAGGAAAATGCCTTCTTTGCAATGGGAGAAGCACAGTTTCAGCTGGCAGAGACCTTCCCCTGCCTGCAGGTTTAGGCTTCACTTGTCCAACATGCCCAGGTTTCCCAAAATCTCATCCCAAAATCTCCCTGCGTGTGCTTTAGGGCTCCTGCCCACAGCAAAACTCAGAGGTCCCACGATGGCAATGGCTCCCCGGGGTGTCACACTGCCCTGGGGAAGGGGTCTGTGCCCATCAGCAGCCCCAGCACTCACAGTCTCCAAGGCATTTGCAAGCTGCTGTGGCCTAGGAGCTCTACAGCTCCTAGGAGGGAACAGACAGTGTCCCTTTGCTTCCCTGGGACAATCCAGGGGACAGGACAGCGAGGAGCCTGCAGCATGTCCAGAGCTGCCTCCTCACAACAGGCTGGGCTCCAGCAGGCCAGAGGTCTGCACCTGTTTGTCCATCCTAAGAAGCACCTGGCTGCCCCCAGGAAGCCTCTTTGTTCAACGCCTGCGCAGCTGAAGTGGAAGTGAGGAGGCATTTTGCCTGCTGGGAGGTGGGGTGCATGTGTGTGCTGATCTGCTACCTCACCCTGCTGTAGCCTCCCTGCCACTGCTTGAGGGCACGTACCAGGATGGCAATTTTCCACCTGCCTGGCACAGAGTTAAACTCTACAGACACCAGTGCAGACAGTTAACTTCCACAGACTCCTAAAAGGAGAAGCTGTAGTCACCTTAACAGGCAAAATGTTTGCATGTGCCCATTCCTGGTGGTTTTCACACTTTGGGGCAATGCTACATGGTCACTGCTGCTTTAAGGCTTGGAATGAAAACCCTTTGACAATGGGGATCTGACAAATGCTATTTGTTTGTGGTTGTTTTTCACTGTTGTTTGTTTGCTTCCAGCTTGTGGCTGTGCATCCCCCATGATGTTACTAACAGTATCAACAAACAAAATCCCTTGGAAAAGGCTCCTATGGGGCAGGGAATGAAATCCAACAAGGGTTTCATTATTGTATTGATGCCGAGGCTCGGAATTCATGGCTGGGAAAGAACAAAACCAGGATCTGGCTTTCTGGTTTTAACTGCAGTGGTTCCTAGAGAGAGGTCAACCAGTCCTAAATTCCAAGAAATGGATGTGAAGAGGGTTAAAGAAAGGCAGCTTGTGGAATTGGCAGAGCCTTGTGGGCAGTGAGAGGAGGAGGGTTAATAGCAGGAGGTGGACGCAGGGTGTAGAAAAAAGAAAAAAGGAAAGAAACTGAAAAGCAATAAAATGTGATGTATAAAAGCTTCTAGCAGTCCCAAGTCAGACAGCATGATTTCTCCATGATTACATCTCTCATTCTGGCAATTTATATCTCCATCAAAACTCAAGTTCAAGCAAAGGAATAAAATCACAATTCATGTCAAATGCTGTTGCAAGAAAACCAAAGTTTTTATCATTAGCTTCCATCAAAATTAGATCCATCAATGCTGCCACTTTATTTACATTCATCTATTTTCCCCAAACTTTCACCCCAAGATATTTTTGCACTCAGTGTCCTTGTAGCCATCACATTTTCACTTCAGAGAGAGAAGTATGATTTTGGTTTTAGAAAGATCTCACAAACTTTCTGAACTAAGACAAGGTCATCTCATGATCTCAGCCTGGATTGGGAGAGAGTGGTGTGAGCTGCTGCCACAGCTACAGCTCACATCGCTATATTTCACCTTATCTAAAAGATGGGACAAGTAATGTACTTTATTGCAGTAACTGATGCTATTCCGAAAAGCTCTTTCTGTCAGTGCCAGCCATACTCCATGAGGGTAACTGACATCTCATGAAAAACCTCTGGCTGTCAAAGTGCTGTAATTCTACTCCAATTTCAATCTTTGAAAAGATCAAAATTGACTCTAAAAAAACAAGCAGGACTGTCTCCAATGCCTACTACATAGACTCTCCTAAAAGGTCTTATACACCCCAAGGAATACCAAACTGGATCAAACCTTTCCCTCTAAAAAAAGCAACAGCAATGTAAATCCTGCATTACGAGCTTACCCATTGCAGCTAATGCACAGGGCTTCTGAATTTATGCTCAGTGCATTCTGTTCTATCCTCTCCTTTAAAGAATGGCCCCTCCACTCTCTCAAAACTATTCTTATTACAACCATCTACTCCTACATCCAACAGCCAATCTTCTCCCTTGCCCACTAAAATAAAAACCTAGCAAAACATGACAAACCACAGCAGAACACCCTGCCAACTTCTTCCAGCACACAGCGAGTTTGGCCTTTAGCAGCTGCTGCCACATCTGCTCTTTCTTCCTTTCCCTTGAAGATGCTAGAGAAGGCAGCAGCCACTGGCAGGGCAGGGCAGAGCCTGGCTCTGCTGCACCTGGTAATCCAGAATGTGTTGGCAGCAGTTTGCCAATGCCCCCAGACACTCTCTCTAGCAATTGTGTTTATTCAGCTACACCGCAAGCAGAGGCATCCCGTGCTGTAATGCAGCCCAGGGTTCCCAGCTATTAAGGGAGGTCTTAAGAGCCCACAAAAAGCCCATTGGGAAATAGGCAGAAATCTATACCAATTAATGGTTCACAAATAGGTCTTGGGTTGTGGCTCTTTGTTCTTAATCTCCCCGGGTGACCTCTGAGCCCAGGGATTTACAGAAAGCAGTAAAGCGGGAAAGAAAAGGACTGCACGAGTACACTGCACAGCCAAGCATCACCTAACAGCCGTCACAGGGAGCGTGACAGGGAGCTCAGTAAAGTAACAATAATTGCAGTTTAGCTATAGCCAAAACCAGTCCCACTCTTGTTCACAAAAAGACCAAGGCTGCTACTTCCATAGTACTGAGAAACTGTTTGAACTCAGGGCATGTTAAGAAGGATTGCGGGGGAAGGAGGAATTAACAGCATGAGAGTAAATTTAGTTCACAAGAGGGGGAAAAAAGCTGCTTTGAAGAACAGATTTCTTTCAGATTCTTAATACACAACCTCAAAGCACAGGTCTGCAGTGAATCCATCCTTCCACCCTGTGGGCGGGGAATGAAGGCGCTCTTTATATTCCTCAGAAAATGTTAATCTCACAAGAAAATCATTGTATTATTGCAACTTGGAGCACTGGAAACACTGGAATTCAAATTCTGAAGACAGTGCGTGAACTGTTTTCTTGGACTCAGAGAGACAGTAAGCATGCCAACGTACAGTTTTATGTTTTCAGCATTCTTACATAAAAATTCCCCCATTCCATAAGAGCTTTTTTCAAAAAAAAAAAAAAAAATCAGAATTTCAGAGCACCATCTCTGATTTTTATATCATTCCAGATTCTGCTTTCAGAAAGGAATGCTTTACTGCATCCTGAGAACACGTTTCCAACTTAACAACCATCGCACTGAGGGCTAATAGCAACACAGGAGTCATCAGTGTATGAACACGACTACCTAGGTCAGCAGCTGGGGAATCTTGGTGTCATCAAAGAGCTGATGCCTTAGGATTTTAGCTTTTATATTTTCATATCCTGTAATGCTTTAGTGTATAACTCTAAAATTCCGTATGTTAGCTACTTTTCTCCTATTTCACTTAGACAAAACAAATCCTCTCTAGGCTTGAACTTCAAGGACACCTTACTGTCTCAGGCTCTGAAATATGTAAAAAAAAAAAAAATGGGTTAAGGGGGGAACCAACTTGGGGTAATGATTTCATTACCTGAAATTTTAATTGGAGGATTAACTCCCTATAGGCAAATGGACCAAACTTACAAAAGTATGGAAACCCGTGACCCAGTTGTCCATTCTGGGTGTATTCCCTGGAGCTCTGACTGCCCAAAGTCTACCTTGAAGGCCCTTCAATATAACTGCTTTTATTCTCTTCATTTTGTCTAGCCTCTGTTTTTAGGTAGTCCATCAAGGCATCAGAGAAGCACAAAAAAAGAGTACCTGGATGACAGTGTCATTTTTCAACAGCTTGCAGATCAGGGTTTGATAGTAAAAAGCTTCAAGAAGGAAGAAAATGAGTACAATACTAAGAGGTGAGAATGATAAACAGTGAACCTGTGGTGAAGGGCCCCATGTTTGGGGATCCTGAAGGACAGGGTGGTCGGTGGCTCCCGCTGAAGGAACAGGATTGTGTGGACACTTCACATGAGGCAGCAACACTGATATTTCAGTTTTGCAGTTCCAGTTCCTAATCTCACAGCTAACTGACCTGCCAGTCCACACACCATCTGTTGCTATTTCTCTTATATTACTCTCAAAAATCAGGTCCTGCTTTACATCTACTACAAACAGCACTTTTTAGATAACTGTACATGTTTTACTGTCAGCTTCAGTGAGCCACATTCTGGGAAAACATGAAGACAGGGATGTATCTGGGGGCTGAGAGGATCTGGAATGCTGTGTCACCTCCAGTAGAGGTTGTCCTCTCCTTCCATGTATTTCACTCTTGGTGATCGAATTGCTGCAGGGGAATAGATCTCCAGTATAAAGAAGACAGCAAGAGTTACCACAGTCTAGATTAATTTCAGAATTTGGGTATGATTTTTTGCTAAGCTGATGTTGACCTGTTTTGGTTTTGGTGGTCTTATGGCTCACTAGAGGCAGTATGATATCAGGTGCAACAGAAGGGACCCAGCCTGCTTCATCTCCAGACCTGCAGCTGTGGAACTGACCTAACCTGCTGTGCAGCATTTGAGCCAGACAGGGAATCAACCGATGTGGCTGATGTATATTTAAGATGACAGGTCTCTTGATGAGAGAGATTTCTTTGGCATGACCCCTGTGCAGTGACTCCCCTTCGACTTTGTAGCCCTCAGTCCCAACCTTCTGACCTGGGAACACGAGTTATTTCTGCTACATTTGACACTGACCAGCCACACTCGAGTGATTAGAAAAGGATTCAGACTAAGGCAGAAACTAAGAAGCAACCTCTGCTATTCTTTCAATCACTAAAATACAAGAATTTTTATAAAATCTTACAAGAATTTTTTATCCCTCCCATACACTTCTGACTTAGCACCACCAGACAACTAGGAATTATCAAAAGCACCATTATGGAAAAAGTTCTATAGAAATACTTTTCAAATACACAAACATGTCTCTTTATGATCTCAGCTAATTAATGCATCTGTTAATTTATATATATATATGACCATATATAATTTCATATATCTGAAATACTTACTCCATTGATTTGATAGTTATATCACCTAGACTTCCAAAGTTATGAGAGCAAAAGGGATGTTACAAAAAACTGATTAAATGTCTTTAGGGTTACATTTCCAGCAAACTTACCAAATTCCCAGTGTCATAATATCTTATCTTCCAGGTACCTCATCAAAATGCTTTTATCACCCTATTTTGCAGTACAACAAATGAACATATTCTGCCTTTTTTTTGACTTAAAAGCCTTTTCCCCTGTCAAAAGAAAATTATTTTTACTCCTAAAAATGTTCTCCTGATAGACCTACACTTTTCAATTCTCTTCTGCTTAAAGGACTAAGATCATCAAAAACCCTGATACTGTCTACAATGCACATCTTCATAATAAATGGTTTCACACTAGGCTTTCATGACAGCTCCTTATCACTTTTTCACATAGCAAAAGGTGACAACTGGCAATAATAAATGACAGAATTAAAGGGAAAAGGCTGAGAAACTGAGAATACTATGATCCAGTTGGCTGTCATAGAATGGGTAGCTTTTTCTTCTGCAACTTTGACTCAAACACAGAACATTAAACACTTGGGGCTCTACCAGGTATTCTTGCACTGAATAGAAAAAAATGTATTAGGTGCCCACAGTGCACAATGTGCCTTGGTGCTCCTGGGCACACCAAAACCGTGTGTTTGTCTGGTGGCTCCCTCAGTTACTTTCTTTCCCTGAAAGGGTCTTTCTTGCTAAGTGTACCTACAGCATAAAACTATTTGCAGTGATGAACTGAAAAAGTACCATCTGTATCTCCAAAGAGAGTCCCCATCATGAAAAAGGATGTTTATGACTCCACATGTTGACTCTAGTTTCCCAGTCATTGGATACAACCGTGAGACAATTCAGGAGAAGCATTCCCAGACTTTGCCTTTCCAAAAGTTTGCCCAAACACAAGTTTTAGTGCCCAAGTGCAAATAAACCCTTTTCAGGCTCCATGCCCTCATTTCTCACAAAAAACTCTCTGAGCTCCTGACACAAGAGAGCATCTCAGACGTATTCCCCTCACTGGCACTTCCCATTATCTTTGGCACTGCAGCATGTGACACAGTCTGTCTGTAGTGAATCCCAGATGTGGTGCTCCTTCTGCAAGCTGAATCAGTGCACCACTGTGACAGAAAATAATCCTATCAAAGCAAAAAAAAACCCAGTTTCCAATTAAGATATCTAAATGTGCTTGGCACAAAGTCAGGCTAAGTATACCAGAGGAGATGGGGTAACATGACAATGTACAGGTGGACAGTTAGAGGATATCAGACCTTCCCATTTGAGCAAAAGCCTGCTGGCAGCTTTGGTCCCAACTTCATGCTATCCCCAGAGCTCCTGATTCTCTCGTCCTAGCTTCATGGCCATTTGCAAAGCCATTCAGCAGAAAATGACTCCCCCTCTGCTGCCAGATGAACTGATAACTCACTCAGCTGTCCTACCTATCTTACTATAATCTTAGATTCTGATTAATGCTTTCCAAACAGCAACATGCTGCATGAAATATGCCGGGTCAGATCAAAGATCCCCATAAAAAGAACCAGGTCTTCGACAGAGGATGCCCAAGGGAAGAAAAAAATCAGAAAAAGATAAATACAGAGTTATCTTTCTCAGACACACCCTTCCATCTTTCAGCAATGGGCAGTGTAGACTTTCCAAATGGGAAGTTGTATTTACACCACTCCAGTGATGGAGTTTTTGCCAGGATTTTGCTTAATTTGTTTTTAAACCCTTCCAAATTTTGGCTTTCACTGAATACTTAACTTAATTCAGTGAATTCATAACAATGAATTTTAGTTTAGCTCTGCATTATCAGAAAATCACTTCTCTTTATTAGTTATAAACCAAATGATTTCACTCTGTGAAATGTGAAAAGTGAAACAAGTGAAAATAATTGCCTCATTATGAAAAACAATGAATAATCTTTACATCTCACCTTCCCCACACAATTAATAGTTTTGTAGATCACCATATACCTCGTTTACCAAAGCTGCCTTCCTACAATGACCAGACCTAGACTATTTATTCTTAGATGTATTCAATCTATAATGCTTTTCACCCTTGCTGGCCTTCATTTTCAACCTTTCTGAGGTGGGGGAGAAGAAAGAATCATATCATACAAACCATATTTCACAGTTATACAGTTGTATAACTACAGCTCTTGCTCGGCTTCTTTCCTAATTAGCCTAAATACCGCTTGTCTTTTTGACCAATTCTGATCAAAAATTTCCAAGAAGTATCCACACTACCTCCATAGACCTATTTTCTGCACGATAATAGTCAAGTCAGCACCCTGCGGAATATGTATAATAAGAATTTCCTCTTCTCCATGGTAGAAAAACACATTACTTTGCATTTTTCAAACCTGGATCCCATTTACAATTTTACCCTGCAGTCACACAGAATTTTGTCCCTTTCATCTTTCTTCAGCCATAGGGCTGGTTTGAGGGGCCTGCTCCCAACTTATTTTCCCAGTTATACACTGCCCCATTCTTACTGCTTTCATGAGACTAATTTTGAGTTGGATCAACTTCCTGATCTAGCACAACAGCCCAAACAGGCAGTCAGGCCTGGGGAAAATAGGGTGTACAAGATAATAATCTTGCATGGCCACCAAAGGTGAAACTATGGCTTTATTTGTCAAGAGATCCTCAACCATTTAATAATACCAGCCTCAGATTTCATCCCACACTCAGCAGCACCCAGTCTTCAATGGAAAATTCCCTCCATTTTAAACACAATTTACTCCTACCTTTCATTTTCTCTCTTTTAAGTAATCATCAGTCCAAAAAGCATCTCCTTCCTGACCAAAATGATCTTTAAATTTCTTTCAGGATTTTTGACAAGGGACTTTATCAAAAGCATTTTGAAAATATGAATATAAGATACAGGCACACCAGATCAAATATATCCTCATGTTCTTTCAAACCTTTAACAGCTCTACAGGATACACAAGATATGAACTGTCTGCAAAAAAAAAAAAAAGCCCACATTTCCTTCTTCTGGGTATGTTTCTGTATGCATTTCTTCCTTCTGTGTCTACTGTACTGCCATCCAATTTCCCAGCACAAATTCATAACTTCACGCTGAAAATTTGCATCTAATCATACACCTGCAAGCAAGTCCAGCTGCTAGAGACATTAGTCCTTCTCTCCTGCTGTCCTCACCTGCACACCTCTCACTCCCTGACACCCTCTCCCTGTGTCAGGGGGGCAAACTTTGTGTCACTAACAGATTAAGTGGATCAAGAGACTTAACCATCTTAAAACTCATAATTTAGTATTTCCCAGGTTAGTGTCAACTAGGAGCAGCTCCCTGCATGGGTCTGCTACAGAGTCACATGGCAGACTGTAGAAGCACAAAGGCACCAGTGGCAGGAGTGGTTGGGAAAGGCTGAGCTGCTTCTTCCAACGGCAGCCACAGTTTATGCTGGAATAATGTATTGATAAAATGACAACCTTATTACTTAGATGTTCCCCAAATAGAACCATTTCTTTTAATTGGCATCACATTTTCCACCTTCCTCTGCCACTCAAGCTGCTTTATATGATAGATTACACACCACTGTTAGGAGTTCAGCAATTTCATATCAGAGTTCCTTTAGAAGTCTTCGGGGAGTAACATCTGATCCTGGTGATTTGTTACTATTCATTTTATTGATTTATTCTAAACCTACTTCTACTGACAGTCTAATTTAGAGATAGCTTAGACTCACGCTGCATAAAGCAATGGTCCTCTGCAAGAGCCTCCCCAGGTTCTCTTATATTGAACACTGATATATATTAGTATTTTTTTATCTTTTTTGTTATTCTTACACTGATGTGTTCAGCTAAACTCTTATTCCCGTCCTATGAACACGGCAGTAATATGCATTTAGCCCTCTTATTTTACCAAATCTTCCTAAAACTTTAGGGAAGAGTTTACAAAATCCATCAAAATTATGACTGATATTTCATTATGGAGGACTGTTAAGAGGAAGGGTTAGTAGGCACTTTTTCTCTCCATCCTAAAACCTGGAAGGTAGGATCACAAAGTGTTGGGCAAATATTTATCCCCATTGACATCACTCCACATACATCAGATACATTTACATTGACTGTGTGGCAGTCACAGGAGTACATTTTTCAACACCTTTTAATTATCAGTGAAAAGCTTAGTGAGCAAAAGACCTAACAACATCCTTCCTAACCGAGAAACAAAAAACATCAAAAAGCAACCAGACCTTTTTTCCTTTGGAATATTAAACAAAAGACAATCTAGAAAAGGCAGAGCTGTATCCCTTTTTCCCAATTTCATTTAGCAGCTGACCACAGTCAGTTCATGCAAGATAGTACCATTCTCCTCCAAGGTCACGTACATTCCGCAGAGGAATTCCACATTCCACTGCCCAACATCATAGCAGTGTCATTGGTGCAGTGTAGAAACAATGTGTTAAAAGTAACTCTTACGACACAGCACTTTTAGGACAAATAGACATGGTCTGAAGCCCCCCCCACCAGGTGAAATGTTACGATCCTAAAGATAAAACTGCATCTGTGTGACAGGGGAGAGCTCCCACTACTCCAAGGATCATGCACAGTCCCAGATAAGGTGACATAGCAGGTACAAAGGGCATTACTCCTTTCCTTTCTACTCCAATGAAATCCAAACCATGCTTACACTTTTCTGCCTCTGTTTTAGCTGTGTCACATGGATTTGTCCTCTTTTTCTGTCCCTTCAATTTTTCTCCAGGCCCTCCATCATTTGCCATCCCAACTTCTGCAACAGCCTAACAAAGCTGTCACACCTCCTCCCTGTCACAAGCCCTTTCACCCAGTCTACTACAAAGATACATCAGTTAATACTGACACCACCATGTTGCTCCAGTCGAACCATTCCTCGTTATTTCCTTTCTCCAGACCACCCTTTTCCTCTGCCTCTTGCTCTCAAAGACCTTCACAAATGAATCTCTTCTCTATTCATTCCCTAAAATGAATCCCTTAGTAGGGAGGTAAAAGACATGGTGTCAGCACATGCTGTTCTACTTCAGATTACGTTCTCCTTCAGCAATGTTCTGCTTAAGCTGCCTGAGAGAGGCAACCCAATGGACTGAAGGAAATGGTCTGAGCAATCCAGACAGGCCTGGAGTAGTAGCAGTGGATGTGATGATCACTACTTCATTCCAGAGGCTGCCAAACACTGAATGCAACCACCACAAGGCAAGACAGTACATTTGAAAATATACCAGCTGGAGGACACTCCAAAGATGACATCAGGATAATATGTAGAGAAGGAAATGCTGCTAACATCCAAGAAATAAAGATTTTGCATAAACGAACAATGACTCTGAAATAAATGTTATAGTCAATGGGAAGGGATTAGAGATCCTGATACGCTAAGATTTGGCCTCTTGGTGATTACTTTAAATAAGGGTTCAAATCCCCACCCTTGATGAGGATTAACCCAGGGGGTGTGTCTTGCACCTCCCACCTAGATATTGACATATTTGAAGTGTATCACTCCATTCAGTTTTTGAAACCTCAAACTGCACTCTAAAATACACACTCAGCAGACATTTCCCAGTGATTCCAACCACCTCAGTGATGACAGAAAAGTTGTTTGTAACAGAAGTTTAAAATTTCCATCCACCTCATGGTAGGAAACAAGAACGGTCTTCCTGGGGGTTGGTACCTAACAGGTTACAGTAACTCAGTGAGACCAAAACTTCCTCCTTTGAGATGGAAGGCTGGTAAGCCTTTGTTAGCTGCAAGCCCGAATTTAAGGTGATGTCCCAAGAATTTGCATATACATAGTCATCACAAAAATCCCTCAGTCATTAAGCAATTACTAAGTAAGTTAAACCTAAAGAGTGTTGCAAACCTCAGGCTTTGCAGACATCCTGCCTACAGAAGTAACCAGAGCAATAGACTAGTCTAGCTCAGCAGATTGCAGTGTCCTCTTCAGGTGTCCTCAGCTGCTGAAACAGTGCCCTGTTATGTCACAGGCACTGGGATAACTCTTCAGGTTGGGTTCCCACCCGTTTATTATAGCAGAGTATATTAAGCTGAGTGGTTAAGTTGTCTTGTTGCAGGTTTAGCAGCAGCTGAAGGAAGCCTTGGACATTGGGCTGGACCCCCATAAAATGTTGTCCAGACCAGCCCCAAAACTTGCTTTACACTCTCAGGTGCAAGCAGCATCTGCTGGCTTGGGCTAGAAAATGGAGGCTGGCTGGGAGTAACCCATGGCACATCCTTCAGCCACGTCGGTGCTTATCAAAGGCGGTGTTCCATGAGCACGCCAGCCCCAGGATGGTGGGTATTTTTGTTAACAGCCATAGAGGGCTGGAGTTATGATTTGGTACACAAAGGGTGGGAATGGAAACATGCACAGCATCCCTCCCTGGGAAGCAGTGCAAAGGGTCAAACAGAACAACAGCCCCCTGTGCACCAGTGAATGTAAGAACAGTCCTTTCTCATGTTCTTTACAGACACAAACGAGGAAACTGCACTGGGGGCTGCAGGGAAACCAAGAGGCCAGGAAGTCATCCTGGAACTGGCAAACAGACAGCAGGAGCAGCAGCTGGGTACAACAACATCATCCTGTTATGTTCTGCTAAGGTATGCCTGCTAAAACACACGCCTGCAGAGCTCTGTAACTCGATTGTTCCCTGAGATGGGCCAGATTTGAACCAGAAAAAATACAAAACCCAACAAATCCTAGCACCCAAACGGCAGAAGGATGCCTTCAGGTACACACACAAAGCTGTATATATGCACAGTCAACATCCCACACTTCCTCATGCCAACAGCAACTGAGTCTGCAAAACAAGCTGACAAAAACCATTACGGGGCATCCCCCTCATAAACCACTGGGAAACACAACTCCTAAAGTCTTTCATTTAGATGAAGTTCTGTATTTCCAGATTAATAAAGTCAGAAGAAAATGGTACCTGAGGAACTACCCTTGAGGGAGGGGAGGGCTGCTGGGCACCTTTGTGATGGCAAAAACCGAAGGCACAGCCACTTTGTTCTGTCCCTGGGATCCAGTTAACCCTGGCTACAGGGCAGAGCCTAATTGTTTCTTTCTAAAGGAGTAAGGATAAGGCAGAGGCAAGGGGAAGCTAATCAACCTTTAAATACTTTACCATCTGCTAACAACCAAGCAAGCAGTGGCTTAACAATTGCTTTGAGGACAGCTACCAGACCCTGTATATAACAAAAAGACCGGGCTTAGGAACAGCATCTCTGTGATCTGAGGGAGAGAGAGCAAAGAGGGGGGAAAGAAAGGTAATACATGGGAGGACGTATACAGCATCTAATGCTTTACCTAACAAGTGCTTCGCATTTACAAACACCAAAATATAATGCATATCGCTAGTAAAAATATAATTGTTTTCCAGCAAGATTGTAAGCTTATAAAATGAAGCAGAGCATAAAGACTGGCAGCTGATGTTCCCCAGTCTGTGTGTGATAAACATTAATGGGAAAACTTATTCTGGATCCAATATTTGACCTTAAAAGGCCAGGGAAGGATTCTCACTACACTGCCTAAGAGCTGGTTCAAGTAAATTACACCCGTAACTAGCCTAGTGCATCTGTGGAAGGAAAACCACCACAGCCTCTCTCTGCACTAAATATTAATGTCTAGGCAGACAAAAGCAGCACTAGGAGCACTGTAATAATATCACTGGCAGACACTCTATGTGTTTCTTTGGGCCATTGGCACATCAGCACTAGGAATATGCCTATTGTCCCACATTAAACTAATGTCTTGTTCTGATACATTACTCTGGGAATCACAGATGTTATTTATATTTCCAGACATTTAAAAGGATTAAAGTGTGTTTATTCTCAGTAATCTCATTTGCAGAGAAAGATATATACAGGCACCAGGAGTATGCATTTTAACCCTACTGGAGATGACCAAATGCACAGTGACATTGGCAGCCACCTACCCTCCTCTTCAGTATTCAGACTCCAAAAGTCTCACCAGCCTGGTCACTTCCATTAAAACTATCTATGGATTGCAGTTTATAGGCACTTCTGATAAACTACTCCATGAGCTCTTGGTGACAGCAAGCTGTGCATATAGCCAAGAGGTCCAGCTGAAAATTAAACTGCATGTCAAGTAGCCCGATTCATATAAAATTGCTCTAGGCTAGAATAAAATATCTCTGGTTGAAGACACACAAGTAGATGTGGGCGATACGCTGTGCCCTGGGCTATGAGGAAATTGACAAGGCATTTTCATGAAACAGACATGCCCGAGTACTGGCGTGGTGGCGAAACGAGTAGCTGGCCAGGAGGTGAGGTGCACTGCAAGCATCCGGATGGACACAGGAACAGCTGCAGGCAACGAGGGATGGCATCCCTGCCCGCGCAGAGACGGTGCTGTACAAAGCCCGCCGCAGCCTGCGCTACCCCAGCAGCAGCCAAAGCCAAGGTAAACCGGCTCAAGTTGCTGCCGAGCGGCTCCGGTACCGCCGGCGCTCCCGCCCCGGGGCCGGTGCCGCTCCGACACCTCCCGGCAGCCGCACCACACTCGGGGGTTCCTCCCCGCATCGCCCCGGCTGGCAGTGGCTCTCGGTCAGGGGTGCCCGGGAGCGATCCCCCGGCACCGGGACCGGCTCCTCTCCCCCATTCCCGGCCGCCGCCGCCTCCCCGCCAGGCTCGCTCCTTACCCGTCTCTTTGTCCTGGGCGGCTTCCAGGTGCAGGTCGCTGAGGAGATGCTCCAAAATCTTCTCCGGCGTCCCCGACACGACCACGTATCTGTCGGAAAGCAAAGAGTCCCCGGAGTCATCCTCGGTGGAGGACTGCGAGCGGCTGCTCCNCCAGCCCCGCACGCCCGGAGCCGCGGAAGCCTTACCTCCCGCGCCGCTCGGGGGCCGGGCTGCGTGACCACACCTTCCGCAGCACCAGCGCCGCGCCGGCCGCCTCCCGCGCCCGCTCGCCGCCGCCTCCATCGTCCACCTTCCGTGCGCAGGGGGAGAGGGACAGAGAGAGCGCGGTCAGTGCCCGCCGGGGTCCGGGCTGGGGCTGCCGTCCCGCCGGAGCCGCCGCCCGGGGGCCACTGGCCTAAACTGGGCAGGGGGCTCTTTGCACCCCAGAACAGGGAGGCGGAACGGGCTCCCCTTTGTGAGCGACACTGGGCTTCGTGTGTTGGGTGTTAATTCACAGAGGCTAGTGGGAGGGGGGCTTTGAATATGCGGGTTTCTGTGTCCCCAAGGTGACAGCTTGCTTAATTCCCAGACAGTCAAACAAAGCAGGAGACAGGTAACAATAGTCTGAAAGCGGCAAGTGCTCCCGAGCACGCCACTAATACAGAGGCAGAATACACCTTCTGTAAAGCTTCTCTCCCGTACTTCTATAACGGCAATAAAGGCAATGGGGCGGGCATGCAATGTGTGCCTCTGAGCATCTCCTAAAATACTTTGTGTACGGATCTCGCTTCTTTTCAACAACTTTTTAACTTGGGAAACAAACACTCCCATCCCCCCGAAAGTTCAGCCCAGTGACGGTCGTGTGTGTGAATCTTGGCTAAGCTGCGGTTTGGACACCGACTTTCTCCCTCCCTGCTCCCTGAAACTGAAGGGAGCTGAACCATCATCCATTTGTGCACACGCAGCCCGCATCCCCAGCGCAGCCAAAGGCAGCTGACTGAGCAGTGCGGAGATGAGGCTTTGCTGCTGACTGAGCAGGGCGCATTGAAACACGGCGGCTGCCGAAGAGCGCCGCGCAGCCCCCTGCGAGATCCTCCTGGCAGATTCAGTCACCGGAGAGTAAGTGACACAAAAGAGGCAGCTGTTTCAATGCAAGTACATCCAGTAGGTGTTCCTTTAATTCTGACCTGGTTTAGTTATGTTGTTCAGTAAGTCAAACACATGTATGAAGGCCATACATGTACTATTCAAAGAAAACGGCATCTGTGCATCAAGTGTACAGTATCCAGCAGTGAGAAAAACTTTGAATGGGTTAAAAATTGCTGAGGAACAGAGCTACCTTGGCAAAACAAGGGAGATAAACCACTTTATGATTCCTGTTTATGTTATTTTATTCTTATTCTAAGACCTAGTGAATTTGACTGCTACTTTCGGTTGTCACTGTGGTGCAGGCATGGCCAAAGATGCAGCCCCTGCCTTGAAGAAGTTTTCTTTATCAGTAAAAAACATGTAGAATTGATCTATTAAATTTCTGCAAGGTCAGACATACAGGTACTGAGCCAATTAATGCCAGATATTCATTGTAACACTCCCAGGAGACATTACTGAGCAGCCGCGTTACAGGAATACTGATGCATAATTGTAATCTTCAATTTCACTGGATGTGGTTTTTTGTTGCCTACATATTTGAAAAAGTGCAATGAAAGAAACAGCAAAAGAAGAGAGGAAGAACAAGAAACATGTGCAGCATTAAAGCCATTCAGTAAATGGGAGATTTATCCAAACAAATAAATCGCTCCATTTCTCTGTCTCTTCTCTGGCATTTCCATCCTCTAAAACAGCCCTGTTCCTCATTTCCCTGTGCTCACTGACATTCCAAACTGCAGCACATATGGAGAGTGTATGTGATGTATGGTGCTGTATTTGTACAAGCCATCTATTTCCTCGTGGATGGGAATGGATTTTAAGCACACCCATATACATTACATACATGAGCAGCTGGCAGCAACTCAACAGAGAGCACTGGGAGGGTGAAAGCTCTCTCACACTGAAAGGTCATTAACAATGGTTGGTGTGGAAGACGGTGTTTCCCCTTCAGCATCTCACTAGGCAGATATATTTTCAAAAAACCTTTGGAGTACGTTTGCAAATTTACAGCATTAAGTGCCTCAATGGTACGATTTTCATAAGGCTTTTCCTCCTGTCCTTGCCTCTTTTAGCAATTTCAAGGAAGAGAAAAATCAATATATTTTATCAGGAAAGACAAAAATTGGGTAGAACTAAGGCCAATTGGTTTAAATTTGGATTTCATTACCTATAATAAATAATTCCCCCCAAAAAGGAGAGGAATAGAGAATTTCTTTATTTTGCTATCTTATATCAAAAAAAAAAAAAATCTCATTTTAAGGGAAGGATTATTATTTCATTAAACCTCCACTTACACATGACATATTTTTGTGTACAGTCAGGCCCTTTAATCATACAACAAGCCACAACAATTAACCTGAACAAAGCAAAGCACAAAGGCAAGTCCTACATCTTTTCACAAGTTCCGATTTCAATAAGATATTACTCTAAAATGACATCAAGGCACGCTTCATTTATCAGAATCTGGAATGGTCCGTGAAATAATTCTTGCTGGAAGAAAACCGGGCTGCTCTCAGCATGCTCCATCTAAATCCAGCGGCAGATGAGAAGGAGGATGCAAGGGGCCCCCAAGTGACAGCAGCGTGTACTGAAGGGCAAGGCAGCAGCCTAGCCGAGCCCCTGAAAGTCAGCAGGCTGACTCAAGAGACGTTTTCATCACACTTTCCAATTAACAACGAAGTTTCCCAGCGCTTTTCCAGACCTGCACACAGCCCTTGCACCCTGCACCGGCCGTGCAGGCAGCACAGCAGGGGCACACAGCACAGCATCACCATCCAGCATTGTATGGCCAGGCAGAAGAATTGGGGCAGAGAGACCACCACAGAATCCCAGTTAGTTTGGGTGATGCTGCCCTGGCACCTGGGCTCGGAGCTCTCCACACTGCCTATCAGATATTTACTTTGCTCCAGTACAGTGGGTAGGGAATTACTCCCAGCAGCCTTGATCAGAATAGATTTGGACTTGAGGTGGGACAGGAAAGGCTAGAGCACCAAAATGCCACAGAGGTAAACTGCCATCTCACTTTACATGTGGCTTTATGCAAGCTCCCTGTCTCACCTGTCCCTTCAAAAGCACCATTCACATCCTGTGCGAGTGTTACAATCAATCCATGGTGCACATTACCCATCACTAGGAAATTTAGCTGGCTCTGCATCTGTCAACCACTATATATTTCACATTTATTACAGCTTTTAATTAATCATCTCTTGATAGCTAAACACAGCACTATCAACCTCAGTGTCAGTTCCCGGCAGGAGTTTCAAGTAAACAGCAACGTTCTCTGGACTCAGTGGATCTTCCAACCAATATTATAGCCGATTTTCCACTCCTCTCATCCATCTTCCTAATACTGAGGTAAGCCATTTATCTCCTGGGTAATATATTTTAACAGCAGACAAGTGCTACCTTTATTTTCAGCATGAGAGGAACCCTGGGATGGTATAAATATTTATATGCTTATAGGAATGAAACAGCTGGACGTCCTTGCTTAGCGAGCCTCAACTTGAGAGTTACACTTTGCATGAGCAGGAATATGACTCCCTGAATTAGCACAGAGGCAGGAGGGAGCACAGGTACCCATGGCAGTGTTGAAAACAGCTACAGTGGGCTGGCTTCCTTATAGGAGACATTAGGTTTCTGGGTTATTCGCAATTGGCAGGGAAGAACCCAATCTCTGGCCAAAGCAGCTGGTAACTTTGGTATCAGGGATATTTCTGTGCTCCTTGAATTCCTGAGTTGGAGCTTTTAATTAATTAAAAGAGGATCCAACACCCAGAATGCACTGCCTCCTCTCTTCCTGTGAGAAACCTCCACTGCCAGAAATAGCATTTAAAAGCTGCTCTACTTTCCAACAGCTTTCTAACAGAAAAAAAAAAAA
>VXAC01001105.1:188659-313091 GCA_013399225.1 Rhipidura dahli | reverse complement strand
AAAAAAAAAAAAAAAAAGTAAAAAATAAAAAACAACCCAGCATGCTCTGCAACAGACAGTATATTCAGAAGCCTGCTT
This sequence comes from Rhipidura dahli, assembly GCA_013399225.1. Lineage (NCBI taxonomy): Eukaryota > Metazoa > Chordata > Aves > Passeriformes > Rhipiduridae > Rhipidura > Rhipidura dahli. The sequence goes on along the minus strand of VXAC01001105.1, from coordinate 313,013 downwards.
CACTGAAAAGAAAATCCATTTTCACATAATTTCTCCAGGACAGGACAACTGTGCAAAGATTAATTTCTGTCTCTGTGTTACCCGTTACTGAAGTACCTGTTAGGTTGGAACATCCCTAAAAGCAGCAGTGCAAACGATGCACTTCCCAATGACAGAACTTTTGTCCAACAACCTCTTCACCTGCTTTTTTTTTTTTTTTTTAAAGGGGATCAGACACAGAGCTGATACCCCAGCCAATACCAGATCCAGACAGATTGACACACTACCAGTTTCAGTGGATAAAAAAGTAATACAGGAACTAAGACATAACCTATAAGGCACCTATAAACCTAATGGAGCATGGAAAAATTTAGTGCACAGACAGATTTGCTTGCTGCCAACCAACCAAGCAAAGGCAAAGAGAATCTTCTTTGGGCAACATGCAACAAAGCAAACTTTACACAGGCTATCTGCTTCAAAATCGCATTAAATAACAAAGAAATTGCCTCTTCTAGAAGTTATGGAGGGCAGGAACATTTTGTTTTCATAGCATAATTTGGTAAAACTGACTCAACACAATCAGATAATGTCAATCACTTCTGCCTCTATGCCTTTTGATGCTGGTGCCAGGTCATGCCCTTGGGAGGCACAGGAAAAGGTTTACGAAGAGGATTCCCAGGGTTGTTCATGTTCTGGAGAGGAGACTGCTCCCCTCAGTCAATCTAAGGAGCTTCCCTGTGCACACAGGAATATATCCATGTAAGCAGTGTGAAACACAAGAGCAGAGTCAGGAAGCGGGCTCAGATGAAGAAGTGTAGAGAAGCTTCCACTGCTCTACAGGGAAAGTGCTCAAATTGGCAACAGAGCCTGACAAAACCCATGAAATAACAAGATCTTCCTCTCCAAAGACTGATTGTTTTGCTGGGCAGATGTCGTTTTGCTTGGATACTATAATACCTCTGCTGTATATTATCCATGGAAAGAAGAATTACAAGAACATGAAAAAGACAGAAAAGTCAAGTCCAAAACCTAAAAAACACTGACTGGTATTCTTTGTATACCTAATGTTTTTCCTTTGAGTAAAACACTTTATTTTTGTTGGGTTTTAAAATTTTTTTTAACTTTGTCCTACTCCATCCCAACACCTCCTTTTTCAGCATGTGTTGAGACTTTGAGACTGGGACCAAGCTAAGACAAAAGGCTTCTGCAGTGTAGCACTTAGGTCCCCAAAACTGCCCACTGACAAGTAGGTTGGACACACCAAAAGTGGCAGAGTTAAATCTCCATCCTGGCTCATTACATCCCACAAGCACATTCTGGTTGTAACAGCCAGGAGCTGCAGCTGGACTGAAACCCCTTTGCAGCTCAGGCTGAAGCACGCTCGGCGCTTCCAGAGCCTTCAAATATTAACCTGCAGAGCTCTAGGAACTCTTCACAGAGCTTGTACAAACTGCATTTTTTGGCCCCTAACTCGGGTCAGATTTGGGTGAATATTTATGAAGATGGCAAAAAAAACACAAAGGGATTTCAGATCTCACTTCAGAAGAATAAAGAAGAATAAGGGCATAAGAGCTTTTCAGAGAACTACTGTCAAATTTCTAATTTTTTTTTTTAACATAACAAAACAGTATTTACCCCTAACTTCACTCTTAGCTGCTTTTGAACCATGCTAGCTGCATATTTCATATAAAATTGCATAGGCTGAGGCAGACACCTTTCAGAATAAACAGGTAAGATGCAACAGCTCCTAGAAGCAATGGAAAATGAAGTCTTAAAATATGAGACATTTTCTAGTGCTAGTAATAGACAATGAGGTGAGCCCTGGCTATAAAATAGAAGCACATTTATACTGCAAACATAAAAGAAAGTTAAAAAAAAATAAACACAATGAAACACATTCTATTAACAACTTTAAGATACACTTTCTGACAGCTTCTATCAAGACTAAAGATGATAACCTTCTTACACTTCACTGTGTTTTTCCCTGGAATCTGTTATTGTGCAAACTGCAAAATGAGATCTAAAGTCACCAAAATACAAACATGTACAGAAATTACTCTGTTCTTTGCTGGCTATTCCTTTTCATTTGACAAGAAAATGGAAGTGAACAAACCACAATTAACATGAAGGTGGATGACAATATCTCTGATCTCTGTGGATAATCCGTCTCAGAATATGTTACTGCATTTCACAGAGTTTCAAGAGAGATCAAAATCTGTATTAAGATGTTTGATTCACTTTCAACCACAACAGGAGAAAAGCTTTCAAAGTCACCAGCACAGCTTAACACCACTATGTAAGGAGGAAACCAATATTTTTTTCTGCAGTGGTTACCCTCTCTTTGTTTTAGAAATACAAAAATAAAAAACAGTTACTATGCTATCTCAATTTAAAATATCAAATAATGAAACATTTGCAATGGGACTGTCTGTTCTGTAGTTGCAAGATCACCACTTTTTTCCAAATTTCAAGGGAAAAATTACCTTACAGGACTGCAGGACCATCAACAGTGGTTTGTCATATGGCAATTCTTAAGTATCAAAAAAAAAAAAAGTTACATAAGGCTGTATTATTTCATTTCACTACAAAATACAACTCATAGGATATACCTATTGCATTTTATTATTTTTCTGATGTCATGATCTTTTCCCCTGTTCTCTGTACTCCAATATTTTTTTTCCTATGCAGCTGTTAAATCATTTCATAAATGTGGGCTACTCACAGTACACTGGTAGGAATCAACTAATGACATTAAAATGCCTCACATGGGGATTTTCTTTTATCTCTGAGTGACTTCTGACCAGTCTGTAAAACCATAAAACACTCTAAATTTTTGACCACAACCTCCCTTCAGGAAAAAGCACCCAGGCATTGTACCAAAACCTCCTAGTGGTCTCACACTCAGCTATCAGTCTCACAACAACATTCAGCTCAACACAACCTCCTCTGAATTTATCAACTACACAAATGGTGATAAAATGGGCACAAGCCACAACATGGGAAAAAAAAGAATCAAAATCCTTTGTTGCTGAAGCCAGTTTTGAATACTGTGTCTGATAATGCACAGAACAAGCCCTTTTAGAAAAATTGTTGGTGCTGTCATCTGCATTACTGAGCATCCGCAGCAAAGGCAACGTTAATAACAAGTTATCCTTGTAGAGGGGTCAAAAGGACAGTGCTGCTAAGACAGAGATGACAGACAACAGGCATCAGGGAAAAGATTAATATCCCTACATAGTCATACATCAAGGAACACAATTTTTGCCTGTAATCCCAAAACTGCTGAGAGTAGGATTATTTCTGCTTTCTCTATTTCTGCAAAGAAAGAAACTGCTCATGGGAGCAGGGCACTGCTAAATGCAAGTCCTTATGTGAGCTGAAGGGCTGCAGTTAGGTCCCAGGAAATAAAAAAAAAACCTCAGTTTTATGATGTTCCCAGGCAGTGGTCCCACTACAAGCAGGATGGGGGTTCTTTGTGCAGGCTACTTAAAAATATGAAAAAAGTTTGTGTAGTTAAAGAAAGGCAAAAGAAGTGAAAAAAGAGGAACCTCATGCAGCTTTTCATAGAATCACAGAATTGCTTATGTTGGAAAAGATCTTTAAGATCAAGTCCAACCACCAGAAAATTCACAGTTAAAAAGAAAAATACCCTTAATTTTCTTTGGAAGATAACAGAAGCATAAAATGTACTACTGAAACAGGAATCCTGGTGTACACTTCCTTGTGGCACACTTTGTGCTGAGCTCCAGTACAGCTGCAGGCATAGTGTTTGGTCATATCATAGCAGGTTAACTGCAAGAAATTCCCTAAACAGAGATCAAATTGTCCATACCTCTGACTGGCCCCCAGTTTCCTCCAAATATATTTAAGGTGAGAACACTTTAAGGATTGGGCTTTAATGAAATGAAGCAAAATCTCTAACACAGGAAAAAGGGCACACTTTCTAAAATAATATGAAAAAAAAATCATTACTGGTGACACCAAAGTAATGTTATCATACCCTTAACACTCCCCAGCTCTCTGTCGGTTAATGAGAAATGTCTGCTCTCAGCAACTGAAGGCCATGCATTTCGGTTTCCCCTTTCTTGGAGCACACTCTCTTCATAGCTATTAGTGGGGGAATCTGACAGCCTGACAGAGAGCTACTGCCTTGGCAAGGACAACTGAGGAGACCTTCTCTCTGCAACCATACAAAAGCAGAGGGGGAAAAGAAAGAGGAAGGGAGAGAAGAGAGACAAAAGATGTGATGATGGTATTAATATTGCTATCATTCTCTCACAGATGGCAGGACAGAATTTACTTGAAAAAATATCATTATATGGAAGAATTACAGGCTTAGAGTATCTGTATTTATAGAAAAACCTGCACCACACCAGGGTAAATTAACAAGACTGTAGAACAAAAGGGGCAGATGCCAACCATCCCTTCCAGTGGCCTTGCAGTTAATGCGGTGGAGTATGGAGCTGGTTGGAAATTTCCCAATGAAACTTTTAATTTTCACTGAAAAAATATGAATTCACTATAACAGAAACTGTGCCAGAACACATCAGTTTGAACAGAAAGTAGCCAGCCAAGCTTCCCCCCCTGCCTGCACATATTGCCCACCCCAGGCTGGCAGGGCTTCTGCATCCTCTGCCACACGAGCTCAACAGGCATGGAGGCCCAGGTCCCAAGGTAAGTGTCAGGAAAATTCAATTTGTATTTCTGCCCCAAGAGAGTTTTACAACTGTATTATTTTCACCAGAATCAGAACTGTTTTCTTCCCAAGAATGTAAAGTTTCCTTCAGGATAATAAGTCAAAGACCAGATGCGAGTTTCTCCTTTGCAAATGGAATGGAGTGGAGTGGAGTGGAGTGGAGTGGAGTGGAGTGGAGTGGAGTGGAGTGGAGTGGAGTGGAGTGGAGTGGAGTGGAATGGAAGGGAATGGAATGGAATGGAATAGACTAGAATAGAATAGAATAGAACAGAACAAGAGTATGTAGATGAAACAACAGTTCAATCCCCCAGTTATCTGGGGGAAACACTGGAAGATGCTGGAACAGTGTCTTCCAGTGATGTCAGTGGCAGTGGTTCAAGCCTTAGCTGCAGTGAAAAGCATGAGGGAAATGATATAAAAACTGCAGGACTTATGTTTCAGTCAGGAAGGGGGGAGGAGTGCCAAGGCTTCAAGGAGGACTGCAGGCTTAACCTGGATTCCCTAGGACTGATAACACATACTACTATTACCATATGGCTCAGGGAAAGAAAAATGGACTGTGTAGATATACAGAAATTATACTTGAGAATAATCCTAACATCAAATGGGCAAAATTCTACTGGAATATGAGGGGAAACAGATAACTTGATTAACATCTAACAGGGCTGGAACTTGACTTCTCTAGCAGCCCCCATACAGCTTTCACTCAAGAATGAGAACTGCAGAACACAGCTCACTAACATTAGTGGATTTAATTTATTAATGTAGACTAATATTCACCTTGGTAAGGACATGTGTACCAAGGCCCTACAACCTTCATAATGGAAGCAGCAATAAATAAGGTCTGCTGAAGGAATGGAAGAGAGATGGCAGTAAACACATGACACTGTCAGCCTTATATCGTTCTAATTACCAGTTCTGAACACATACAACTTTTAAGTCAAACAGACAAGACTGATGATGCCTTTCTTTGTCTTTCACTCCAATTTATACCAGGTGAGTAGCAAAATATTTTTTTAAAAAAATTCACTTATCCTCTTACTGTCTCTTAGAGAAACCTTTGTCTCTTGCCTTTTGTCCATAATACTTCTCAATGCTGCCAATGCTATCACTCCAATAAAATTAAAATAAAATAAAATATGTATACTACTCCCATTATAAGCCACAATACCAAATTAAGAACTTGTCTATTGCTGCACATCACAGTTATTACTGTAAGGCATATATCTTTTTGTTGAAGCTTTATGCTCACAGAAGGGTGCAGCTAATTTTCCACAGAAGAGTACTCAGCAAAGGTCAGGAGCTGGTTCTGATGTCGTAAAAGGCTGAAGAAAAACTCAAAAACTGAGAATACTATATAAAACTCAAGCCTATTCTCAAGAACTCCAGAATCAAACTCTCTCAAATGCACTGACATTAAAAGCAAGTGTGAAAAAGCACCCAGTAAAGGAGTTAAAAAAAAAAAAAAATAACAATCCAAAGCTAATGTTTTAAAATCAAAACAATTCATTTAACCTCTAGACCAACAGCAGTCATCACAAAGAAAAATTTATATCCTGTGGTTTGGTGGTTCTTTTCAACTAAGTTAGACATAATACAGAGATTTCTTTTGAGGAAAGCATCAGTCACAATGAATCACAATGCATCACAATGGCTACAATTTTCTTGGGTTTGGATGACAGTTCTAATTCTCTCCAAAATAGTCTGAAATCACCAGCCTTTTTACTAATGCTTTCTAATGGTTCTTTTCTTGTTAATTAATTCATGAATCTAAATCATTCAAACACAGATAAGCCACTAATCACTCGCAGACTTGATAACGGATCCTAAGGAGACAGGAATGTGTAGAGCATGCAATAAAGCTGCCAAAAAAATAAAAGAAAAAGGAGTTAGAAGGGAAAATAAAACTCACTCCTTCCATCTAATAGCAGGAGATTTGATTCTGCATTTATTATGCAGGATAAAATGCTCACTGATGTCAGTAGTCAACTATAGAAATGAGAAAAATCAGGCTGCTTCTATATAGAATGCCTTTTTTAATGTTACATGCACAGGAGCAAATTAAAGGATCCATTTCTGTTTGTTTGTTTTGGTACAATGCTTGTTGTCCACATTTAGCAAAAGGAAAGCATAAAAGAATAAGGGAGGTGGGAAAGACCAGGTTAACAATCAACTCTTGTCAGCAATAATTAATTCACAAGTGGAAGTTATAGCATCCAAGAAATAAAGAATTTTTTTTGCAGGATTATGACAAGGAAAAAGAAGAACAGTGCTTTCTTGCATGCCCACATAAAGTAAAATACGATAAAATGATTAATGTAGTTTTCATGTATTGAAAAAAAGCAAAGTGTCACAAACAGTACAAATGACAGAAAAATGTATAATGACACCACATTATGAAGCAACATTTTGTATTTCTTTATATTTTATGATTTTAAATAATCATATATTAATTTACTCCTATATTGTTCCTGATGGAATCGTGTACCTGCTTGTTACGTGCCTACATGCTCTGAATTTATTTCAGTAGGAATGTTGGGAGTCTCCTCTCTGTTTTCCTTCGATAATACAATGGTGGCCCAACTTTAAAAGGGAGGTAAATTAGTTCTACCAAGGGCAACCTCAACATTTATTCAAGTTATGGAATGAAAGAAGCATCGTTACCATGGCAACTGGTAAATCACATTGTATCTGCAATGAGATGCAAGGCATCTTGAGTAAACACTCATCTGCCTCCTTGTGTGACCTCCTCTGCAGAGAATGATTCCTTTGTGGAGGAACATGTGCAGATCTGACATAGTCCAGATTTCACTGTCCCTTCTGCAAAAAGTTGACAGAAGTAATCCAAAGTGTTATTGTTGCATGGGGAAGCTCAGCCAGATCTATCATTAGAATAGGAAGAAATACCGGGAAAAAAAGATCAAATATTGAATGTTTGGCTGGGATTCGCCTCAGTCGAGGCCATGAAACCCTACAATGCCAGTGTACCTCAAACTCGTTCTGTATCCCCTGCATTCACAGACCATCCACAACCGCACTAGAAAGAAAAGCCTTGCTGCCAGCACGGAGGCTGCCAGACGTGCAGCAGCACATTGCTCTGGCGCTGGAGCTCTTGCCGCCTCCAGCCATGAGCTCCACCCTTCTGAGGGATGCTGCCGCCTCCAAAACAAGGACATCTGATCTACCCTTAGCCAGGCTGCTGCATGTTTTGCCGGGGTCTGATATTATCAGCAGCTAGCATACCAGCTGTGCCTGAGAGGGCCTCCCCTCCTCCCCACGGTAGGGGACAATTGTCTTCAGAACATTCCCTTGAAACATGTTGCTCTGTGACAGTCCCATCCATAAAGTCTCAGCCCATCCATCAGACACTGGCCGTCCACTGTACTTCCCTGCTGCCCTTTCCCAGCCACTGTCATGCCTACATGAGGCTCCTTCTCTCTTCCATTAAATTCACTATGAGGAGCAGCACTGACACCAGGTTCCCAAATAATCTCCCTTGGGTCACTCCACTTCTCCTTCCTCAAAATATGTCCTCCTTCTTGACCCCCTGAGCAAGCTGGTGTTACCTATAGGGAGAGGGTGGCACTCCATGATGCCACTTATCAGCTTTTGATCTCATACTGTATGCACAGTGATTCCTTCAGTCAACAAAGGCTTCACTGAGGGCTGCAATTGTGCACTGATATGTATCTGCTGCTCCCATTCTTTTTCTCTCATCACATCCCATTATTTTCAGACTGCATAGTACAGACTACTTAGACACTGCCAACACCTATTATGCCACCCAAGAAGTATTGAAACTCTCCCGTGTCTCTGATCCTTTCCCCATTTCTAGCTTTGATTCCTTCCTGACCATCACGGCTTTAAACAATTTATATAGCTTTCTACAGCTACATCCTTTTCATGTGTAACTGTGAGATCTCATCTAGACAACTTCTTTCTGCTTACTCAGGAAATTATTTTCATGTCATATATCTATCTCATAAATTAATCTTTTCTCATAAGTCCTTCCAGAAATGACTTCTTAAACCTATTTACTTTGTCATTGCTGGGCTTTTCCTTCCCACATGGTTGGCCATTTGCTATTTGACCTGAACTTCGATAGAAAAGGAGATGCTGTGGGTGAAGAAGACACATGGTCTAGAATTTACCATCTATCATAGAGCATTTGAGTAACAAAGATAAAATGAGTTGTGTGAACAGATGACCAGGTCTTAACTCCCTAATAGAACCCTGTGGAGAGGGTTTCAATATCCAAGTACTCCAGGGAGATAACTAATGATCCTTTCTTCAGTTCAGTCATGTTTCAAGAAGCAATTGCATGAGTTACTAAGTGCTTGAGATTGCCTCAGTAATTGCAAAGATTTATTTTATGCATCATCATAACTACAGCACTAGGTCAGGAGGACATGTGCCTTATGGATGCCTCGAATTTTAACACAGGCATTGGAGGCAATCAGAAACAGAGACAACAATAGGACGGTGAAGGGGGGGTTGGGGAAAGACAAAGTCTTTAAAATCCTATCTAAAACATCAGGTTTCTATTCAGTTTTTAATAAAATTAATTATATTTTCAGATGACCCTAAGCAGAAGCTGCTTACATTTTCTTCTGCTCCCCTAAAATGCAAGTGATCACAATCTAATGTTCCTGAAATATGTCAGGAATTTTTTTTCCCACTGTAATGAATATGAAGTTTACAGTCTAACTACCCACTCAGTAAAGCCAAAAAAAAATGTTGTCCCTGTCTTATACCTCTGTTTATTCCAGATGAAACATTCCTGATGCAAAGCATGTTTCTTCACCTACCCTTAGTCTCTGTACTGATGCATTGGCTTCCTGCTAATAACCAGCAAAGAGGGGGGTGAGGCTTGGGCTCATGAGCACTTACTTGACAGGAGAAGTGTGATCTCTACACCTAGCTACCCACCTGACCTACCCAAACAATGCTGCACCAAGGAGATTTTGTGAGGACACACATCCATGGTGCAGGAGGCTATGTTTGTGCAGCAGCAGAAGGTATTTGTTAGCAGCTTCCTGGGCATCCCCATCCTCCTGACATTACTTAAACTCCTCTCTACAGTCGCTTTTCCTTTTAGCTATGTAAGGCTCCACTGGCACAGAAGGTTGTTTTTAGGATAACATTAAGTTAAAGTGCTGTCATCACCAAAACTTTCATGCTATTTGAAGATCTTGAAGACAATTTCTCTCCACCCCCATAAACTTCAAACCATTCCCCTATGATAACTCAAGAAAAAGCACTGCTAACCTTCAGCACTGTTTTTCTAGTTACTGTGTTTCAAGGTTAGCAGTGTGAAAACATTACACCAACCCAGTTTTCAAGGTCAAAATAAAAAATGCAGCAATGATTTTCCACAGCAACTTTCATTCATTTGGTATTCAGGACGCATTCTTTCTGAATATCAAATCACAAAATCATTGCCAATTCATCAGATTTTAAGCTTTAGCTTATTAAACATTAGACTATGCTAAAAAACCAAATGCAAGTTTTAATTTGATCTTATTAAGATCCTTCTGTACAGCATGATCTAAGCCTCCTATATCTCTACATTATCTCAATTGTTATTTCAATACAAGCAAATTCATAACAACACATTTTAATGGAAACTATTCATATCCTAAAAAGTGGCAAAGCATTAGAAGTCAAAAAGCTGAATGTCAAGATACTAAAAATGAAAATGTTTCTCTACATTGTGTCTGCCAGAAAGGCAAGAGCTCACACGACATTTGGCAGTGATTTCCCATGATGAAGCAAGTCTTTGGTTCTTTCATTTCCATAAAAGCCCTAGTCTTTTTAGAGGTAGCTCCTAGCTCCTTGCCCTTAACAAAGCAATACAGATAAAGTTCATTAAGTATATTGTCTAAGGTAGCAAAGTGAAGATGTTTTGCTGCAGCAAGCACTTAACCTGTGCACAAAAAAAAAAAATGGAACAAAATATTTCTTACAAAAGCAAAGGTGATATGGACATATTGGTATTGCACGTTCTGCTGAGTTCACAAAATTGCCCAAATGAAGGAACTCTGGAATGGGATGTATTATTAGACTTTAATCAATAGGATTTCTTTCAAGCAGGTTGGGCATCCAACCATTTGATGCAGATCTTTTCCACGCACGAGAGCACCGGAATACCGGAAACTGCAGCATTAATGAATTACAAGGAAGATTACAAATGCCTATGATTTTAGAGTTAATTTTGACAATAAAATGGTCAAGCAACTTTTACAGATTTTTGATACTTCTGTTGAAATGCTGCATCTTCATTTCTTCTTACATCAGGTAAGACATTAATTTCTACATACTTAAATGAGTAAATTGCTATTTGTTTAACTGTTCCTATTCTTAGGGGATCCTTAATACATATTGAACATCACACAGATTAAAAACCAATAGCATTTTAAAACAACAATTATATGCATGATTTACTATGTAACTTTTGTGCAATGCAAATATTAACTATTTACATGTCACTGCAATAAAAACAGTATGTGTCAATTGATTAACCAGTAAAAACATAAGAGAGAACTGGAGAGCATTGCCACGGCAGCTGCAAAAGAGAATGGTGTGGTGAAACTGTCACCTTTTTCCCTACATAGTAAAAAAATAAGTTTTTACAGGGAAGAGACAGTCAGAACTGCACATATAGATCTGTGTGCCTGTGTGACAGCTGAGGGTGGCAGAGTGAGAACAGACGAGTTGCAGGGAGCATACGGCCACCCAGTGCAAGAGCAGGGCAGCTCTGCTCTATGGAGGGCTGTGGCTCCCACAAAAACCAGCACACATACCCACAGCTCTGCTGTAAAATCAGAACACCTTCCTCCACTTCCTGCACACATTCCTGCAAGGAACGAAGTCAGAGAGGCAGATCTTTAGGGGTCCTTGGAAATAAAAGCTATAGCTGATGCTCTGAAAAAAGAAGAATTTATAGGGGCCATTTTTAAGAAAGTGATTTGGGTATCACATATTAAAAAACTGCCACCTGAAGCAAGTTTCAGGTGGTTCAGGTGCTCAGACTTAAAAAGGCTAGCTGCTTCAAACTATCTGTAGTATCACTCAGCCACCCTGTGCACCCGAACTACTCAAAACCCCCCTCTGATGACCAAGACTCAGGTTTTAATCTGACAAACTGAAAAGGAGGTCGAAACTTTTTCAGACTCTGCTAGACAAAAACCTGATGCAATCTGAAAAGAGGAAGAGGAGGAGAGGACTGTCACAACAGATGGGCCACCAGGACAAAGCAGCTTCTTTATGCTAACAACTGAAACTGTGTGTTCAAATGACTGGTTCATTCTACAGTGTGAAAAAGGGTTCCATAAGTAGTGTTACTCATAAGTAGGAGGTTACCTTTGCTTTTAGCAAGGTATGCAGTATGTTTAATGAATAAATATGTACAGCACATGCACACATAGGCAGGTGTCTCTACAGAAGGAGAACTGGGGACCATGAGCACTGCAAATTCCTTGGTGGAGAAGGATTCTGCCATGCCCTTGGTGAAATCCTGAAAAGGACCCCAGATGCAGGAGGCAATCACCTGCAATGTGCAGGATTTGATAGCTTCCCAGTGCAGCACTGGACATCACGCAAACTCTGCTGGAAAAATCTTGCAATGCCAATGATAAAGCACATAGGAAAATCGTCTCCTAGGCTTAATTTACTTCTTCTGTGTCTGTGGGAAATAGGAGTAAGAACTCACTGCAAACAGAGCTCTTCTTAGAAGCCACAGACTTCTTTTACGTAAGTTCATCAAAATCCAAGAAACCAAAAAGAAATCAATATAGCCCAGGGATTAACTTGATACAGGTACTGCATAGAGACTGGCAGATTATTTAGACAGACTGAATTAATGTGTGGATTCCACTGAAAAGATTCCGTTTTCTCACCTGAGACAAAGCCAGAGTGTCGGTACATTTTTCAGCTATTTGCCATTCACACACAGAAGCCCAGGCCTGACTTTATCTGTTTTTTAGCTCAAAGCCTGAACAACCAAGCTTTGCATATGAGAACTGAAATTCTGTCCAGTCAGCTCTGATTAGTGTCTTCTCTGACCCTGACCACATCTAGTCTCTATTAACTTGCTAATATGGCCAAGCAGCATATATTACAAACAGTAAATCGATTTAACTGTTGTATTTGTATCCACATATATGTCTTAAACATTCCTGTGGTGAATAATCCCCTACTTGCAATATCAAAAGTATTTTGTAAAAAAGCCTAAACTGATGTTGTGTTCATTGAACAAATATTAGTGCCTCTTAAAATGGAAGTGACACTGTGATATTGCAACCAAACCAAAAAGGCAATGCACGTTTGAATTCTGTGCTTGTCTCCTACTCTGCCAAAAGAGAAGGTTCTTCTTTGTTCCTGCTAGCACCAGACTAAGTAGGAATGCTGCTCCTGATACAATACACAAATCTACTCCCCTCACCTCCCAGGGAAAATGGAGATTAAATGAGGGATGATGCTCTCAGTCCAGCCACCTCAATGGGAAAGCAGCATCAGCCAGGCTGACAGGGGACAGAGCTGATACTCGGCAGCCAACAAAGGCATGGGAGCTGTAGGCTCCTCCCTTGATCAAACAGGGCTGTGCAGCTCAGCATCACCCCCTGTTCAGGGCTTACCCTTGTTCAGAGCCTGGAAGTCCATCTACGATTTGATCTTCAGCAATCTGTTAAAGGAATTACCAGCTACTATTCATGCTCTTCCTGAGTTAGGTCATCCTATTATTTTCCCAGTCACCAAAAGAGGCTCAAGTACTTTTTCCTGCAAGCAGCAATTGCTGCTGCTCCCACACGTCAGAGCCTTCCCTGCTCAGATGCTCCTGTTCCAGGCAGTGACAAAAGGAGCTGGGAACTGCCTGCCGCACGGCACTGGAAAATGTATTCGAGGAAGGCCGCAAGGTCATTGCTAATTTCAAACCCCGTTTCATGTTTCCACATGAAACACCTAATTAAAACTTTTCACTGCGTAGTTAAAATGAAATCTGTGCATATGCACTTGAGACCTCATTTTCATGTGCTGTGAATTAGAATACAGGAGGTGCTGCACACAGCGGTAGGAACACTAATCGAGGAAGGAGAGGGGAATACCTTCTTTGATTTAGAGGCAGATAGTCAGCAAAAATACCACTAATCGCCTGGGTTTTCACTCCTTTGCTCTTTGAGCTGCCACACAGAACCAAGAAAAATGGATGCAAGTGGTGTATTAACTGCTACCAAATCAGCCTTCTCCACAGGTGGCCGTGTGTCAAGCACATCTTGCAAAATGCCACCACCTTCCATGGCGACGGTGTGACAAAAGCATTAGACCCTACAGGCTATACCCTACTCTCATCAAAAAAGATCTATTAACATCAGCAGGGGCTGAATTAAACTTTAAAATGGAGGCACAGTGAGTGACAGAACGGCCATAGCAAAAGGACAGTTCTGGGGGGAGATTGTAGGGAGGTTTCATGATTAAAATAAATAAATCCAGGGGGAAAAAAAGAAGCCTGCAAAAACACAAGGTCAGAGTGTCCTTACATTCCTTCTGTGCGTGTGGTTCCAGCAGTGGAGGTAGAGATGGCCACTTTACAGCTGCCACTTTTCCAAAAAGTCTTCAGTGCAGATATCCTGACTGGTCCAGGAGAGGCAGCTGAACATAGGGAAAAGGCTGTCTCCCCCACCAGCATGCTCCAGGTGGTCTCCAGAGCATGTCTGCAGGAGCAGATGCCAACAAATGCTGTCAGCATTTAATCCAGGGAGGTCCTGACACAAGTCTCTTTGACTCCAGAGCATCCTGCCACTGGAATCACAGTGACTTTAGCATAAACTCCAGATCTTACTATAGAATTTGTTCCAGTGTAGCTTCTCCAAACAAAGCAAAGCTTGACATGTAAAAACGTGTTCACCTGGTATCTTCTGCATTACTGGCCCAAATCTTCACTTCAATGAAACTGAATGTTCTTCCTAAACTTATTCAGGAGGATAGGAAGAAAAAGAAAGAGAAAAAAGAGGAGACCTGAAGCACTGAATCCTTTTTACATGACTCTGATCTCTGGGCAAACTACCAAATCTCAGACAACTTCCAAAGAGAAAGCTGTGGTAGACAGCCATCAGCTTCTAGCTTATCAAAAAGTCTTCCAGTTATCTTGGATGTTTCTTTTCAGCCAGGTCCAGACTATGAGCCAAAATGCGATGTCCTCGATTGGTTTAAATTCCAAAAGAAAAGTCAGGTAAAGCTGTGAATTGCTTAAGAGTTCTGCACCACTGAAAGGTGACAGACAAAATTACTTCTCCTGAATTTCAGAAACTGCTTGAAATTTCTGACTTATGTTTGCATGGTACATATTCAAAGCATGATCAACTTTTCTTTTTAATCTTCTTGAATTTAGGCAACAAATTCCCTAACTTGACAGAGAGATCCAGACACCTTTGTTATCTGGAGTTCCCAGTAAAAAGGTAGAAGTAACTTTACAGAAGTAGATGGCAGGGCACATCCACTGTATTATCAGCATAACTGGGAATTTATTGATGCCATAAATCAGGAAAAAGGAGAAACAAACATTCAGAATGTCACCAAATGTATTTATCACACAGAGAGAGAAACAATTCAATGTCAGGAAACAAAAGAGCAGGTTCTTTGAATTCACAAACTGGTAATCTCTTCTTCTCTAGGGGGAGAATATAAGATTGATTGTAAACCCTTGGACAGTCCAGAAACATAAGCAAGCAGGTTAGTGCTTCAAAATCTGGAGAGAAACACAGAAGCAGAAGGCAGTGACAACCTGCAGATTGCAGCTCTCACAGAGTTTCTCTCCTTCATGTGGGTAAATGGAGCAAGGGCAGTACCAAGGAACCATGCTTCCAGTCCTGGTACCACCAGCATTGTGTAGTGCTGAGCATGACAAAAAACACTCCTGTCCTCTCCCTGCTCCTGGATGTTGACCCCCATTCATCACTCACCCTCTTCTTTGTGCATGTGTGCCTTCATGAAGCCACTCAGTGAAACACAGGATCTAGCTTAAAATACTGCCAACCAAAAAAATGCAAGGACTTTTCATTTGACCCAGTTCAGTTTCTGGACTGGGTAAATCACAAGGCTTTGGGGAATTAAGGAGGAAGGCTCTGTTTCACCAGGAGCAACAGAGTTGCTCTTGCCAGCACAGGTCATCCCTGACACCATATCTCATTGTCATCCCATATCCATCTCCCCATAACTTGAGGGGAACCCTTCCAGTTGGAAAATAACCCCATAAGGAAGGTGTATTTATTTTATTTTTCAGCTCCATTATTCCCCGTGTCTCTCCACAAAGCAGCACCCCAGGGCTGGGGACAGGCGTTTGGGGCAGCACAGCCCCTGAAGCAGTGCCTGAGGACCCAGAGGCTGCGTAGTGACTGCAACTGTTTGGCCTCACCTCAGCTATGCTCAGGATTGTAAAAAAAGATCCCCCTGTCTGTCAACATTTCAACCCACTTGCAGCTTCCTTGGGATTCCTGAACCAAGTCTCAAGGATCCCTAAGGAATTCCTCAACATTCATTACCCATTACGGGTTTTATGGAACCCTTCAAGGTCCCACGTGTTTAAGACCTCATTTTATACCTGGGTAAACAAAGGTGCAGAAAAGTGATGAGATCTGAAGAAGCTTATTTATTAAATAATCAATGGAGTCAAAAATAAAAATTCAAAGTTCTGGCTCCCAGGTTTTAGCCTGCTAAATACCATATGCCCTTTTTACCCCTTTCAGCACAGAAGTTATTGTCCCACACAGGAATGAGTCACCACTCCACTCAAAAGAAAGCCCAGCACACAAAATGTGTATGTGGAATTTCCTCCTATACAAAGTAGTAAAATGTTACAGAATAAATCAAAGAGGAGAAAATTAGGCTTTCTTTTCTTTTAAGCTCCAGGATGAGCATCTGGAGGAAAGAAAGTATTGTGGGAATATGTAACTTGAGTTCAAGAAAAAAAAGAGGCTTCCACTCAATGTGTTCCTGTACTGTGCTCCCAACATATCGTGAGAGCACAAGAATGACTCTAGTGCTTTTTCTTACAAGGAGAAGGATCATGCAATTTCATCACTATTATGCACTCCTGGCAAGAGGACATTCTCCTCCAAAACTTTGGCCACATTAAGTGGACTCAAAAAAAGGAATGGTAAGTCCTCTTAAAAGTAAGTAGCAAATAAAAATAATTATATTATTATTTCAGAAGGGCTGCAAAAGACTGAAACAAAGCTTTTCCTAGCATGCAAATGATCCCAATCCTACATCTGAGCAGGAGGATCTTTATCTCTGGCAAACTTTTCCCATTTCAAAAAGATGCCTGTGCCTGTTCTGTACTGGAAAACAAAAATTTTGGACCTGCAGAAGTCTTTTTTTCTAAGAACATGAAGAGGTTGGCTTATGAAGAACAGGTGATCACCTGGGGCTATGCATTCATTCCAGCAGATGAAAAATCTACTATCTGGAATAGGACATTCTCTTCAGAACATGACAGAACTAGATTCCACTCCCTGTTTTCCCTGATTCAGACCAAAGACTTGAACTTCAGGTTACCTCCACAGCAAACATGTACCTAACTCTTAATTATTTACTCTTACTCAACAAGGAGGTATAAACTGACAACCTCATTGATAGATTCATTTTTTTTCTTGGCTTGTAATTGAAGACTAAATTTGCAAACTGTCATCTTACCCCAGTACAGCTCTCTCTGCTGATGCTGGCAGGTCTAAGAGGCATAAAGAGAAACAGCAAACTCCTGTGTGGGCATGCCAAGTCCATTCTGTTTAAATGACTTTAGACATCTACAGCACTTCATAGATATTCAAGCCATGAAAGTTTCTGCAAAACTAGGCTATAGTTGTTATGACCACTTGACCTGCAGCTCTGCAAGAGATGAAGAGCAGCTGCCAAGAGTCAAAAGTAGCAAACCTGCTCCCAAGCTAACTAATAGATCTGTCCCAAACAGAGCAGATGCAACAAAAGTGATCATGTTTTTAGAAATTAATGCACAGATTTCAGTCACTGACTGTATTCAGATGTCATTTGAGGTAAGTAAAGAATATTTTTCTATCGGGGCCCTGATTACTGACCATCAATCCACAGTACATCAGCACAACGACACAGCTTTGTCAAGCTAACAAAAGCTGCAGCTCTGGACATGTCCTGACATTCATTCTTGTCTCCTTGCAGGCATCCAGCTGGGCACCCTAAAAATACCCCTGGTGTGTCATGGCTGGAATTTCCTTAAGAAATTCCTTGGTCGTGAGTAATCCATACAGCCCAAGGCTCTAAATCGTTAATCTTCTGTTGTGAGCCTTTTAACAGCTTCAGCTCAACCACTAACCTGCTTCAATGAGCAAATCATCTGTCTTCCTAATGAGACCACCAATTACACAAGTTAGTACCCAGCAAATTAACAGAACTCTTATTCAGTATCTGTTTTCCTTCTTAAAACATACCTGCCTCATATAATATATCTCTTTCATCTTGAATTAAGTCACAGAATCAATACACTCAAGCTGTATGTACTTATGTATCTTTAAAGAGTACATAGTTCTAATTAATATATAGATTAATCTGTAAAGAGATTACAGGGTGGATTTAGGAATTGTTCCCCTTCCTCCTTTGAACATCATGGTCAGTTTGTGAATGTCCTTTTCAGTGGATCTGACTATGAAAATGCTACTATAATCTAAAGAGCATTCTCCCCATTTGCTGAGGTGAAAAGCCCTTTTACAATTCTACTATGACACTATAAACAGACATGATTTTCTTAATGAGAGCAACACCTCATTGAAATAATAACTGGAAATACAGTACAACACATTTTCACATCTGTTATAAAGGCATTATTTAACTGAGTTGTAGTTGACTAAAAGGAATTTCAAAAACTATGGTTTAGTGCAAATATGTCTCAAATGCATCCCAAATGTATGCTGGAGGAAAAAAGCTATGATAAATTACTTCAAATGGCTTTACATACACAGCTTGCTTTCTATATTATAATTAATGCTAATAAAAAGCAAACCTCTCCAAAAAGCAGGCTTGCTCCGTAGCTGAATATTTCAATGCAGATTTTTAATCTATTTTCTGTCAAAGTAATTTTTTAAGGAAATGAAATATTTAAATTACATAAAAATACAAATATCCAGTTTCACATTTCCCTAGGCTTATGAGTATGATTTGCATGCAATCATAAAATTAGAACTGCAAGCTTGCACAGTTTTTTTTTACTCTACCCCATATTTGATACTAAAATAATTTCTGTGTATTTTAGACAATCATTTAACTTTATTTATTTATCAATATATTGCAGGAATACAAAAGCATGGAGAAGAAGCTTATCTGCCTATTTAGAAGCTTATTTAGTACTATTTACTTTCTACTTATTAGTAAAGCTGAAGTTTTAGAAAACCTAACACATGGTAGGTTCAGTGCCTTAATTAAGCACCTTATTCTAACACATTAGCAAGTGGGAGTAGGGAGAAAAAAGAAATCACTGTAATTTAATTTTTGTTTTTCTCTACAAGCCCGTGAGCACCATTGTGGTTAGAGCTTTTTGCAAACACTACATACACCAGAGAAGAAGCTGGCACTGTGTCCTACCAAGGAACACAAGCTCCAATATACCAATCTAACCTGGTCACTGTTAGCTTCCAGTGCCAAAGTCAATTAAGCAGCTCACATATAACAGAGACTGGGCACAGAACTTTTTAAATTATGAGAGTTGTTCAGAGCTCTTTTTTCATTCAGACCATAAATGTGAAAAGAAATGCTAGCATGCCCACAAACTGAAAAAAAAAAAAAAAAAAAAAGAAGTATGGACTTTCTGATTCTGTACAAATCATCTTAGATATAAATATATATATACATACCCCAAATTTAGAGCCTCCAGAACACAACCAGACTAAAGGAATCCCTTTTCCCACCCACTACAGCTCTAAACCAAGCTTTTCTCCAGTGAACCAGCCAGCTGTCACATATTTTCCCTCTTCCAGACCATCTGCTTTTTCTGGGAAAAAAATTATATTTCATCTCCTGAACTAGAAACCCAAACCAATCCATGCCTGGTCCTTGTGGATCAGAGACCTCCAACACCACATCTGAAAGAACACCTTTAGGTACTTTATCTGCTCAAAAACCTCTTGTGCATCCACATCTGTCATTTATCTTCTTTAAGTGAGTCATTAACTTCTGTACTCAAACTGAGATGAAGATGGTGACTATTTATTTGGATGACAGGAGAGTTTACCAGTGCTCCTAGTCATCCAGTCTAGCTCTCTATCACCTCATTCACTGTACTGCAAAGAGTTACTGGGGTACCAAATCAGTACCAAATTCTTCAATTAGGCTGAGAACCCTTTCTTCTTCACAGGAAAGTTCAATTATAACACATTTATATTTGCAGTTAATGCTGGAAACCCATGTGAGGCTGTACTGATCTGAAGAGACCCGCTTTAGAAACACAGTGGGTATAGCACCCGGAGGAGCCACAACTCCATTTCCCATCACATGCCTGGGACACAGGACAGGCAGAGAGGAATTATACATATGCACAATTCTAATCCCATGTTCAAGTTGGGGTTTTGGTGGTTTTTGGTTTGTTTGTTTTTTTTTTCTTTTATATTCCCAGAGGAGAGCAAACTAGAGGAAAAATCTGCTTCAGGCAAAACTTCCCACTGGCCATCCTGGAAAGAGCAGCTTAACTTCCAGGCAGGGTATAAAGCCCCCAGCTTTTAGCAGTGACACTGGCCCAGGCTGACAGAAACACATAGCCCTGCAAGCCAGCAGCATTTCTGCTTTGAGCTGGGCTGCCAGGAGGCCAGCCTGGGTAGCAGGCTCTGCAAGGGCAGGGAGAACAGCCTGGCAGGGTATTCAGGCATCTCATTTACAGACTGCATGCCATTCCTTTGAGGAAGGCAGATAATCCAAGAAAGACCAGTTTGAACTCCCCAGGAGGGAAAGCTGGTGAAAGCTTTAGTGCAGGGATACCTGCTGCAAAATGAGGGTCCTGTGGAAAATGCACAGAGCATCTCCATTTTACTCCTGCACTGAGAGCCCATCACCCTGTGTCACTAAGAAAGCAGTGTAAAATAAGCTATGCTTTTGAAAATAAAAAAAATAGAAAGATGGGCATGTTGCACATAATAAGGATACCACACCCTGAACATGTTGTTCCCCTAACATTCACAGTGAGCCCAAGGGACTGATAGTAAGCCAATGCCAATGAATCTGCCATCACTTTTGTAACAGCAGGATGAGATGGGAAGGTCTGAAATCCTGGACCCAAGCAGTACTCGCTACATTTCAGCCCGCTGCTTTTCTCCTTGGAGAAGAGGGGGGATATCTGCCTGGAGCAGTGAATCCTGCCCAGCCAGACAAATCCTGTCACCCGCACGTGCACCGGATCAGCTCTCAGACCACACGGGAGGAAGGGAGGGAGAGGAAGGGATGGAAGCTCACAGCTTCCTGAACATATGCAACCCACTGCCCTGCCATGGCAATGTGTGCATTTTTTCCACTGAAAGTTAGTTACCTGAGTCAGCTAAACTGAGAAGCTACGACAGACCTTGCCTGTGTTCAGTATGCCTTCTTGGTGACTGTTCCTTATGAAGGCAGCAGTCCAGCTGGGGGCTCAGCAGACACACCTACAACGAGGGCTGTAGGTCTCCCTTAGGTCTGGGCATGGGCTGCCTGGACCCACCCTACAACAACCAGCAAAGTGCTGAGCAGGGGGAAGAAGCTCACCATGATTTATTACTGCCAGCATTAGCTGTGAGACATTCCCCACCCAGAAATAAAGGAAAGACCTGGGCTTCTGCAGTCTCTCAGGAGACATTTCTCTTTGCTGTCACCTCTAAAAGCATGTCCTAAAGGTCTAAAGGCATATCCTTGTCTGAGAGCAGTAATTGCTGTGTTTTACTGCTCAGGACAGGCACGAGCAAATTGCTTGAGCTCCTGCAAAACTGAAGTCACTCATCTCCTAAATAGCAGCAATTGCTAAGTACCATACTTTTCAAAAGGAGAAGAAAAGCTGAGTGCTTCTTTCCTTTCCATTTTTGGAACTGTTCTGTAATCTGTGCAGCTACAGAGCTGCAGCTGCCTTCACAGCACCCTTTGCAATGACCAAAGCAGCAGCAGCAAAAATAACCACTGAATTTTTTAAGCATCAGTCCCAACAGTCCCCTCTCATCTATGTCCACATATCTGTATCTTGTTTCCAAATCCTGAAGCTCAATAGAAATCTTCCCTGGTTTAAAATCTTCTTTGCTTGAGCACCTAAACTTTTAATTGTTCTTTGTGGATGCAGCTTAAAGATATCTAGAAATTCTCCCAGATATCCATTGCTAACAGGTCAGCTGAGAAACAATTTAATCTTGGGGAATTAGCCTGGCTAATTGCCCTTCTCCCTTCTGCACACCTACTGATAAGATTACACACCTAACTACACCAGACCAGACCCTCTACACTACCGAGCAGAACAGCATGAAGCTCTGAAATAAGATTTCATCATTCTCTTTTCCTTATTTCAGTAGGGATGAACTTGCAGATGCGCAAAGTATTTCTTTTCTAAAGCACGTGGTTTTTTCTACTGTCCAGTGAGCCAAAAATTTAATAAATTACACACATAGTAGCAAGAAACACGGGGACTAGGTGGGATTTTTGTTGTTTCTTACAACAAAATTATCCTCTGCACCTTTAGATGAATATGCAGTCAGAATAGAAACCTTCACTAGGAGAACAAAATTAGGAGACATTGTCCTATAAGCAGAGCAGTCAAGTTGCAGTGCATTTTCCATCCAGTTATTAACATCTGAATAAGTGGCATTAAACATTTCAGAGGCATTAAACAGAATGCTGCTTTCTTCAGGGTAACTTTTGATTGAAAATACAATTTAAAAGAAAAAAACACAAACTGCTGAATTCCCTATCCTGACCATTCTTTTTAATTCATGTTGAAAAGTTTCAGCCAATACTTGCATCCAAATATACCCACAGTGAAGTAATTTTAAGATAATTTAGAGTAACTACTTGAAGCACTCATATGCCTCATACATTATTTGACTACACTGTAGAACCCAACAATTTGGTAAAAAGCATCCTGAAATCATCTGCTATATCCTATGTGTATAAGATATTCATAACAGCAACTGACAGTTAATGACAACATGTTAATTTAAGTGTGTTGACAATTATTGACCTGAACACACTTTAGAGAAATGTAAATGCCAGAGGAGAGCAGCTACAGCTCCATGAGTAATGTGTGCCCTGGATTCTGACCATCAGCTTTGCTTTTTCAGCTTTGTGACCTAAATCTCCCTCCCCTATCAGAAAGAAATAAAAAAACCCAAACAATAAATGTCTTACTTGTTCTGCCTTCTCCAGTGCTTTTCTCTCCGCCTGCAAAAACTGGCAGTTCTCTCTCGCCAGCTTTTGGACCAGCTCAATCCGTCCGATGTCATCTCTTCCCTGAAGCTTGCATAAAACTCCTGCCTTAAGGGTGGGAGAAAGAGCAAACAGATACTTAAATCCACAATCCCAGGACATGACACTGCCACAAATGTCAACCTTAAAAGAAATGCATCTGTTTTCTCATATTTGCGGTACTTCGGTGCCACTCGCCGAGCGCAAACAAGTCACTGCTTCCCGGGAAACAACTGGAGAGGAACAGAGGCACATCTGAATCTCCAAATGCATCTACTCTCGAGAAAAGAAGGCAGGGCTAACTAAATCAAGCGCTCCTCTGAGTGCAACTATCAGATATGCTGTGTTTTATTTGTTCCTGTCAGCCTGTTTCCTGTTACATAAGAGAATAAGAGCAAGAGGTTAAAAACTCATGGGAAAGTTAGCCAGGAAGAGCCCTGGAAAAAGAATGAAGTGCAACACAAGGCACTCCTAAAAATAACAGGCTACAACTCCCTCTGCTCCCACTCCAACCATTTTTCACATACACAAGACTCAAGAGTTAAAAGACTGTCGTGCCACATTTATTTATTCTTCGAATAACAAGTCTGTATCTCTTGATTTTGTTTAGGGAAGGAAATGATAGTTGCTTTAAAAGCTATGTTAGAACTATTTTTTTGGCTAATATTCTGACAGTTATTCAAGCTATGCTGATAGTGTTTTGTCAAAACATTCAGCATTGGCTGTTTTCTACAAATGCCAGACAGATACGTATAAAAAGATGGATTCATGCTCGCACACAGACACAGTAGAGACTCGTCACAAAGTTAGCTGACATGGGCTCAATTGCTTCCTGCAAAGCCAGGGAGCCAATATCACTGTCCATGGTTTGGGTATGGATACAGCCTCTGCATAACTGAGACCTGGGGCGATGATACCACGCAGCTTTTATTAGCCCAGATGTTTCCTGATGGGAGCAGCATATGCCTTGGGAGGGCCCATCATGTGGCATAACCATGATATGGCTGCATGACTTCTAAGGCAATCTGCAAATAAACACTTTCCCCCTGCTTCCTTCACCGTTTTCTTTCTACTGTTCACCTTGAGTTTAAATGAATCACTACCTACTCCAAAATTCACAATACATCTTGTGAGTCAGGCCCAAAACCTAGGGATACCCTGACATGCTAACCCTGCAGGCTCCAATCCTTTGGCCTTGAGAAATTCTTGTCCAAGACAGATGAAGCTGTGAGAGTGTCCACCCAAATCATCCTACAGTCTACTGGTTTCTCCAAGGAGGAGACAAGTGGGGAGGGTTAAGATTTCTTCAGCTGAAGAAGAAAACAAATCCACTTTATGAATAAGTGCTTTAATGCTGATGGAAAAAATAGGCTCCACAACCAAGTCCAGAGTCATCCTTACCCAACTCATCAAAAGTAATTTGTACATGCCTACATTCTTCCGGTCGGGATGAAGACATCTCCTCACAAGCCTGCATCAGGCACTTCTGCTCTGATGAAGTAAAAGATTTCAGATACAGCCTGTGCCTTGCATGTCCTGTACCCCTCCTGAGCCCAGCCTCCTGAGGAACCCAGCTTTCCCACATAAGGAACCACTGGTTTGAAGGTCAGAAACCCTCTGAGAAAATAAGGAATTACATTGCCTAATCTCAAATTCCTTACATAGTTTATGAGTTTAGTGCCTTATCTTCTAAATCAAAGACACTGGTTTATAAACCAGTTCTGACACACTCTTATCCCCTGCAGATCAGCAGTAAGACTGATTTTATCAAATGTGGAAGAATATAGTGAACTAGTTGTCCAGACTTGTTTAATCAATAAGAGAAAAGAGGGTACTTAGGAAGAGAATTTTTTTTGGTCAACAGAGACATTTTTAAAAGGTCAGAGCATTTGTTTCCTAATATTCTCCTTTTTTGCCAGTAATTTATACAGGGAACAGTAATTTACTTGGGAGTCTGCACTTCCAACACTTTGATGGCTTGGGGACATCAGCTAAACCAAACCTGCTTATTTCGTGGCTGCAGGATGCTTCTAGCAGAGTATTACATCAGTGTAATGTAGGCTAAGGACAACTTCAGTGTTATTGCCTGCTAGGACTTCGGGATGATAAAGATTTGGAGACTCTGGATCTGGGATCTTAGTGCTGTGGAGGCACTTTTTGCAACTTCGTGTTGTGCTGTTGTGGTTTAGGAATGGTGGTCCTCAATTTAATGCTCCCACTGTGACTAAACGAGGTGCCACTTGCTCCCTCCCCTCTCCTATCCCCCACCTCCTGCAGGTAGCTGGAGAGGAGAACTGGAGGCACAAAAGATAAAGACCATGGTTGAGATAAGAACAATTTACTGAAACCAGCAATGAGATGAGAAAACCAACAGTAACAGCAACAATTATAATAACAGAGGGTACAAGGAAGGAATGATCCACATGGAAACCCCTCAATAAAAGACAATACCCAACCACTCCCTCCTCCACAATATCCCAGTCTGGAAGGGAATCCCTTCCCTCACCCCCACCAATGATGTGAGGTGGTACAGAATAACCTCTGGGTCCTGGCTATTGCTAAAAAAAACCATGTCCTGGCCAGAACCAGGACATGTGTCCAGAGAAGGCAGACCATGACCTACAAGCGGCAGAGATGGTTACAAGCCCCTACTGAACAAATATTTATTGATCTTCATAGTGTGAAGCAAAGCCCAATGGTTAAAGACACTTATGTCAAGAAGAGGAAGGAGGGCTTCAGATTTGGGGCAAGAGTTGGCTTCAGTGTATTCAAGTGGGACAAACATCCCAGAGAAAGACAAGGTTCTGAACGTTGGGTCCCTCTCTCTCGCACCACTTGCCCTCTGCCTGTGCTCACACAGAGCACGTTACTGCCTTCCACATGGGTGAGCACCCCAGAGGAGCAGCTCTGAGACAAGCCCATTAGCCCTGCCACAAACATGGTCTGTGTTCAAACTGGCAATCTCACTGGAGAATCACATTGTCCTGTTCCAAATAACCACCAGGTCGAAATACTACATTTTAACACGTCCCCTCCTCCCATCACAGTTCTTTAATTTAAAGGTTTGCAGAAAACATGAAAAGAAATATTTATTTAATTGGGTTTCCAGAGGATAAAAAAGATTCTGGAAGGGCTAAGGTATTATTAAATTAATTATATATGTTTGGCTCTGGGAGTAAAAGCACTTGAAACACAAAGGGCTAAACTAATTTTTTCATAATTAAGAAAAAAGCTATGAATCCTTTACTTTTAGTTCTGGTATCCTCACTTATGCTGACTTTCCAGTACAAGTCTGTCTGCTAAATATTTGTAAGAAAACATTTAGGTCAATTAAATAATTAACTGATGACAACTTCTAAAACCTGATTAGGAAGATGTTAACAGTCTCCAATTACTGGTCATTTTCACTTCTCAATACAAATTTAATTTTCACACAATATTTTGGAAGCTGTTAGGCAAAAGTCAGCTTATTTGCAAAGAGCAATTTCAATTTTCATTTTGTGCAGGCACACATCCCACAAAACTCTTGTGGTGCTTAGACCTGTGATTCATGTAGACCAAACCAGATAATATTACTAACTTTTGTGAAGGTGAAAATCACAAAGTTGCCTAATTTAACTGGCTTTACCTTAATGAATGATAAAATAATGTACTTTATAGTAAGACTTTAGTACCATTCATGGCCCAAAATTACTATAATGAAATGTGTTTATATAATATTTGAAATGAAATTTTTTAAAGTTTAATGGGCATGAAAGCGAATTAGTCTCTACTGAGGTTGGAAAAGGGAAGATGCTGACAACATACTTTCTGTTTCAACATATCCATTGGAAAATATTCCCTCTGCAGAAGTCATAAATGAGCAACCTAGCAATGACACAGAGGTGAATTAACACATCCCTAGGCAGACGAGATGGGATCTTTTATTTACATAATTTACATTGTTTACAGCATGTTTGCTTTTGAAAATCCCCTTGCCAATTTTTTTCCACACTTCTGCCACTTTTGCCAATTAACTCTGATGTAAATCAAGCCTCTGTCCCAGAGAGGAGTGTTTAGAGAGGGCACCACAGCCTTCAATTCTATGAACAGAAGGTTTGTGGTGGCTTGATTTTCTGATACTATACCTCTGTCTCTTTCTGTAGCTGGTGAAAAAGACATAATTATTACTGGCTTCACCTTTAATCAACCTGAAAACTTAAAACCAGCAGCCACTGCCCCAAAAGACAGGTTCCCTTGCTCTGCTCCAGTCACATGCACAGTCTCACTGAAGTGAAAAAAAGTCATTCATCCCTTTAAAACAAACTGTATTTGGCCTTCACTGGATGTCATTTTTATGGTGCTAACAAACTGGAGCAACCACTGCTTTGATAACATTTGTTCTCCTCCCAGCAGAACACATGAATGCTTTTGTTAACTGCTCCTTTAGTAACTGTATATTTTTAAGTGTGTTTCATATTCTTTCAAATTTTAGAAGCTGGCTTCCAGTCAGTTAAAATCTGGGTGAATCAATGTCCCAATAATAAGTTTTTATGGGCTTTTATAATTAGTCCAGGTGGTCTTATTAGCTGGCATGCATTGACTATGTCATAAATGGGAACAAACATTTTCAAAAATCTGTAATAACTACAGCAACTAAGTAGAACTGAGTACACACTAAATCCTTCACCTCCCCCCCCCCCCACCCCCCGCCAAAAAAATCCAACAAAAAACCAGAAAGCCATATTTTTTGCGCAGTGAGGTCACTGTTTCCCTCTGGGTCCTTTCTATATCTCTGTAATGCACTCTTGGCTACATGGCTTGTGCCCTTTCAGCCAGGCTTGCTCACAGACATCAGCATAAATCCCATCTTTCTTGCACACAACTTTTCAGTTTGGCAAGATGTTAGGGAGATAAATCAGAGACAGGAACTGAAAGCTGCACATAGTGGAAGGAAAAAAGGTGGCAACTGCTGGGAAACATAACATTTGAAAGAGGAAAAGAAGGAGAAAAACACCTCAGGTTTTTTTCCCAGTCAAGACTGGGAAAAATCAATTTTAAATTAAAAGCAATCATCAGTACCAGTACAATGAGCAATATGGTTACACTTGCACAGCTTGAACACATGAACGGAATGACTGAATGAGTTGCAAATTAATCAAAAAAGATTCACAGAATTAAAAAGGGCAAGCAACTCCACAATAAAATACTCTAAAATGTAGTTTAGTTTCTTCTGAGCAAAATCAAGTGTGCTTTGGTTGTAAATGAGGGCAGTTAGGGGAAGAAAGAAGAAGGTTGTTGCTTGCACTTGAGTGACTAATAAGTATCCCTATTTCATTGCATGTCTACTTACAGTGATTAAAATTCAATCAAAATGTCATATACCCTTGCCTCCTAAAACACATCTCATTTTACTTTCACATCTGGTGTATGCTATGTGTATTATCTAAAAGGAGCAAAAAGATAGCTGAAGAATGCTGTCCAATTGCAACATCATGGGATTAATTCCAAGAGCAATCATCAATCTTATTCTAAATAGTCACATAAGATGAGATCCAGCAGACTTTGTCCCTCCTACATGCTCCCTGCA
Source organism: Rhipidura dahli (assembly GCA_013399225.1). Classification (NCBI taxonomy): domain Eukaryota; kingdom Metazoa; phylum Chordata; class Aves; order Passeriformes; family Rhipiduridae; genus Rhipidura; species Rhipidura dahli. The sequence continues at coordinate 284,346 of VXAC01001105.1, read as the reverse complement.
CAGAACGTCGAGGAAAATCCATTTCCCAGAGCTACTGAAAGCAGTTCTTCAGCTTGTAGATCTGAAAACATTTCCAAGACTCCATTAATCTCACACATTTACCTGTGCATCAGAGGTATCCTTGAGCTCTTCTAGTCCTCTTATTTCCTGACTGCTGTTTTCTTCATTTTGATTAATTGCTAAAACAAGAAAGAGGGATATGTTGGAGGCAGGCAGGTTTAAATCACAAAAAGCAGCAGAGCAGCATGGCTCACTTTAGATAGGATAGGATGACCATTCAAGGAATGTTTAAACTTTAGCATTCTAGTTAACTCCTGGAGTGATTTTGGACAGATTTTGGACAGATCCTATAAGGCATACCTTATTGGGTTTAGAAAAATGCTTTATTTTTCCCCAGGCAGTAAAATCCAGTCCTAAATTGTTATAGTCATGCTACTGTTAGTCCTGATAAAACAATGACATTTAAGGAAACTCCACTTTTCCATACATTGTAAGAAGATATCATGACTGGTAAGCAATTAAAAAAAAAAAAAAAATAAGTCTCCCTCTTGTTCCATTATATTGCAGAAGGTCAGTTCAGACTAAACAAAATAAGCAGATCTATCACTCACCTCAGACTTGGAAAATTCTTTGTGAGCAAAGTGATCTGAATCTTAACAAACATCACTACCATGAAAGTCATCTCCAGAAATAAATGGTAGCAGGAAATGTCTTATTGAATGTTCTTTGCTGCTAGCACCATAGAAGAAACCAGCAACCTCACTCAATTAACATAAGTTAAATCAATTAACACCAGCAAGCTTTGCTAGACTTTAAAGTTTTATATCAAACTTGTAATCCCAGAAGGGTCAAAATCAGAGCCAGCAGTTTATACAGCTAAAGAAACAAGGAACCTCTCACGAAAGGACATCTCAGTCATTCAGGCAGCATCTAGCAACTTAGAAGTAACTTTGGACTATTCTTGACCTCTAAAATAAATTGTATGGATTTATTTTTTCATTCAGCAGGATTGCTGCTGATATTGCTATGCCATATAGGATATAATTTTGTTTCTTGCCCCACAGTTATGCTACCAAAAAAAATAAAAAAGTAATAAAAATGTAATTATAAAAGGGGAAATAAATCATTCTGTCAACACAGTTTATTCCGTTCCAGGATCTTTTTAAATCCATTATCAAAGAAAACAGAGTTCTGATAGAAATCTTCACCACTGGGCTTGCAGGCATTACTTTACCAGCAAACCTCTGGAACTAAAGATGAATTCTGGAAACAGAGGGTCAGACTAGAGCTGTAACAGACAGCATGTTGAGCAGGCATTAGATCCCAGCCGTGCTTAAAGCTAGGCAAAACCAAAACACTCTTGGGGCATTGTGGCACATCTCTGCCCCAGCCTGGAGAAGAAGACCCCAATGACCCAGTAATGAGAGGGATGGCCTGAACAGCCACATGTGGCCCTGCTTTTCTGGTGCAGGGCAGCAGAAAAGGGGAAACCTGCTCCATCCAGCCAGGCTGGGGGCTCTGTGCAGTGCCCTCCCATGCAACCCATCTCCCAGCCTTCCTCCCCCAGAGCTGCCTCATCCTCTTGCACAGTCCCAGACATGCATGACCCTGTTCTACCCACTGCCACTGTGGGAAATACAGAGCATCCAGGACATCTATTTGCTGACCACTACAAAACAACCTGCATGAGACAGAAATGCACAATGCTGGAAGGCATTAACCAATGCTAAAAATCAGTTGTTTGAACAATTTCTCAAATTGTTAAGTCTGCATTAGGAGAACATTTCCCCAATTCTCCTTTCAATTTTCTCATTTCCTCTAAAATCAATTTGCTGTAGGCACTCATGGGCAAAACATCCCCCCAGACTCTGGCTATTAATCACGGCATTTAAAGGAGTGGCACCTTGCTAGTAACAAGATCACACGTCCAGGTTTAAGTGATTTACATTGATCCAGCCAGCTTTTCCAACAGTCCTGAGCAGATGGGCACTCCACAAACAGCTGTGCCAGGGGAAAAGGTTGGTGCCTGCCAACTGGCTCCTTGTCACAGGCCTTGGATACAAGTGTCCCCTTCCCTGCTCAGTGCCAGGGCAAACACCCCAGAGCACCTTCAGCCAAAGTGAACATTCGGGGAGCAGCACCTGGGGCTGACCTGGCTGGGCGGGCAGGGCAGAGAGCCCAGGGTGTCTGGCCAGGGACATGGTGACAAGCAGCAACCACCCAGAACTGAGGGCAGCAAGAGCTCTTACCTGGCACAGTGGGAAAGAGAAAGAGGGGACATGTCCACAGCCCCCAGTGAATACAGGTATCATTGGGTGCTGAATGATTTTAACATGAGCAATTTTAAAGCTGAGGAGAAAATTGTCTCAGTTTATATGTACTCTATGTTAATGGCTTCAAGAAAAAAAAAGGTTTTTTTATCAGCAATTTCACAACTCAACCCTAAAAAAACCTGAATAGGTTTATCATCCAAACCCAGCTCTCCTTGGCTTCAATGTTGTTTAGACTGTGTAAGGAATGTAGAAAACAAGCAGTAAATATTTTGTTAAAGGAAAAAAAAGTCCCAGACCTCACACTGACGTTCTTACAGCTCTCTTGGGAGAGCATGAGCATTTGGCCTCTTTTTCATGAAATTTCCATCACAAACTTGATTTTTTTTTTGTCCTCCTTGCCTCTTATCCAAACTCATAAGAACCAGCCACAACTGAACAATTTAACTATGCCCAGGGAGCAACACTCAAGGAATCACACCATTGCATATTTTTTTCCCACCACAAGAACTAGGTCCCTTGAAGGCTGAAGTGGCCACACAGACAAATAACAACCCTTAATTATATTTTCTTGGTTTCTGTAGGAAAAGGTTACTATGTGTTTTGTCTATAAAACAGAAAAAAACCCCACATATTTCTTGAAATATTCTGGTATATTTAGAAATTTATGTTACTGAGAGCCATCATATACATATAAGAAATTAATTTGAGTATTTTTAGACACAGTGTGCCTCCTAACCCCATAACAACTCATAGACACCCCTTGAATTGGCCCAGGCACTGCCTTCATGGGTTCTTGTGCATGCAATACAAGTTCTGTCACAAAATATAAGAATGCAAGCATAATTTCCTACTTACTGTTATCTGACTATTTATTCTTTAATAAAAAAGGTTTGACATTGCCAATTCAATGATAGGAAAAGCGAGTGGAAGCTTAGGGTGGGATGGGAAAGTACTTCCCAGGCAAGTGCTGATTCTGGAACTGTACATACAAAAAAAGTTGTGAACTTTGGAGCTGAACCAAACGTTTCCTTCTCCACCACCATAAATCCAGCTTTGCTCCCTGATACAAATATCCCAGCATGGTTTACAAAGCAGCAATAACAGAGAAAGGCAAAGGTGATTTACCCTGATCTATATGTATCTATAAATGTTATGTTTGGGTTCAGGCTGGAGACCAAAGACAGAAAAAAAAGTACAAATAAATGTAGAGTGACCAACTCCCTTTTCTACCTGCAGCATTTCTCCTTCTTTGGAGGAAAGGTCAGCATGAAGGAAAGGAAAATATGTCAAATGAACATTAGCTTGCTAATGTGCAGTTCAAATATGTCCATTTGCAAATTAGTCTAGGGAATTCAGGACTTTGATGTTTTATAGCCTCTTAAGGATCACAAGGGCCATGATCTGATCTGAGTTCCTTGTGCCCCCACAGACCAGAGCACATTCTTCTGTAAACTAATGTTAGAACAGAGTACTCTTGTGGGGGAGAGGCTTGAGCCTTTCAGATCATTAAATCAGCAGAAAAAAATAATGAAGAAATAAGAAACCAAAGTAAATAATTTTGTTCCTTCTACCTCAGCAGAATCTGCCATCACACAGGGGTGTGAAAGGAAAGGGAACAGCAACCACTGCTCCCACTGGAACCAACCAACCATGCTCCCCACTGCTTTTACAAAGCAGTGCCACAAAGTTTAGGGTGGATTTAAGGCATTGGAAGGGATTTGTCTTTGCCAGCAGCATGGAACACTACACACATGGCAAAGGGCTCACCTTAGCTAGACAGGCTGGCATCCACTGAGGGTAACACCAGCAGCACTACAGACCTTCTCCTGCTATGGAAGGATCTGCCAAGGCTACCTGCAGAGTGGTGCCTCCACAACACACTCTTCTTTATGTCACAAACTTGAAGGTAAATTAATTACATTAATTATATTTGATGAGTAAGACTTTTAAAACTCACATAACAATAAAATCACAATATTTCATTTTAATACTTATTCTTGTTCAATATAGCAGAGTCATTTGCCCGACTGAAGGTGGGAAGGACAGTTTAAAAAATCCACACAAAGCAACTCCTGGAACTCACAGCGTTGTAATCTTCCCAGAGGCTTTGCTTTATTGTACTTTCTTCCTTTTCTATAAATGAAATTTCTTCTTTCTACCCCTTCTGGCTGCAAAGATAACCTTCCCAACACAAACCAAGGCACTAGCGTCATTCTGCTGCTGCAGCCAGCCAGACTGGAACAATAACGCCAGGAGAGGTGTGAACTTCCTCCCTTTGGCTTAATAGGGTGTTAACTGTGAAAGCTAATTATTTAAATGCTGAAGAAAGGACTGTCATCACAGTTAACCATTTTGCTGCCAAACCACAGGCAAGGACATCTGCCCATCTCCAAGCAGCTTGCTCTTGGTGATGCCTTTTCCTGGTCTTAAAATCAAGAGTCAAACACGGTTAGAAGGGGGAAAGGTGTTTTACCTTGTTATTTATTGTAAGGATCCTTAAGTGCACCACATCCAGGTAGAATGCATCCCCAAGCACACTGCAATCCTCTTCCTCAAAGAGCTGGTCTAACATTGTAGGTGTCACTAATTAGCATATCTACCAAAAATTCCCTAATGAGAGGCTCAAGTGAGCCCCCCCTCCCCAAGGAACCTTCCCCTGGATGGTTCTGTCTTAGTTTACAGAGTGTGTTCTGGAGAGGACCTTGGGACACACTGATCCCTAACTATGAAGTTCCTAAAATGTTCAGTCTCCCAGCTTAACAAACAAGTCCAAGAATGTAGGCAACATCACCAAGAATACAGAAACTGTAAAAAGGTGTAACAGGGGTATAAAGAAAAGACAACAACCATCCTGGCATTACTAGAATGGCATCCATATGGCCTTTCCAGGAAGCCAGTTGAGCTCCCCACCACTGTTGGCTGTCCCACACGCCCTGTGCGGACTGCTCCCCTCTGTGCTACCATCAGGCATTCGGGATTTGTGGATTGGCAAAGGATTGTTACAAACATGGCTGGGTTTGATGACCTGGTTGGGAACAGAGCACCCAGACCCCAGGCAGGGGCCAGGACACCCCTCGAGCTAATGCTGCTGCCACACAACTCCAGCTTCAGCCCTTGAGCTTGCTGTGAGATCCATCTTTGGTGCCAGCACTGCCTGCTTTCTGGGCACAACAGCCCCTAAACCACCTTCAGCAGACATGCTTCTGCACTGCCCTAGGCTGATCCTAAGGCCAAAATCACTCAGCCTGCTGCAAACCCTCTGTCATGGCCTCAGCAGCAGCCTGAGCAAGGGGGATTCCAGCTGCACAGGCTCACCTGGGACTGCCCAGGCTGCATGGGGACTTCACTGTCCCCACAGCTGCTCCAGAGGTAGCTCTGCTGGCCATACAAAGCTCGGTCCCCCCTAAGGCTACATCACTTATGTACTCAGTGGTGCTCCTTCATTTAAATTCGGATGTTCATTTATTATTCAGTATTGTTCTTTAACCTGCTAACAACCTAAAACATCAAACCACTCTGCCCTTTGTGTGATTTCAGTCTTTTCAGTACTCTGTGATCACAATTCATATATGAATCTCTTTTTTCAAGCCACTAAGTGAAAGGCCCCTATGTGCCATCGACAGATAGAAGACACATTCTCACCTTGGAAGAGGTAAAGGGCCTATTTGTGAGCACAAGAACTTTGTTTATCTGACAAGCCAACAGACTTCCACTGCTTCATCCCTGCTGGATGATTATAGCCTGTTGTGGGGGATTTTTTGTCCCTGTCAAACCAACAAGACCTCAGGAATCTGCAAGAATATTCCCCAGGAGAAGGTTCCAGAATTGCCAGCAGCCTACACCACTTGATTTATTGTCAGCTGTTGAGAAGCTCACAACTTCTAGCACTCTTCTTATATTCCACATTTTTTAAGAGGCATGTTAGGCATGTTTATTTCTCTTCTGGATTTTTTTTTTTTTGTTATCTTTTTTGGTTTTGTTCTGGGTTTTTTCCAATGGAAGTTACTAGCATGAAGCTTTTAAGAAAAAAAACAGACCCTTATTTTATTTTTTTTAATCACATAACTAAGCTAATTTCAGTATTTTTGAAAACTTTACTGTTATTTTGAACAATGGAACTTGTGGTATCCCTTGTTGTTCTTTATGGAGGGTATACATCGAGCTCTAGAGAGGCTGGTTACTATGGCAGCTCTGAGCTGTTTGACAGTGTTATAATGTTTGCTGATGCTTATTAATTTATCAGAGTGGAAAAAAAATGAATAGCTCATACTGACACCACTGGGGAAACTAAAAGCCAGATCCTCTAGGCTGTGTAAAGCACTAGTGCTGAGCAATGGAAAAGAAGATGAGCAGCCAGTAAATGCTTTGCAAACCTCAGATTTGGGGACCATTTTAGACCAGACCATGTTCTCATGCATGCTCCTGCGTTTTCCAAGATCTGTTTCCAAACTAAAGGAGAAAACTAACAAGCACTGAGTATCTCTGAAATCCCCAAAAGCTGCTTGTAAGAGAGCAATAACCCCAGGAACAAAACCTTCCAACTGAGAATTGGTTCCTTATTTACCATGAAAGAGTAATCTTTTCCCAGAAATTACTGAAAAGAGAAAGCTTTTTAAGCTCATCCTTAACATGTTTCCTTTTATTAGCAATACAAAAATTGCCTTTGAGCTTTCTTATTCCTTCCCACTATTTCTGCATATATATATGGAAATTATCATACAGATTTCCCCTCACTGAGTACATTACATATCTCTGAAACAGTTGGCAGACCCCTGGGGGGGTGTTGCCCAGACAGCTGTGCAATCAGCTGAGTAAATCAGCTAATTAAAGAAACAAAGAAAATGCAAAAATTATTAGAGACAGACTCCTGCTTGCAGCATTGTTCAGCACCTCTGTATGTAAAAAGCACAGCAAGCACAAGATGGAATAAAGGTACTTGTAAGTCAGTGAATGAACTACTGCACAAGTGACAATGATGCCATTTTCCCTCAAACCCTAATCTGGGATGCTATGATATTTATGCTTTGTAGTTTAAATCAATTTAACATAAATTACTCCAGCATTTTATTTTACAATTACAAAAGTGTGACATGTAATGTTGGTCTCACAACTGACTTCTGTATGTAAAAAATGGTCATTAACTTCTGCTTGACCTTAGGTGTAGAACTAATATTGAATTTGCACAGAGGGTACTCATTATTATGATCTAGTTTCCACGCAGAAAAAGAAGTTCCCAAGGGTCCTAGTGCTACAAGCCATTTCCCAAATCTCAGATAGGAAACAGGACTCCAGAAAATGATGCAAAAGCATTTCCTCTTATTGCAGAGTTTATCAAAAGGCAGATAACAGCAAGGGTAGGCATCTGCAATCTAAACAGAGCAAAGCCAGTGTGGTGAGGAAGGAGGCTGCCAGATGTAGATTTGGTCTTGCTGATCACCATTAAGGCGCCGTGCCTTCCCACTGCTTCCAAATGACCACAGGAAGGACAAACCTCAGTATAAATGAGGCTCAGGCCTGCCTACATTATACAGCCATTATAAATTAAAAGATGAGTGTAACAAGCAAAGCCACCAATCTTTCCCAGCTCAGTCACATAATGGTCATTTCACATTATTGTATAATGGTTTTCTAGGAATATCTATTTATTTTATTTCTCAGAACTGGTGACTTTCATCTGGCTTTGAAGGTCCATATTTTATCCAAAGTAGTGGTGCATTAGAACAACATAATTTGTAAAACACCTCTGGCTTAACAAGACTGGCATTTTTAAACAGATAAATAACTACTGTTGATTCATGTGGCCAGAGGAGATTTGGTTTTCAATGGCTGGCCCTTTGTGATGTATGCAAAGATAAAGCCACATTTTACACCAACTCTGTGAACATATGAAATCATATTTTTTATCAAGGAGAAAAAAAATGGGGGAAAATGGCCTGTAAACACTGAAGGATTATTATATGAACAGACCAAAGCAAGGGGTTTTGTACCAATCACAGCTCAAGGGAAACCATTTAATGCTTGAATGCAGAAAGTTTTAAAATTTATTCAGTAACTGTAGATATTTGTTCTCATGTGCATGATATTTAAAATTTAAAAAAAAAATCATGTGGCAATGAATGTATTGATAGCAGTGTTGTCTGAAACAAGATGATGGGAGGATGGAGAAGAGCCCATTACACGATCAGAGAATGATTGCTGGGAACAGATCAAACAAAAAGGTATGGACTGCTGCTGAGCAGGCTGGTGCAAAGTGAAACATTGCTCTCTATTCCATGGAAACATCCCCCAGGCATGGCCAGGAAAGGAGCAGGAAACAAAGAGGACTCTGAATAAATAAATTCTGTGAACTCATTGTAAATGCCTCTCCCAAAGCCCCAGTAAACAAAACGTTCACCTGGGGGTTGTTTTTTTTGCACAAGTGCTGTCTTTCTGACCTACTGTACTGTCTCTTTCTGTGTATGTGCAAGATATCTTTCCCCTACACAACTACTCTGCATTGCTGATTTCTTCTGTGAGAGCACCTTAGATCACACAGAAAGAACTATGCACAAGGTCCTACAACAACTGCAAAAAGAAAATCATAAACTGCCAAAATCCGTCTCACCACAATTCCCACCAGAGAGCCCTTTTCCTTCTTTTTTCCAAGTCTGAGTCCTTTCTGCTTTGTATCAGCTGTTGAACACACACCAGCTGGTAAGTGTTACTGTGCAGTCCTTTCACTGATGCTGTCCAGGGCATTTCCCACCCCCAGCATCACCCAGGGTGGGCACAAAGCAGGTGGTTACAGACTCAGCTAAGGCACAACAGAGCTCTGTGTGTGTGTGTGTGTGTGTGTGTGTGTGTCACACATAGGGCTCCTGACCAGCCAACACAAGGAGCATCCTTATCCCCAGGGCTAGGAGGGGCCTGATTCTGCCCTTTTGAAGTGCTGTCATTTTCTTGGTGTGTTTGACCTCAGGAGTGATGGAAGAATCCCTGATATGATGTAATGCATCACTGTAACCCCCACTGGTCCTTAAGGCTAGGGGTTCCCTTCAGTAGGGCACAGAATGTTTCAAAAGGAGTGCTTAGAGAAGCAAACATGATTAGAATCATAGGATCATAAATTATGCTGAGTTGGAAGGGACCCATCAGGATCATCAAGTCCAACTCCTGCCCTGAGCAGGACACCCCAAGAGTCACACCATGTACCTGAGAGCATTGCCCCAAAGATTCTTGAACTCAGAAAGACCTGGTGCTGTGACCATTTCCCTGGGGAGCCTGTTCCAGTGCTCCCTCTGGGTGAAAAACCTGTTCCTGATATCCAACCTAAACCTCCCCTGACTCAGCTTCATGCCATGTCCTTGAGTCCTGTTGCTGGTCACAAGAGGGAAGAGATCAATGTCTGCCCCTCTGCTTCCCCTCACAAGGGACCACAGTGAGGTCTCCCTCAGTCTCCTCTTCTCTAGGCTGAACAAACCAATATCACCTCCCTTACTTCAAGACCTGAAATCACAGACCTTAAAGACCCTAAAATACAGTGTAACTTTTAAAATATTGCTAGCTGTGTTTTCAGATGAAGCTTTTATTTTGAACCACGTTTCAGTGGGCAGGGGAAAAGTTAAGACACAGTCACCATGACCTAACAGAAACACGACAGCCCTGCACCTTCACTTTGAGGGCCGTTTCTCCAGGGTGAATCCTGTAAGCAATATCTGCAGAAGAATTTGCAGAAGAACTCTCATTCCACACAGTTTATTAATTTCAACCCTTGCTTTAAACAAGTGGGTGCTTGGAGGAAATGGAAGTTGCAATGAAATGAGGTACTACTTGAGTCAAGTAAACAAACCTATTGGAAAGAGACATGAAGAGAATAGAAAATAAGTAAGATACTACTGATTTGCCCTTTCCTCACCCTTAAAACTTGCTCAGTTTTTTCACATGAGAAAATGCACACCTCTCTGGCTCAAGACTGTCACTTTATTCTGTAAATAGGACCAAGTTTTTTCATACCTCATTATGCCCTTTTTCAGTGGCATAAGTGGTAACAAACTACGCACATTCTACTCCAAAGATACTGAATTCCTGGTTGTTTATGAAACCTGTATATTCAGTAGTACTTAATGTGTTTGAAATTTACAAACAATGTTGAACTTCTCTATTCTATGACCTTTGACCACGTATTTGCTACCTCATTTTTCAATTGTGTATACAAATATAACTCAAATTTGTAATGATTTCTGTTTTCTATTTAACAACACTTCTACAAGTGAATAAAATTAATAACATAGCATAGGACATTCAGATAGCACCATATGACAAATTTTGCTAATTATTTTGGGTTAAATTTACCAAAAAGTCTCACAAGGATCTGTACTACTTGAGGAAATGGGCTGAATGATAAAGATGCTGTTTCCTGAGTTAACCAAGCTGATAAAGCAGCTTAATGCTGCCAAAAGTGTCTTACTGGGCTCCTTCCCACACACCTCCACCTCCCCTCCCTGATAAGAAGCTGCCACCCTCACTTTGTGTCAACTCTGCTGCTATACTATGTATATACTATGCTGCTGCTATACTGTGTGCTGCCCATCTCAAAAGTAATGTAAGAGATGTAGCAAAGATGATCAGATTGAATGGAAGAGACTTGGGATGAGGAATGACTAGTGATATAGCCTGGAAATGAGACAACTCACAGGGGTATGACAGATGTGCACAAAATCCTGAACAGTATGATGATGGATAGGGAATGGCTTATTCACCACTCTCTGTCACCAAAGAGCTGTATCACAACAGAGGGAAGGTCGTGGGGAGTGCGTTTAAAACAAACAAGAAAAAAAATGTTTTAACATACTAACATGTGAACATACTAAAATGTTTTAACATACTAACAACATGTGAGTTGTGAGACTTGCTGCCATAAGGGATGATGAAGGTCAGGAGTATAATCAGGCTTAAAAAGCAATTTGATAAATTAATGGAGAAAAGGTCCAGTAGGGTTACCTACCACAGCAGTGTGGGTACAGCAAAATCCCTCTATCACAGGCTGGTAGATGCTGAGTGTGTGCATCAGAAGGACTGTTTGTACTTGCTCTGTTTCCTACTCTAAGCATCCCCTACTCATCACTCACAGTAGGAGCATAGCTGGATGGACTTTTAACCTGACCCAGGCTGACTGTTCTCATGTGTTTAACCGGGCTGACATTGCCTGGAGTGTGTTTGAGTTGAGTCACGCAATCAGCTCTGACAGCAGTGCTGTAGAGGTGGTGCAGTGGCTGGGAAAAGGAATAGCTGTTCACAGCTTGCTTTTCATTCATGTCAGCAAAGCTCAAGCCCCAGTGACTGCTTCATATTGAATTGTCTGCACTAAAATAAAAATACGAAGCAAATCACATAGGCAGTTAGGTTCTGACAGAAGCAATACAAAAGAAAGGGGAAGGGTGGATATGCATACATATACGTAAGAACAGGGTGGTGGCAATCCAGAAGGTCTCAAATGTGGAGTTACTATGCTGCAAAAGTCATATTATTATAAATTATTATATGTTATTATAAATAAAGTGTAAATGACATATTAACAAGTCGATAGAGCTTGCCAGTTCAAGAATGGCATGACTAAAATGTGTCTAATTATAAAGTGGAAACCTGAATATCATTCATAAGGGGGAGCAAAACCACACACAAGAGTGAGGGCTTTTGTGGCTGCCCTGCCTTTCACAGTGGGAGGGAGAAGCACCCACAGAGCTGCTGCTGCTCCTGCAATGCCTGGGGAGAAGCTGAGTCACCATCTTCCTACCTCCTCCATACCCTGTCAGCTATTATCTTAACTAGCCCCCGTATTCACAAACACAAAGACCAGAGCCATGATCAGCTGATTCTTTGCACAAATAAAGTTATAGAAATTGCTTTTTCTATAAAGGGATTTGCTGGGTGATGCCGTGGGGTGCAGCTGGGTTTGTGCACAGAAATGCAAGGCATCTTGTTTGTGCATGGGATTAACACCTGTACAAAGCTTTTACCTGACAGGTTTTGATCAGCTCAGAAGTACCTGTGTAGCTTTGCCACCAGCTAAAGCCTCCAGCCTTAGGCTATTTGCTGCTTTTTAGCCTTGTTTTAGCTACCATCTCTAACACATAAGAAACATGTCATGAACCATGACAAGCAATTGAGATAAATGCCAGCCCCTGTAAAGCTTCAGATGGGAGGCTGCATTTATGTTACATTTCAGCACATTTGCAGAAGTTATCAGAAGCCAGCAACATATAAATAAACAAAACAATGTAATGCCAAGTGCCTACAATTAAAGAAAAAGTTCCCTTCTGCTCCAGTTACTTGCTCCCCAAGACCTTTTACCAAACCACAGACAAGCATTTGCTCTATTTATTTCTAAGGTTAGGCAAGAATAATTTCAATGCATTTTTATAAGCCACAGGGAAGTGCACAAACTCATTTCCCCCTACTAGGTCACCTTTATCATTAGAGCTTTATTCTAATGAAATACAAACGTGATTTCAAGTCAACAGAGTAACCAAGGTACATCAACACTTCTGAATTAGACACTTATTTTACCCTGGTTTAGTTTTATTTGCAAAGAAACTAAAAGTGCTGAGCTCCTTCTGCACGAAGGCTCTCAAGTATGTCTCTGTCAGCATATGCCCTGTTATCAGAGTGGTATACTTGCAGCACACATCTGGAATACGAAAACAGAGCTTTTTTTCCCACAGCACAGAAGTTTTTAATTTTTCAGGTTCCTCATTTTTCTTTCAGCATCTGCCAGCTTTATGAGTTTCTCCTATTCTTCTACACCACAGTGAAAACAGAAGAATGGCTCTTAGGGAAAGGCATTCTACCCCACACCCTGCTGGCTTTTTATTTTCTGGTAGCCGACATTCTCCATCAAGTCAGATCCTGTACTGGCAAGAATTTGACACTGCCCTACCCCACAGCAGGCTCAGGTCTCTACCTCGGTTTTTGTCAGCAGATAGAGTGTGTAAATCTCTGACACAGCCAGAACTGTAATAGTTGCAATTACTACCTCTCACATACACACACTAGGTAGCAAACCAAGCCTCATTTAAAGAGAAACAGTTTTATTCAGGTAACCAAAGGCAATACTTGTCCTCCCCCTCCAAACCCAGCAAACCTTCCTATCTGGAACCTCTTCACCTCTTGCAAAGGGAGCTGTGGTGTTTGTATGCTTGTACAGCACTTTCCATGCAACTTAACATGGGGATTACTACAGCAGCTCTAGACAAATGATGCAAAAACTTAAATCAGCCAGTTTGTCTGGTACAATTAAATCACTGTGAAGGGCCTCTCTAAGGGCAGAGATACAACCAGAAATTAAAATAATTCAGGAACAAATTATGTAGCCCTTGCATTAGGCAAAAATGTTTGGGATTTTCTCTGGATGGGGGAGCTGCTGTTCTCTAGGAAAGCTTTTGGTTAATGAACTGATCACCCTCTGCAGCCAGGCTCCAGACAGCAGGTTAGAACCCTGCCCATTGCCTGCCCTCCCCACTCATGAATCCCAGGGTGGATAAGCCAGGCTCCCACACCACTCACAGCAGCCTGGAAGCTACCCAGGACAGCTGGCCCAAAAGCCATGTTCCACTCTTTTCAAGCCAAAATAAACTCTTTGTCTGATTTTTGGTGGCTTATTTCCTGGAATTATATGGAGTCTTGGAGAGGATTAGAGGCACAATATCTTTGACAGATACTGTGGTTTACAGCTCCAGAAGTACTTTCTCTGAAACATGCTTCACTTCACCAGGCACAGCACACCGTAGCTTGATTGCTAGCAGTAACTGCTGCACTGTGAATTTAACCATCAGCAATAAAATAAAGAAGCATAGCCAATCACCCTAATTTACTCTGCACCTACTGCACTAAAGGCATTAACTTAAATTAGACTTTACAGTTATGCCTGATCATACACCCATTTTTTACAGCCATCCAAGATGGGGCGTAAAGAAATGCAAATTTCAGCAACAAGCATGCACTAGTTAAACTGAAGAAAGAGTTATCTTTTGCTCAGATCTCAACAGATATTTTAAGTGTTTACATCAATGTATTAGAAAAGGCTGGACAGCACTGCAAAGCTGTAAGGAGCTCCTGGTTTTGATTTTTTAAGGCTGTGATTTTTAACTGAAATATTTCTACTTGTTCATTGAAGGTTGCAATTACACCAGCAAAATGGAGACTCCAAGAGATATTCTGCTTTTGGATTTTCATCCTTTGCAGCTCATTCCTAATCCAACCCCCATCCCATTTTCTACTCTAACAACCGTCCACCAAAAGGAAATAACAGGCTAATTTGGGCTAAAAACAACTCCTTTGGGGGAAAGATTTTTATTTATTGCTAGCAGCAGTAGTAATATTTGCTGATAAAACTGCTTAGAAGCTGAGAGATTTCTTACACCTCCATAAGCAGGAAGTAAATGTACATGGCACCACACTCAGACCATTTAACAGCAAAACAAAAGATTTCCTTGAGCACTTCTGTAAAATAACCTGTTTTCCTCTGCACTGAGCCAGAGAAGAAGCATTTCCATGTTCAGCCATTACGAGTCAGGTGGGACTGGGGTGACACCAGGTAAGGGCAAGCAGCTGAGGGGTGTTGATATCATAAACTACTACAGCACTTTCACAAGCAGAGCTACCACACAGAAGCAATTCAGGTCTGACCTCATACTCACATTTGTGTTCACATTCTACAGATTTACCTTTATAGATGAGTGTGGATATAACCTATGGCTACTTCTATTTCTAGAAAAAATGGCATCAAACTATGTCTAGAATATATTTTTTTAATACTTACATTTTCACAAGAAAATATTTGCAGCTACACCAGCCACATCTTCCTGATGCCCCCAGTTTAAGACACCACGCTGTGTGTTGTGCATGTGTGCAGTAAATTTTGTGCAGTGCGTGTAAGCTACAGGCAGACTGATAGAGGTACTGTGATGCAGCACTATTA
The DNA here is from genome assembly GCA_013399225.1 of Rhipidura dahli. Lineage (NCBI taxonomy): Eukaryota > Metazoa > Chordata > Aves > Passeriformes > Rhipiduridae > Rhipidura > Rhipidura dahli. The sequence continues at coordinate 269,118 of VXAC01001105.1, read as the reverse complement.
ACAAGTCAGAAAATAGCTCAAGAAGTACAAGTGTGACTTTAATTTCTAGAAAAATCACTGGAAATCACAAGAGATGCTCAGTGAAAATACACTCAAAAACCTTGATGGCTTTGGAAACACGCTAATAATTTAAGGCCTCTTAAATTTTAAGGCCTCTGTGTTACTTTAGAAATACATTCACCTTGGTGCAGAAGCCTCTGGTGCACTGTGTCACCAGAGAGTTAACCCTGTAAAGAGTCAGGTCTGGCCAAGTAGGTTCTGTTGGTTCCTGTGCAGTGCCTGGAAAACACAGCTCAGCAGTGCAGATTCCTCTGCAGTGCCTGTGCTACCCAACCCTGATGGAGCTCAGATGGCCACACACCTCAGTGCTTTTGCACTGTTACACCAGCACTGCTGTGAATGCTTTCACCATCAGAGACTTTGAGTTATGCAGTTGCCTTTCCTCTTCTCCTGCCCTGATCAAAGACTTGCCTCTGCAGCCACACAGATGTACACACAGGAAAAGAACCCCTTTGAGTGTGAAGCTGTCCTTTTGTTTCAGCAGTAAGAAAAACACCTGGCTGGGCTGCTAAAAGACAGAAAATATGATGGCATGAGATACTGGATGATAAAAAAAATAAAAAAGGGAAAATGATCAACTTACTTATCTAAAGTGTAAGCCAAATAAAGACATTGGCTTTTTTTTATAAAGTGCAAATAGTGATTTTGGCCAGAAAGAGACCCAAGCTCAGATTCAAATGTAACACTTTGATTTTATTAGCTAGGTTTTTAGATGTAATGAGCTAGAAGGAGAGAAGCTTAACTGTAATTGCATAGTGCTGTATACACAGATTCTCCATTAGTAACTTTTCTTCCCCTTGTTAAAAAGCAGTGACAATTCAGATACTTCAAGAAATGACAAAAGGGAACAGCATTACAAAAACTCCTGTGAAGTTCAGCCTGACTCACCTGACTTCCTTGCTTTCAAGGCAATGACAGCAGCCAGTTCTCTCTGTACCTAAAATATCAGGAAAAGAAAAGGATGGTTACAGTCCTTTGCACAGTCAAACAAAATAAAATGCAACACTGGTAAGATATGAGCTCTCAATGCTTTGCAGCAAACAACTGCATGTGGAGTTATGCCTGGTTTTGAAACTACAGTCAGTTTTCCTAGCAAAAGTATCTCCTTTTCAGCTGGGAATTCCGTGACTTTAATTTCATGTAAATACCACACATTCCTTTGGGAATGGGCAATTCAGTAGCCCGACCTGTAATTTATTTGCACAGCCTATCTGTTTCACAAGTACACACTTGAATCTTTTCCCTTCCCTTGTTACATATTTGTTTTGTCCCTGTTGAGTACATTATAATGCTGGATTTATTGTGTGACTCCAGAATAAGAAAGTTCTTCATCCTGAGGTTTTTGGAGGCTCGTGTATATAACTGACCCTCACTTTTTGGATCTTCCAGGAGGAAACAGCCTCTCCTAGTAGCATGGCTGAGAATTTCAGGACCAAAAATTCACTTGAGATGAAAACGCAGAAATCAGAGCTATTTTCAGTTTTACAGGCTCTCTCACTAGCCTGTGGTAACACAGCCCTGCCATTCTAACCAGCTGCCTTCTTCATCCTCTGGTCTGTATTCTTCATATTTTCTGTATAAACCAGCTACAGTCTCTAGGCAACCCAAGTCTACATCCACCTCTCTCCATAGGTCTATTCCTTTTTATATAATTTCTTTTTCTATCATTTTTCTGTTAATTACTCTTATGCTTCTACTTATTCACTGCCATCATCTGTCCCACTGCAGCTGCTTGCACTTGTCCTACAGCACCCCTGATGCTCTCTTCTGCATACACCTCAGTTCATCCCTTCCTCTGCCCCATCCGTGCTCTCAGATTCCTCTAAGGATCTCTCAGCTCCTTCCAATTTCCCTAATTTTCCAAAGACAGCTTGTCTTCAATATTAAAAAAAAAAATATGGCACATTCCAACTTTTTCTAGGGATTGTCTCACTTCTCTGTACACAGTCTCCAGCAGTGCATACTAGCCATCCTGTCTAACAGACCTAGGCAATGCTCAAAGCTGTTCTGCTGTGGGAGGTTTGACATGCAGTTTCTGAGAGAAGTGAAATTTCAAACATCTTTCTCAAGATATGCAGTTTGGTCATAAGCCAGAAAGCCCACAGAGGATTCCCAAAGTAATACAATTACTAGCAGCTGCCAATATCCCACTCTCATGGCTCTGAAGAGAAGGTTGAAAGTGTGAAAGAAGAATAGTTAGCTTTATACTGGTCTGAGCAGAAAGACAGCCAAAATCACTCAGGGCATCTGGGTTCAATGGTAACTCCAGCACCCACTGACCAGATACTCAGGAGCCGCCCAGCAGAACACTCTGCATGTGGCAGAAGGCAGCCATACCAGAGGTCACATCCTTCCTCTGCTTTCATCCTTCTTTCCTTTGTGGCAAAGGCCCAAGAAGATTTTTTTGCTGTCCTTGCAAGGTACAAGGATCTTTTCTATTCCTTGATGCTGCCCTGCTGAGAGGGACAGAGTTTTCAGCCACTCCAAGCAGGAAAATATGAAGGCAGTGCCACGGTTTTCTTAAATGTCATCCTGTTTCCAGCACAATTGTGCAAGCTGGCAGTATTACCTTCCCTTCCTTCCTTCCTGTACACTCATTCCCATGTCTGGAGAAATGTTAATCATGGATAATGTAAGCATAAACTTCAAGTAAAACGGGAAAGAACAGTTATTCCGTGGAAAAACAACACGTGTGCTTCCTTGCAGCAATTGCTATACTCAAGTACTGCAATCACACATACAAGCTAACTAGTTAAGAGTGGGATTTTTAATAAAAGCCCAAGTTGCTTCTGAATAACAACACCATGACTTTTAATGGCTACACTTCTCAGACCCTCTCCCTTCATTAAACTCAGCAGGAGGTACCCATGTCGATGCCTCAGTTCTGGTCTGTTGTCACAGGTTACTGACAGTAAGAAGCATTGATGTCACATCTTTATCTTTTAGCATTTAATAAATACATTATCCTAAGATTAGCCTCAAGAGACACTAAAGCCTGAAACAACTGCAAATGTATCACTTAACCCAATCAAACATTCAAGAAATGCAAATCTTTCCATGGCTGTAAAGGAAAACCCATCTTGTAAGAAGGCAGCATTGTGGCATCCTGCAGTTGTATTTGTGGTATTACTTTTGCTTATAAGGTGCCACCTTTTAAGTTTGAAAGATAAAATCACAGGTAATAAAAAGGCTGGGTTTCTATATTTTGTCTATGTCAAGCTAAATATCTCATAGTTTGCTGTGGGCCAGGAATGCAGCTGGCCTTTCACTTAACTTGAGCAAAACACTCCAGATAAAGCAGGAGGAAAATATGTTTCTCTAGTGTTAATAGTAAGCAAAAGTTCCTTCATCAAAGGGTTCCATCATGATAACCTGAGCTGCCTCTCATAGGGTTCACTCCAATCACAAAGAATTGGTGCTGCTGAGCATCCTTCTGAATTTGATTGGTGTCCCTAGATTTCATAATCTACATGCTTTTGTCTATTTGAGCATAAATGCACTTGACATCCCTGCTGGACATGCAATTCCTCTGCATCATTACACCAATGGAAATCCATGTATAACATTCATTCCTCACTGCACACATGCTACCCATTACCATACTTCTTCCTAATAGGATTTCAGTTACTGCCTGCTTGACAAAATCGATAGCTGCACATCACAGTGAAGATAATAATGCAGAAACAAAATAAAGTATCTAAACAAGAACTATGTATACCTACCATATTGAGATATTAAATTTAAAAAGATATTTTATACATACAGCTTGTTGTTGTAAAGCTAACACTATCCAAACAGTATCCCATTTGAGTAGCACTGCAGATGTCAAAACTGATTCAATTTTAAGGCCAGTTCACCACACAATATTTACAGAAATATCATGAAAGTCTGAGAGAGGACATTTTGAGTGGGTATTTGGCATGTTACCACATCTCAATCAGTTTTCTTTTTGCAATATAAAACAGTGTTCATAGAGAGTGATACCCAGGTATACCTCTGCTTGATTAAATACAAATGGCATATTTATATGGTGAATCTTGTCTTCAAAGAATAGAGAATTTTTAAAAGGAAATGACAATACTGCTCTTCTCTTATCATAAAACTTTTCATTTTGTCATAGATGATATAGCTGTGCATCTAGCAGGCAGGGCATACCACCTCCTCTTTTTTCCCTTCTCTTTTTTCTCCCTATAGTAGTTTTCTGTAAGACAATATTCTAGATGACATTGTGCCAAACAGGATTTCAAATCTAGAGAGAAAGTGCCAATCCTTACAGAATCTCAAAATGAAATCCTGCAACAGAAGGCTCTAAACAGCAGGGTTTTGAAAAACAGTAAGAGTCTAGTTCACATTTTTGCATCTCAAGTTATGATATTTTGATGGACTCCAAATAAAAGTAATATTGGCTGACGACTTAAAGTACCAAAAAACTATTTTCCAGATACACTTCATTAACATCCTGATATTCTCTTCTCTTCCATCACAGAGTAAAGTAAAAGCTTTGCAGAGGAAACACTCATAGCTATCCCACCCTGTTCTGCTTTTAGCAAACAAAACACTGAATATGAAGCTGCTCTTTGGGACATGACATGGGATGCATGACAGCTCTGGAATGCTTTTTTAAACCCATGAGTAATCATTGCATTTTTTTAAAAATTCATGGACAGAAAGATCATCTGATGCAAACGTATTTCCAATGGCATTTTGCACTACTTGCAAATTTTGCACTGCTTGCCTTTACAATTTAAATTTGATGGTGACTCATTGTAACGGAGCATATGATACAAGCACATAATTTCATAGGTTAAAAGAGTGATTTATATTTTAGGCACATGGATTCCTCCAGTGTTGCTTAGGCTGGATCCTCACAATCAGTTTAGGCTTCAAAATTTGGAATGGAATCCCTTAAAAAAAAAAAAAAAAAAAGCTGACACACAAACTTTCTTCTGACCCTAAAAAAATGTTTTATTCCATGAAAAGCCAAAAGAAAAGTAGAAGAGACAGTGGTGCAATTTGAATCTCCATTTACAAAGTCAACTGTAATCTTCAACTGCTTTAGTGCTGGGCTGGAAGTGTGGATTTTGTGGGCTGTTTCACACTTCTGAAATGCTGGTGTGAAGAATATCATGAACAAGATTCTCAGTTATGAATTCTTCAAAGAAGACTGGTTTAATTTTGTACGAAATCAATAAACATTCAGTGAGCCAAAAAGCCAGTGTGAACACATTTCCAGTAATGGTTAATAATGTCACTTTCAGTTCCAGCTCCTGCTTACAGGAACATTTTTTCTTTATTTTTCATATAAATTCTGAAGCTGGAAGGAAAGGGGAAAAAAAAAAAAAAAGAGAACCTAGATACGGGACAGCCCAGCTCTGTTGAGTGGTGTGAACTGATGTTTCAAATTCTTCTGGGACATAAAAAGTCTTTCCATAAGGTTGCTGTGAGTATTTTAGGTCCCAGTCCACTGTATGGAGGAAAAGCAGTATTCTGGAGGAATAAACAGGAAAAGTTCATATACAGGTGTTAAAATTTGGAGGATTCTGCTCTGGTTTTGTGCCTTTTCTCCAGGGGTAGACTAAAAAATCATTATAGAGGCACCAGAAGTTCTGTGGAAAATCAGAAAATGCAGGAGAAAAGAACAGATTCTTGACATCACCATGGCAATAGATGGGTCTCTGGCCATCTGGAGATGGAACTGCCTAGTTTTTCTTTATCTAGTTAGCTACAGTAATAAAATGGTTCATTTAAGAAAACCCAGTCCATGTGCCCTACTGCTGGAATGACTCAGGATGTAGTTCACAGGTTTGACCTTGCAGACATGAAACACTCTGAACTCACTGTCAATTAGGTGTTTTAGGATAAGCACGTTACTCAAGTGCATCCAGCAGCTGTTAGATCCAGTTCTTAAACTCAAAAGGTCACTTTGTTTTGTTGAATGTGTCTCTTTTTTTTAAACCCCCCATTATTCTATTTTTGATAGGCAAAAAAACTGGCAATGTTTTATAGAGTTGGTAGTTTTGCAAGTTTTTGAAAAAATATAGCTTTGCAGGAAGTATTTCACAGTTTTCTGTATTTGCTCTGTATGGAACTGAAAATGGAGGATATTGAGGTTCTGAGTTCACTTTTCATTTTCAGTTAAGAAAAAAAGTAAGGAAAACAAGGAATTTGAATATTGAGACAATAAAAGAAATAAAGACATTTAAAACACTGCATTTGCTTATGTCATACATTTTAAATTATTTCTGCATAGGGTTGGATATACAGAATCACTGGCTTTCAAAACACATTACAAAATATCTTTTGTAAAGACATTTGTCTTTACAAAATATAGCAAAAATTCTCTTTCCTTTCTGTTTTCCATCAATTTCAAGACAGCACTTTATTTACTTTTCTCAAAATAACTCTTATCCTCATGATTTTTTCATAGCTTTACCTCGTTTGCTTCACTTTTGTCTCTGTACTTCCTCTCATGCCAAAAACAGAGCTAACACTAATTCCACATTTTGATGACACCATGACTTGGGTGCAGTGTTCACGGAACAACCACAGAACAGTAGAGGTAGGAAAGCACCTCTGGAGTTCACCTGAACGAACCCTCAGCTGGAAAGCATGGCCAGCTAGAGCCTGTCCATCAGGTATTGGTACCCATTAATAAGGTCCTCCCACAGCCTTCTGTTCTACAAGGTCCTCTCCCACTTCTCTCAGACTCTCCTTGTAAATCAGATATTCTGCCTCCCTAACCATCTTCGTGGTCATTCACATACACTCCAGTACATCCATATCTCCTGTACTGGGAATTCAGAACTGGACCCAACACTCCACATCTGGCACACCAGTGCTGAGTAGAGGGGAATGATCACCTCCCTTAGCTTAAGGACAACACTCTTACTAATGCAGCTTGGGAAACACTTGATTTCTTTGCCACAAGGACATGTTTCTGGTTCAAGCTGCTGTCCACCAGGACCCCCAGCTCCTTTCCTGCAAAGCTACTTTTCAGTCAACCCCCAGCCTGTAGAGAGTCATGAGCTTGTTTCTGCCAGATGCAGGATACGGATGGCATTGACCTTTGTTGATTTTCCTGAGATTCCTGTTGACCCATCTCTCCAGACTGTCAAGGTCCCTCTAAATAGCTGCACAGCCATAGAATCATAGAATTATTTCTGCTGGAAAAGACCTGTAAGATCATCAAGTCCAACTGTTAACCCAGCACTGCCCAGTCCACTGCTAAACCATGTCCCCAGGTGCCACATCCACACATCTTTGAAATACCTCCAGTTTGGTGACCAACCATTCCTCCCAGTGTTGCATTCCTTGATAATTTTCTAAGGGTGCACTCTGTGCCATCATACAGATTACATTAAATTGAGTCAGTCTAGCTTAACCTTCTGAAATCCTGTCGGTCTGCTTCTTAGAACAGTGGTCTTACATGATAAACAAGATGCACCAGAGTCTAGCAAAAACGGGATAATCTATTTCTTATTATGGTGAAGTTAACTGAGGCTAAACCTAATTTGGAAGCCCAGGTTTCCCAGGTGTCTCTCCTCAGAAGTTTATGATAATCTACACAAGAGCTGCTGAAGCCTTTTCTCTCCCTTTGTCTCCCATCAATGTATACTTGACCAAGAGGGTCTGAGTTTAAAGCACATGGCACAAAGGTCATCTACATCTTCCAAACTGGTATCATCTGGGCCATGATTAGCATCTATTATAAGAGCAGGCTGCAGAAGTCCTTGCTTGGTTTAATTTTAATAGCTTTGGAATTGTACACTAAGACCTCAGTAAAGCTATCCCCTCCCACAGACTAAAAAAAGTCTTCATAGACAAATATCTGTTCAGTTAGACTAAGTCTTTCATTTGAAAGGATCCAAAACATGACAATATTTCAAACATGATCAGTTCAAACTTTGATGCAATGACCTTACCGCAGAAGTGAGACGAGCAAGAATTTCAGCATTGGTTTCCGTTGTATCTTCTATTTTTTGATCAGGCCTTAAAAAATAAAAATAAGATTTTATTATTTCTTTCATTCTGTTTCAACATCTTTTGATTCCTGGAAAGTAAGGAACTGTGTAGCCACAGGCACTAATGTAAAAGGGCCTTTGAGATTCCACATCAAAATGAGGACTGCAAGATGACAATAATTAATCGTGTCAGTAACGACAGAGTACACCCTTTGTCCCTTGCTGTCAAGAACTCTTTTGATCCGACCAACATGAAGCAGTGAGAGAATTCTTCAGCTATAGAAATATGATGAAGGACTGAAGAATGCAGGACCCTTCAGATCAGAGTTGCTTATTTGACTGAGTATTTTACTTTGCTAAAAACATATTCTATGAACAGAGCAAAGAGTTTTCTGACTGCCCATCAGCCTGCTTTGATGAGGTGTGGAGCAGCACATATGGAATACAACTTCATGTAGATTAAAACAGACAACATCAAAATAATTTTGTGACACATTAAGTTCAATATTCAGAACAAATAACCAAAAGTGAAAATAGTGTATTTAAGAAGTCATAAATAACCAAACTAAAGCAACAGCTGAGAACACCATTAGGTTGCCTTCACAGTAATTTACAAGAAAGACTTAATGTGTCTTTTCAAAAGTGAGGCAGTGAAGGTAGAACCCTCCTAGAAACTGTCCCAGAAGTCTGGCCCACGTGAAAATAGTCACACAAAAAGGACAGTGCAGGATAAGACTGTGATTTTCTTTTAAACAGTCTAATTCCCATCACTAAAACATCTGTAAGCCTTTCAGAAGCTTCATTGACAATCAGAAGCAGTATATCAATATGATAGGGTTTTAACTACGGGAAGAAGAAAAAGAAAATGCCCTTGAGATCTTTACTTTTCATGGTATTCAGGAAGCAGTGGCATGCCAGCTAGCTGAACAGATACACAAAGCTGCAGCTGCTGTAATAAATATAAATCCCAGGTATCAGCAGAAGCTTCTGTCTTTGACTAAATTATTTAATTGCTTATAAGCCTCGATGTCCTTAGGGAGAGAGCTGGCAACACATCTGGAATATGCAGCTGGTATATTGCTGTTCTTACATCCCATGTCCAAAAATTTCATTCCCTGATTAAAAAATTAAGGTCAGAAAGCACAGAATGACACGTGCATCAAAATGGCAATTCAGATTAAAATCACCGTTATTTTCACAACTGCCTTTCCTATTCAAAAAAAACATGATTTAACCTTTTAAGTGTTATAAACAGCTCAAAAGAAATAAAAGGATGCATTTTCATTTACAAAGATTGATTTATTCAAGTTTTCTCTTTATAATTTGAAATGAGATTAAAATAACTCTTCAGAGGTTTCTCTACACATCTGATCTCTTCTGATTTCTCAGAACCAGGCTAGGACCCGATTCTTCTAAACTGGAGGCAGAAGATAGGAGCTCAGTAGACACAGCCATAGATGCAATCTATAAACCCAGAAAAGCACATAGCATAGCTATTTCCTTCTTGGGCCTTTATCACTTCATTTTCTATTTAAAAGTACTCCCAGTATTCATCTGCATATGAGCATCAAATAGTTCTTAAACCATGAATATACTAAAAATTAGAGTCAGCTTTTCAGAATCAGAGAGGAAGGGTATATTATGACAGCCAGGCCAATGGACAAAAGCAACAGTCATCCCCCTAATTTTTTTCAGGAGTGGACAGCTAGGACCTAGTAGGGCTGATACCAAACAGGAGCTACAAAGCCCAGGCAAATTAGTGCTCATACAGTTCAGCAGTCTGTGGGCTCAGTCTGCTAAGCAGAACAAGATGCAGGGATGCTTGTACTAGATCTGCAAGCAGGCAAGTCAGTCTCCACATAATACCTGAGAGCTGTTTGTCTTCAGCAAAAGCTTTCCAGGAACTCCATAAGGCAGTAACTAAATCAATATCCCATCATGGCTATTTGCATGAAAACCAAATTACTTTTAAGAATGATTACTTCTCTGATATCAATAAAGTGCAAATTGTTTCAGGATAGAAGACACAGAATACAGTGCAACGCTTCTGAAAGTAAAAAGCAATATAAGATTAAGAAAAAAATCTCTTCCAATAGTTTTTAAGAGTATTACAGGATATATTTCAACAGCCTCAGGTACCCAGCGCTTTCTTGAAACGTTCACGGAGTCTACCAGTGGTTCTGGGAATTGTTATAAACACTCTCATTTATAAAGAAGTAAATAGAAGCATGCAAGGATTAAACCCCTGATACAACACTATTGCAGTAAATGGAAGAGAATTCAGAAGGCATTGAGTAAGAACCTAAGTGATTGATCAAGGTTGTTAGGGAGTCCAAGGCACAGCTTTCACTACACATTTTTTAGTCCCCAGGCTATTGCAATATTCACTTGTTTTCTACTCAAGTAGAATGAGTGTAATTAACACTGGGTGTTTAATGACCCCAGAGGCCTCTCCATTGGTCCCATTTGACATTAGTCTCATTTGACAACATTTACAGGATCTCTGTCCTGTGCAATACACACAACAACATCAGCTTTCAGTTTAGCGTGAGCTACTGAAAATCTGCTGTGTCCTCACTTGTTTTCCATGGTGAATTCCCACTAATGTTATGTTGAATGTAAGGAATTCCCACCAAGGTCAACAGGGAGCATTTATTCAGGAACCATAAGCATATCTCAGACTTCAGAACAGTACAATCATTGTACAGCTTCCTATCGTTTTATTTGGTAATACCACTAAAACTGACCAGAAACAAATACAGATCCATCAAAAATCTGTACAGCAAGTCAAATCTGAGCTATGTTTATTTAAGAATTTCCAGAATAGCTGCTGAAGGAAGTCCCCAGAGCTGCTACTGCCTACTCATGTCTGCAGACTCCTGGGAGAGCAGAACCATGGCACTTCAGAGACCCACTGATGCACCTGGCAGACCAGGCAAGCACAAGGCTGCTGCCCACAGCTGCAGAGGAGACAGAGGTCACCTGGCCTCTGGGACTGACTCCTTTTCCTGGTCTTAAAATCAAGAGTCAAACATGGGTAGAAGGGAAAAAGGGATTTTACCTTGGTATTTATTTTAAGATCCTTAAGTGCCCTATGTCCAGGTCAAAAGCACCTCCATGCACACTGCAATGGCCCCTCCTAAAAGATCTGGTCTAACATTATAGGTCTTACTAATTAGCATGTCTATCCAAAATTCCCCAATGAGAGGCTCAAGTGAGCCCCCCCTCCCCAAGGAACCTTCACCTGGATGGTTCTGTCTTAGTTTACAAAACGTGTTCTGGAGAGGACCTTGGGGTCTGGGGCACACTGATCTCTAATTATTAAGTTTCTAAAATGTTCAGTCTCCTGGCTTAACAAACAAGTCCAAGAATTTGGCAAAAGCACTGAGAATACAGAAGTTGTAAAAAGGTATAAAAGGGGTATAAAATAAAAGACAAAAATCATCATGGCATCAGGACCACCAGGAGACATCCAATGTTGCTTTCTCGTGCACAAGCAGTCAGTTCTTTCCGATTTCATCAAAAGCAGGGAATCTAATTAATAAAGTAAGAATTTCTCTATCCCTATGTACATATAGAATTAATGCAGTTAATACAGATTGTAAGGAAAGCTAATACAGAAAAATTAGTACAAAAATACTAAATTATAAAAAATCCTATGCTTCTAATGGTATGCAAAACAGCTCATATATCCAAAAAAAAGACAAACCCTTCAGGGAAAGGTTTTTAGAATTGCCCTCTTTCCTCATGAAAAGGAGTATATGGCTTTATTTAACCAAGTCAGACAACTTTAACAAACATCTCATCACTCCTATTGCCTTTCTGACTGTGTTTTAGCAGTTTATTATTTGCATCAAGGATGAAGAATTTTGAACCTGGAAAAGTCTCCTTCTGCTTTAATATCACATTCCCTCGAGGGTATACCATTACTTAAAATTCAATTCCTACAATATATACTTTTTCAAAATGCACCCTCACAATCTGACAGGTAAAAGCTCCAGAAAACAATTTTTCACTGACAATATTCCCAAAAGGAATCCAGCTTCAACTCAAATTTGAATAATGTGAGCAGGAAGGAGCTGGAAATGTACATTAATGAATAATTGTTCAATTCATGTGACAGCAATCATCTTCCACTGGAAATGACAGTTGCACTGAAATGATAAAACTGCAAAGCAGATTGTAAACTTGAACCTAAAAAGCCTTCAATCCATTTTCCTACCCAGCATCCTTCACATAACACATCAACACAACCTATCTGTTCTGTCCTTTTGATTCAAATCCTTACAACAAGTAGACATGAACCACAAGAAAAGTGGTCTGATTTACAGTGATGAGGAAAATCCCAGTTCCCACTAAAATCAAGATCAAAATGCCCTGATATTTAAGGGACAGGCAAACTGTTTAGTACCAGAATTGACTGGAAGACATGAATTTCTATTTGTGAAAATAGTCAAAGGTTTTCTCCCATATGAGTCAGCTGCTCAGAAGATCATATTCAGTCCTTCTGCTCTAGCCAGCTTGGGGTTCTTGTCACTTGTCTACACTCACTCAAGCTGATCAAATAAATGCATTTTAAAGGGAAGCTCCACCCCAGAACTGCCAATATTTGATTGGTGAGGGCAGTCAGCAATAGGGGAGGGAATCAAGTTTCTGAACCATGTAGAGAAATTACTGAGGTTTTTTCCAACCAGCTCAACGTGTCTGAATTTAAGAATCTGAGCTTGAGACAGCTTACAGGGTGTTTGGCACTTGTCCTCTTTTAACATATTTCTACTGGACATCCATTTTAGAGAATGAGCATTTTTAAAAGCTAATATGTAGAGAAGGAAAGTACTCATAGAAGAAAGTTTTGTCTTTGGCATCAAACAGAATAAATTCTAGTACTGCCAGAGTAATAGCTCTCCAAAGTATTGGGTTTGAAGATCATAATGTTAGGGACAATGAAAGAATTTAACTCAAGTTGTCTATTCAGGCCAGCTCCTTCAGATTTATTAAAGCATAAATGGTCATGAACCTCCAGAACTCTCACTAACACCTTTCTCCTCTATTTTGGCCTTTCACTGTAGAACAAATAACTATGGTTTCCTTTAGCCACTCTAAAAAGGCAACCTTAGAGTGCAGCCATACGAGCACAGAGAGTAGGATAAAATAGTCATATTTCACCAATAGTCAGGTGAAAGAGGAGGCATATAAGAAGCAAAACTCTTGAAAGCCGTACTCTGAAAAAGGAGTAATAATGTGAGACTACAGAGCTCTGGCAAAAAAAAAAAAAAAAGTAGAAAACTAAAATCACATGACTGAAGGTACCACATTTCCACCCATCTTGTCAATCCATCTGAAAGCTGATCCTGACACATCACAAGGGCATCTGATCTGCTACTCAATCAGCATCAGAGCATCCCTGCCACCAAATTCATGCCAAACCTCCAAATGTAAGAGGAGACCAAAAAAAACCAACCACCTGCCCAGGTAACATAGCAAACTAGAGGCAGCAAGCTACCACCTAAAAACTGTAATATGCCCAAAACCCCAAGTCAAATGCCTCCATTTTTCTACACATACTGACATTCTCAGATGAAAAGCACATCTCTACAAGATTTGTCAACCCCCAAAAGTAAGCTGTGTCATTTGCAAGGTGACTTGGGAGCAAACGGTGTCATTATGAGGCCAGACACTTATAAAATAGTCAGTAAAAGTTGCAAACAGCTGTATATGCACACTTACAGATTGCACATGTCAATCCTGGGAGGAGACAGTGGCAGTAGTTGAAGTAGGAGCTTTACTCCATTCTTCCATGCTTCCTCTTTCTCAAATTCACAGAAAATGTAGGTGCATTCATCCGCTGAGAACTGGTAGAAAGCATGAGAATCTTGAAAATAGAGTTGTCTGTCCACTGTTAGAAAAATAATATTAGATACTCTTTAAACCTTCACCATGTAAAGATTCCATACTCCTACGACGTTCTGTATTGCACTTGATCTTAATGCTGAGTTGTACCATCACACAGGGCAAAAGGATTGAAAATTGAACACAGAAACAATCCTGCCTTCTCACTTTAATTCAGTGCATCCAAACAGAAAAACCCCAGAACATCAGTTTAAAAATAGCCAGGATCCTGAAATTCAAGCATTAACACTGATCTGATGAGTATTTAATAGGTTTTGGAAGCAGTTTAGGACTAGGGAATAAAAACCTTCCTCTTTTTTGTTAGATTTCTGACTCTCAGTTTCCATTGGTTTCTAAACTGTTCACATTAATGGTCAGGCACTAGTAAACAAAGTTAAGTTATGGGGATGCAGCCCATTATTATTCCAGTTTCTCCTCAGATTCAGGGCTACTAGATTTGTAGGCTAGACCTGGAAAAGAATATGCATAAGTTCTCTTCCCTGAAAAGAATGGGATTTAATGGGCTAAAAAGGACAGAGTCCAAAGCCAGAAGCACAAGATGCTGCTTTACATAAAACTCATTTTATGTAAAGCACAAACAATTTTATTAAATTTATTTAATAAATAAATAAAGAATAAAATTGTTTATTACATTTATTAATGTAATAAATTTATTAAATTACATAAAAGTAATTCAGCCCTTGCTGAGGCTGCATGAGCAGACATACTGTCAGTTTAGTTGAAGAAAACCTTAAGGTACACTGTCAGTGTGCACATGCAGAGATCTTTCATAGCACAGACCCCAGGGTGGGGTGTGATCTGAGTTGAGCTACCTAAGCAGTCTGAGCCTCAAGGTAAAATCCATCAGATATCCAGAGGCTGGTTACCAGTATAATTATCACCAACCACATTAGCTGGACCAAACCACTCAGTTTGGTGGAGGAGGTAGGGACAGCAGGATAGAATGTGACCTCACCACCATCTCAAGGAGTTGGATCCTCTCTAAATCCTTTGTAATTAAAAATTATGGAAAACAGAGAGGAACCAAAAATCATTAATTAGCTACAGAAGTCATCTGGTGAAGCCATGATCTGCAGTGACTAAACAGCTGCTGTCTTGTGAGAAAGCTAAAACAGCTTGCAGGGGGAAAAAAAGGCTGGAAAAGACACGCATGTTGTCTGCAACTTGATAATGGGCAACTGCAGTTGCAAAATCAAAAGGAGCAAAATTGTCAAAAACAAGGGATAGCTCTTTCACATCTGTGAAGTGAAAGGTCACAGAGGTAAGCTTCCCAAAAGGATAATAAAGTAAAGCACTAGCAAGAAAATTGGATAAATACGTGCTTTTTTTCCTTTCCCTCCTCCCATCAAAAACAGGACTCCTGTCCTATGCAGGGGAAAGGCAGAGCCTTCCTCACACTGGAAGTACTGATGAGACTGACCTGACAATATAATGCCCATATCCAGGAGGAGCTGCCACACTCCAACTGCTGTAGATCTGCACTTGACAAAAGGGCACTGCTCCAAAAGCCAGTCTACGAGTTCTGATCCAACACAGCTTCTCCTGAAAATAAGCAAAACATCACATCTTAAACTACAGTAATGTTAAAACATTCTTTTATAATAAAGAACTATTTTTTAAAGCTATCAAAATTCAACCTTTTTGTGCAGCAGAAAAAACTCTTTGTCTCAATTTCTAATCTTTGTAAACCTATTCATTTCAAAGGAAGAAATTACATTGGCGAGCCTCAGGGGATACCTTTAGCTACAATGAGGGAACTTATGTTAGATTACCAAGTTCCCTTACATACCTGATTCATGTAGCATACTTTGCAATATGTAGCATTTTTATCAATTTGTGCTGCATACAGTTCATCCAAAAATGTATAAAAGATCTAAATATCATAAATAAAATCCAGCTTTTAGCCTCAGGATTTTATTTCCTTTCTGACCACAGGCATAATCAGTACAGCTAAGCAGTATGTGCAAGACCTTTAGTGCTGATCTAGGATGTAGTTAATCTTTCCTATTATTGGTAATCTATATATTTAAATAACAATTTTAAAAACTAGTGGATTTTTCTTAAACACAGGTGTGAAAGAACAGTGCTGTAACAGAGAGCTGCACATTTTGGTATAATTGAAAACAGGAGAAAGCATTTATGCTGCAATGCAACACAAATGGAAATCATTTCATTACAGAAATATTCCATAAATTACATGAAAAAATCACTGTGTCACTAAATCTTGGATTCCAATTAAGTTCTTTTATAACTCTGAAATAGGGCTGAAATTAATACTCTTTCTTTTCAACAAAATAACTGACAAGCACTATTGTATATGAAAATCATAAGCAATTGAATTAATAGATATATAGTCAGGCCACTGCTGCTTTCTGACAACTGACATAGTAATGTAAGAAAAGATATTAAGATACATGAGACTTTAAAGAATTTTTTAAGAAAATATTTTCCATTCTTGGTGACATACACAGAACCTCTCATTCAGAATTTACTATCTTGTCAAATCAGAGCATAGGTAAATGCAAATAAAACTCATAAAGTTGATTAAAACAAATGATTTTGATTTACCTGCAAATGCCTGTAAGGTAAACCCTGTCTTTAATCAGGTCAGAAGCTTGTAGAGTAAAAATATTCCTGAGAGCTCTCCCAGCACAGGAAGGACTTTCTCCATAAATCTGAATGAAAAGAGAAATTGAAAACTGTGACAAACAGGGATTTATTCCTGCTGTAGTAAATTGCCTTTCTCCCTCTGAGCAATGGCTTTGTCCCAGGTGAATGACAAGCAAGCACTCAAAGCCTCACAGGAAATGCACCCCAGCTTCTGCCAGTTGTATCATGAGTTGCAGGTGCCCCACAAGCTGGGCTGGTTTTAGATTTGCTGCCCTAGAGAGTTTTTAGTATCCACCAGCTCTGCCTTTGAACGACAGATACGTTAAATGAAAACACACGTTATTCTAGCAAAGCAGAGACATTTTAACCATTGCAAAAGCACACAGATACAGATTAAAATAAATATCATTTCCTATGTATTTGAGATAAATAATTTATTCAAGCCTAATGCACACTGAAAGACTTTCATAGTAGTTTCTTTCTGTTCAGAACCTTTGGAGGTTTCCTATGATAGCAGTAGATCAGCTCATCCATGCATTGTTAGGAGGATACGATCTTTCAGAATGGACACACCTCTGATTTCCCCACTCCTCATTTCTACCTTGCACCTCAAGGCTGTAGTTGTGTCTATCAAAATAGAATCAAACTCAGTCTTCCAGAAAACCATGTTCCACCTGTCCCAGCAAAACACACTGAGTGATACAAGTAACTAACTTGAAAGGAAAACAATGCTGTTTGGTTGCATCATTTTGTTTGTTTGCCCCCTATGTTTAGGAATCTTTTAAGGCAGACAGAATGGGTCTGAGCCAGCAAAGTCTTGTGACACGCAAAGCAGAGTTCTCAGGTGCTGCAAAAGTAAGCTGAACAGTGGCAATCATTTCAGTGACTGGGAAGCAAGTGCACACTGGAATTAGCAACAATTCAGTTTGCAAACTCAGTAATAGAAGGACACCATTTGTAGCACACACACACACAAAATGATAACTTCTTAACTGGATTTAACTGCAGGTCACATTTACAAGTGTCTTCAAAGCTATGATTAAGATGTTGAACCAAAGCAAAAACATTCCTACTATGTTGTTTGATGACATGGAATTAAAAAGAAGCTTCACAAGTACCTTATTTGAAGGAGTCTCCAAATAGGGATTTGAGATTCTTCTGGACAAGGTCTGTAAGATAATTTGAGAGACTGTTAGTTGGTTTTGTAGGGAAATAACCCAAAAAGTAGCTGCAGTCTAGTCTTTTAGCTATTGAAATCTACATAAAAAGAATTTATTAACTAATCTGAATAGTCTAACTTAAGTCTCCAAATAATCATTATTTTGCATCAGGAAAAAGGTTTGTTAAACTCAGTTCTGTGCTGTTTATTACATTATTCTTGATCTGGAAAAGTAGATGAACTAGGAGATGGCAAAGCCTATAGATAACACACAATTTTTTGGCTCTGGAATGATCAAAAATGACAGTGAAGAATATCAAGATAAACCTAAAAAATACTGGGCAAAAAGACCGTATAATGATGAGCTCAACAGGAAAACAGCATGTACTAGAGGGAGAAAATGTAATTACACATACTTGTAAAGCAAACTTTATGAATTCAGTGAAGACACCTCAGGGTCACAGAACCCTTCTCAAGGAAGACCACTCTTCCAATTAAATTCTTAACTGTAGTTAAAAGAAATTAGGATAAATGGCGAATAAAATGGTGACCAGCGGGGAGGTAACGAGTACAGATCAGTGTTATCTCTGCCATGCCATGTTGCACTGGTAACAACACCTCAAAAAATGAATGCTCCAGTGCTAGAGGGGATTCAGACAATTAAAGCAGTAGGAATAATAAAGGATTTAGATACATTTTAATATGAGAAAAGACAGAAAAGGCCGTGACACTTTACCTTACAAAGGAGAGATTACAAGAAACAATGCAATTATACAAAATGGCATAAAGAAAAGACAGACTTTCTGTGCTCTGCTTTACATTACATGAGAATTACTGATCACTCAATGAAATTAGAGAGGAATCATACTTGAGGAGAAAGAAAGGAAAATCACAAATATGCCTTCACAGCAGAGAAATGCAAATGCCAAAATCTTACCACTGATCATTACAGACTGGGATTTAAAATTATAAAATTCACAGTGAACTAGAACACTGAAAGGCAAAGACAGGATAAACATCTCCACAAGAATCAAGTTACCCCACTTTTATTCACCATGATCCTCCCATACCTTGTCACTCTTAAAAGACAAGATATTGTCTATGCTGATGCTTACTTGCAACTCTATCTTACTACAAGCCACAAAACACACAAATAAACACTGCCTAAAATAAGCCTGGATGTGGAAAAGAAGATGTTCTGCAGGTGCACTGGCACTACAACAGGAAGAGCATGTGGTGCTCCCTCACATTATTCCAACTTTTAAGCAGCATAATTAATTTCTCATTTTGAGAGGGATCCAATTCTCACTTGGTATATTGCAATCATAAAAAAACCCCATCCTTCACACCCTGTAAGAACTACAGAATCCATATTTCAGTAACACCACCTGCTTTTTCCTCCCTGTATCCTCGCTACTGTATTTTTAGGCAGGGAAGGCAGGAGGAACCACAGAAGCATCTATCCCTACTTACCCTTCCACGCTCCTCACAAACCTTAGTGTAGCTTCATATGGAAATACTGTAACAAATAAGCCCAATTTCCCTCTCCCATGCCAAACAAAGATGCTGTAAGAGTGCAACACTGCCTCGGGTCCCACTCACTCCTCCTAGCTGGCATGTCATTAACACCTCACTTCGGCAGCAGCCCTACATACCAGCACTTCTCTTGGTTTCTGTCCAAGTCTTTCATCCCACAAGCCTCACCCACTGCAGCAGCACAGTCAAAGTTTATACACGGATTTCCTTGCTCCCTGCTCCTTTCCCAGGCTGGCACTGGCAGAGGACAGGGAGGCTCACCCAGGAAGAACACTGGTACTGCAGTGTGCACTTACATAATGGCACAAGATGAAACGCAGCAAAAAGGACAGATTTGGTTGCCTTCTACAACGGGCTTACAGTGGGGATGGATAAGAGAAGAGAGACTGACATCATCTACCTGGACTTGTGCAAAACATTTCATACTATCCCACACGTATCCTTGTCACTAAGATGGAGAGACATGGTCGTGACAGACAGACCATTCGGTGGATAAGGAAATGCACCCACTCCAACACTGTGGTCAGTGGTTTGATAGCTGTGTGGAGACCGGTGATGAGTGATGTCCCTCTGGGACCACATTATTGAACATCCTCATGTTAACATGGAAACATGGACAGTGGGATTGAGTGCACCCTTGGCAACTCCAGGGATGACAAGTTGAGTGGTGTGACTGATACTCTGGAGGGAAGGGATTCCACCCAGAGAGACCTGGACAGGCTGGAGAGCTGGGCCTGTGCAGTCCTCATGTATTTCAACAAAGCCAAGTGTTAGGTCTTGTGCCTGGGCTGGGGTAATCCCAAACATGGACATAGACTGGGTGATGAGTGGATTGAAAGCAGCCCTGTGGAAAAGGACTTGGGGGTGTTGGTGGATGTAAAACCGGACAGGATCCAACAGTATCCTGGGCTGCATCAAAAGAAGGAGGACCAGCAGGTTGAGGGAAGAGATTCTACACCTTTACTGCACTTTTGTGAGACCCCACCTGGAGTACTGCATCCAAAAGTCAGCTTCCCAGCATAATAAAGACAGGGATCTGTAGGAGGAAGTCTAGAGAAGGGCCGCTAAGTCCATCACAAGAATGGAGCAACTCTCCCATGGAGACAGGCTGAGAGAGCTGGGGCTGTTCAGCCTGGAGAAAAGAAGGTTCCAGGGAGATCCTGTATTATCTTCCAGTATCTAAGGGAGCCTACAGGAAGGACATAGAGGGACTCTTTGTCAGGGAGTGTAGTGAAAGTAGAGCAGGTAATCATTTTAAACTGAAATAGGGTCGATTTAGGTTAGATATTAGGAAGAAATTCCAAGGAGTCTGCAAAAGGTATCTGATGCTGAAAACCAGAATAGAAAAAAAACCCAAATTCCTAGTTTATCCTTTAGACCACAAAATTCTAGCACTGGTGCAGGGCAGAGAAGAGGAATACACAGCTGTGAAATGGGAGGAGGGAGGACAGGACAATGGCTTTTCAGTGGCAGCCTGAACCCATATCAACTTGGAGCAAACATGAAACACTGGAGAGACCATGAGAGTACATTTAGCTTGCCATGCAGGAACCTAACCACCCAAAACTTCTAAAAGCATAAGAAAATATAAACTGGATAAGAGAAAATAAAAGTAGAAGTGGCTTTCTGAAATAGAAAAAAATGGCCTTTTATGTTGATGCTAGTGCAGCCTGTGTATGTTGAAACACTCATTGCAGTTAGGCTGAAATCCACACAGAAATGTAGGATTTTATGTCCTAGTTACCATGATCCTGTTTTCTTTTTTTCTTTTTTTATTTTTTCTTTTAACTTGCCTCAATAAATATTTAGGTACTGAGCACACCTCTGCTTAGCAGACCCTGCTTTGGCTGTTGGGGACAAACTGGACAGTTGCCTACAGGAGAGGAAGAGGTGGTGGATAAATGGTCCAGACCCCAACTTTTGGGCGGTTCTGTTGGGGAAGCACCACTCCTTCCTGAAGATAGCTGGTAAATATAGGCTGCTCCCCCCAGATTATTTTGACACACACATGGATTGAAAATACATTTGCAAATCACTCTAAGAATGAGGCAAAATGTGCTTTTAAAGCAAATTAATCAGCCATCAGGCAAGCAGCTCATCTCTCATAAAAACGACCTTGGAACAGTTATTGATGCCCATGCCAAGTGCTGCTTTCTAGCTACCACCACCCTGGCATCCCCATGTGCCTCTCCACCAGCTTGAGGAGAAGCTTTGCCAAACCCCATGTCAGGGGGAGGATGGGGCTATAGCAGCACGTGTGCTCCTGGGACAGTGCAGGGGATCCAGAGCACTGGCTGTCCTCCAGAAGGGCTGTCCCATCATACATGGGTCAGTGTGCCTAGGCAGCTTCATCTTCCCTGCTGGGGATGCAGGAAGAAGGAGGACTCTGGATCCCATCCTGCGGGCGGCATGATCCAGAGCCTGAACTGAGAACATGGCACAGGGATGGCACCGTCCTAGCGTGGGGACACCACCTCCATGTGGCAGGAGAGGACAGCTGGGCCAGGTGGCCCATAAAAGGTTTTGGAATAGGACTGCTAGTATCCAAATCTGAATACATCACAGATAATTTAGTCTGAAATTGGGAGAAATTATAAAGGAGTTACCGTGGTATTTAAAATCATTAAAATCGCAGGGAGTAGAGTAATGATGTAAAGAGAATGGGAGGATTAAAATAAAGTGACCAGCAAGTAATTGAAATGTCCAGAAGGAAATATTTCTCTACAATCTATATGATCAGTTTATAGAACTACAAGCCAAAGAATTAAATATGCCAGGTAGATTTTTAGAAGCAGAGGCTAATTCAATGACTAAAACTACTATACAAGGTCCATACCTAAGTATAAATTAATATTGCTTCAACTGTACAGTTATTTTTAAAACCAGCTCAGAATTTCGGACATTATTTAAATTTAAGCATGCAAAGATTTCAATGATAATATTTTAATACGTCAGCACAAACTGATTTTTTAGATGTTTGGAAAGAAATTCCCCCACAACATACAACAAAACAAAGTATACTAATGGCTCCACTGGAAAGAACAATCTGTATCTTACTGTAAGATGCTGAGTTAGTTCCTTCCTTGGGAGAGTACTGAACTGGTTCCACTACAGCGACTCCCTGTGCATTTACTACAACCTGGCTAATGTTCTATTCAAGGGCTAATGGTACTGTAGAGCCCGGGTTTAGTCCTATCTTTTGGAGATTCATCTGAATTTTCTCCTCATTTTTAGACCTGGGATTGTGCTTTGGCCACATCTCAGCTTGGGAGAATGACTTGCCTACAAGTTGCTTGTGCTTCACCTCCTGCCCAAGCTGTTCCAACAACTGCTGATATTTCTGCCACTGCCAGCACTGCAGTCACAGTAGCATCAGCAATGCTCCATACATCTGCTAGCAATTTAATCACCATCCTGCTCAGAAAGAAACAAAGCAAGAGTGCTTCGAGCTCCAGTTCAAGTGCTTTCCTCAGCTGGGATTTAGTGCAGTGGTGGCAGCCAGCAACCTGTCTACACTAGAAGTCATGCTGTAACACCTCAAAAGAGGCTATAAAAATTGTAGGAAAAATAATAATTTCAAATATGAAACAGAAATGTTTTGCCTTTCCTCTAAGAGCTTCTGATATTCATGTTCAGTTAGCAAGAAAAAAATTTGACAAAAATGGGAAGGAAGAATTTCTTTTTTATTCAAGATTATTCCTGTAACTAGATCCTTTAGAGTGGGATTTATTTTAAAACTAACAGAAATTAGGAAAGGCAGAATCATGTCTCTTTTTCCCCAGTACATTGTTCAAGCTTTCACTCCAGATTTTTCAAATATCTCAGTCTTCAACTGGTTGTGTTTCCAAAATATAAGCATAATATTCTGTACTTAGGAGTTTGCAATGTGCAATTAAACTCTACCTATTTTCAGTTTACAACACACTCATCAATATTTGTCTTTTTGATCAGAGCTTGATTTGCAAACATGCCCATGATCAATTCCATACTGCTGAGCAGTTCTAGAAACATTTTTGTTATATTTAAATACAGCAAAACAATTGTTCATAGTTTCAGGGCACTGTCACTATGTCCCTGAATAATTTAGTATAGCACTTGTGCATTTCAAACTGGATTACTCAGTATACTTAAAATTAAGCAAATGTGTCGATGTTGTTATTCCCTCAATATAAATAGCCTGAACAAAAAATCATCTCATTTTGAAATGCACATGGTGTAGCACAGACTACCTGGTAATGAGATCATTTCTATTCCCTCACAGGGGAATTTCTGCAACTACTCAACACCTGAATCCTAAATTGGCTAATGTGACCACAAAGGAAATTATATATTCAGACACATATCCAACAGGAATTTAAGCATCCAAACCTAAAATACACTTTCACAAGTACTCTTGCTGGAAACTTCTCACATTCCAATCATGAGAGCGTATGGAAAACGATCACAAATAAAGATAAATACAAATTCACTCTCAATCATCTGCTTTTACTTTTCCCTCCAATGATCATTCAGATGAACACAGGGGCTCAGGAAAAAATTTTAAAATCCACCAGAGGTATTTACCTAATTTCCCTCAGGCTTCTCTCCCTCTCCACGCACAAATCAAAAAGTAATTATTTTTGTCTCAACCAGATTTTGTTCTCCCATTATGAACCCTGACAATGACAATGCCACGAGAATGACAGAAACCACTGCAACTGTTACAACTGACAGAAAGCTATGGGGTTTTTTTACCAAAAAGATTTGCTGGAGTTGCTAAAAGCAAGCAGCTACAATAAATAGAGAGTTTCCACTCTAGCACTGATCTGAGCACAAATCCTGAAACAAAGCTGGGCTGTACCTGCCTGGCACACCCTCCTCAACCTGCAACACAAGAAGGCAGTAATTTCTGCAGGAGTAAATGCTCATTTATTCCCAGTGCTCACTTGTGCCAGGCAAGGAGTGGGGGAAGGGAGCAAAAAATAACTGAACAATATGACTTATCACTTTGCCACCTTTGAATTTTTTGCATTTGACATCACTTGGTTCTGTCTAAATGACAGGTGTTTTAAGCAGAAGTAAGACACGGGTCTCGTGTTTAGTAGATGAAACGCCAGCGCTGTTTGAAGGTGCTGGATACAGGGAGTGTTGCCATGAATCCCAATCCGTTTCCATGTGGCAACAGATTTTTTCTTGTTGCTAGGGCACAGCAAGAAGAGTTGGTTGGGAAGCTAGCTGAGTTTCAGAGGATATCATTCATATGAAACCGTAGAATATGTCTGACTTTCTGCCAAATAATATTCGTAACAAACAACCTTCCCCCACTGCTCCTCTTCAAACCCACTGGCAAAATCAACGGGAAATGAAGAACAACCAACACAACAGTTCTCTGCATTAATATTTATTTAAGATTAAATATAAAACCCTTTATAAAGGATCTTTTTTATAAAGGAAAGATCTTCTTCTGATCATCTTAAACTTCATATTCTTAGGTGTAGCATAAAAAGGTCAAAAAGCTGTAAAAAGAAAAATCTGTATTCAGCAAAGCTTGCAACTTACGGCTCCCAGATGAGCCTGAAGAGCTCTCTGGGGAAACCCAAATGGGTCATTAATGAAAGAAAACCAAAGAGGTATTGTCATCTGGTTTCTGTATAGAAAGAACTTACAAAATAAGTTATTTCACAAAGGGAAAATCCACAACTCATGGTTCAGTCTCACTTCCCCCAAAATAAAAAAGGATGTGAGAAGAAAATTTATGCTTTATAAAGACAAGCAGAGTTCTTTATGTTTAAAGACTTATTTCTGAGTCAGCGACAGTTAGGAAAGCCATGCATTTAGAAGCATTTCCCTATTTTCCAGTACCTAGCAAACTAAATATGGCTGAATGAGTTTGTGCTTCAAACACAACTAATTTTTAATTAATCTGGCATAATCCATCCACTTTTAAAGTCTCTGCAGCCTAGCAAGGAGTGTAATTTGGTGTCCAAGAGCAAAATTTTTTGCAATACCCTTTTTTTTTTGCCCAAAAGAAAAGAATATCATAGAAGACAATATGGCAGGGCTGGCTGGTTTTTCTCCTCCCTATTCCTCAGTCCTACCATGGTGAAAAGCCCAGGATAAATCTAGGAATTCAGGAAGGCACCAACACAGGCTCCTCCATCTGTACTCAGTGCCTCAAATAAAGCTGCAGCATCCTGACACCTACCCAGACTGAGAGAAAGGGAGGAATGGTAGGCTGGCAGAAGGGGATGCCTCGGTTAGGAACCTCATATTGCTAGAGAAAGGAGACAGCCAATCCCCCTGCTAGTGATGAGTTCCAGGATCAGATCAAAGTACCCTAAAACAAGGCTGCTGACAAGCAGGCCACGTCCTCTCTACACCTCCTGTTTCTGCTTCC
Source organism: Rhipidura dahli (assembly GCA_013399225.1). Lineage (NCBI taxonomy): Eukaryota > Metazoa > Chordata > Aves > Passeriformes > Rhipiduridae > Rhipidura > Rhipidura dahli. The sequence goes on along the minus strand of VXAC01001105.1, from coordinate 243,506 downwards.
CATTCCCAACCACTCTTCTCCTTTGTGCTTCCACACATGTCCGTGAAGCCATGTCCTGAACCAAGCCAAAGGACCAGTGGCTTTGAATTGGCTCATTAAACAGAGATTCATTTCAACAGCCATGGTTTCCCTCCGTGGGGTCACTGGGGAGCCACACAAACACAGCACCCAGCAAGGCGAGCAGCAGGGGCACAGGTGAAGGCTGTGGGACGCGGAGGGAGGCAGGAAGGGACAGCTGTGCTCAGAGGAAGCACTTGTTTATGCTAAATTAAAGCTATCCAAGGAATGATGGCATAAAACACGCCTAATAAATCCTTTTTATGTTGACAGAGCAGTGTCTCTGCTCTCTCAACATAGAAAGGAAGTTAACTATGCTCACAAAAATTGACAATACAAAATTCAAGGGTGTCAGCAATGGGGAACTTCACTTCTGACTCCATGTTCACCTAAGTGCATCAGCTGAAGCAAAATGCAATTCCCATTTCATCTACAACTCTAGACTGGCATAGTTTCTAAAACAGGAACAGAGTTTAAACAAGATTTCCCTTTCTTATAAAGAGAGAATGGACATTTTCAACTCATATGTTAATACAATGTTTGCAATGAGAGTTCATTAAATATGAAAAGAAAGAATCAGAATTTTACTGCTTTTCATCATGCTTTATGTAACATTAAAATATGCAGAGTACACTTAATTGTCTATTCATGTTCCTTCATTAACTAAATTTTACTGCAGCATTTGTGCTCTAGTTCACCAGTTTGGCCACACATTTCCTAATGTTACCTTACAAAATTCCCAGTGCATTTCACTTTTCCTAGCTGTCAGCAACATTTCACAGGAAAGCAGTATCCTCCCTTTTTTCCAGTACAAAATAGGCACTGTACAGACTGTTATCATAAAGATTTAGCAATATTACTGTACTTACATTTCTTTAAAACTTAGCACCTAATAACTACAGTAGATGGGCTTTGTCATCTACCACTGTGTCCCTGGCCACCAGCATCTGGTTTGGTTTTGACCTGGAGGGCAGCATAAAAGAGCAGATAGGGGGGTTTAGTGGTTGTTAAAATTTTATGTAACAGCTAATATTTCTGATGATGCAAGTTATAATTTGATAGTACACTCATTTGGAGCTTTCAAAAGGATGTGCACTGGATACTTGACACTACAATTAAAACTATGTTCCCAGTGACAGGTTACCATTTATTTTCAGAGAAATCTAAATGAAGACACCAACAAAACAGCTAAAAGAGAGATTAGGAGTAGGAAAATGCAGATTGTCTGCATACTTAAAAGCTTTTCAAAGTACCTCTGTTGACATGTTTCTTATGTTGCCAGAAAAATACCTTCTCATGACACATTTCCAAGTGAAAAANAAAAAAAACTGTGCATAACAAATTTTTAAAAAAAAAAAAAAAAAAAAAAAAAAAAAAAAAAAAAAAAAAAAGAAAGCATCATGCCACATCTACTTAGCAAAGGTATTCTGAAAGCCAGGCAGCCTGCCTTAAAAGCATGCATTAGTAAAAAGGAAATTTATGAGGAAATTGTGTGTCAAACACAAGAATAAATGCTCAGGTTGTAAAATCTTCTTCCTGGAGTTTTTGTAACTTCCCCGGACAGGGGAACAATTCCTGCACAATTTCTCTGGCTTTGAATTTTGTCCTGCACAGAGCAGGGGTTGGATCAAACAATCTCCTGGAGTTCCCTTAGCACCCAAATAATTCTGCAACTGTCTCCTGCTCCATCACTCCCAGACAATTTAATTCTGCTAGTCCAGCCAGCTGCACCTGGCATGGGAGAAAAAGTCTGTGGAGCTTCAGGACAACTAGAAGTACGTTTCTAGGTGCATTCTCTGTTTTAAAAAAGGCTCTTAAAATCACATATTTTCACATTAGTCTTCCACCAGAACTTTTCCCCATCACATTACCCAGTGTGCCAGGTCTCAACTGCTGACTTACCCCAGCTGTCAACATCACTGCAGATAATACTGGTGCCAGAACCTGGCCTTCAGCAAGCCACATTTTTCAGAGATTACGTGCAATAAAAATCTTAAAGCACACAATCAATTAAGTGATTCATCTCACCTGTCACTACCAACCACCCACCACGTAGGTGTAAGTTCAAATGTTCCCTCTCTGGTGTCAGGCAAAATCAGCATGGCTGGGTACTTGATTTTTGCCAGCATCAGTTCAGGAGCCTTCTTAGGAGCTGCCCCCATAACCCAGCTGTGAGGATGCTCACCCCTGCCACAAGAATTCTAGCAATCAGCAGAAGGAAAAAACATCCAATATTGCTGCAGCTATTTCAGTGAGCGCAGATGCAGGAACAAAACCCCAAATATTAGGAAATATTCAGCAAATCAGCTGTGAACGATGACGACAAATAGCTAAAAATGTCAATATAGGGTGCATATATTATTGAATAAGAAAATCCATAAAAATATTAATTCATTCAGAAGCAATTTGAAATTAAAGAAACAATTATATAGTTTTCAATAACTAAAGTATATTTAATGTTTCAAGTACAAAAAGACAAAGTTAAAATTCAGTGCTCTGATTATGATTTATGAAAATACTTCCCATTAAATTGCATTAGTTTACTATTTGAAAAATGCCTGCCTTTCTGCCAGCTTTTTATAATTTTCTTTTAATAGGCTGCACACAGTTTGTCCAGGAATGGGCTCACAAGTGCACAAAGGTATGTTTTTAATGTCCCTGTTACTTAATGTTCCTGCTCCCACAGAGCCCTGCTTTTACCACTGTCTGCACAAGAGGTAGGTCACCCAGTAATTTCCCAAACCTTTTTCCTTCTAGGAGAGCACAGTTACTCCTTTCTGGTACAAAGCATTGAAATTACTTTCTCTGTGTTTCTGAGAAACTGATTTTCTGATTTCACAGAGACCAAGTGGCCCACTGGGAAAAGCACCAGACTTTTCAGTGTACCTCAGTTTTATTCCTGACCATGGTGTATTCCATGGCAATCCCATTGCATGAGAAGGTATTTTCCTTCCCATGCAATGGGGATGACCATGAGCACTCTCTGGAAGCACTCTGAGACCCAGTGGTAGAAATCTGCTATCAGCTAAGGGCCAGAAGCACACAAGCTCTCTTCCATGTACCTAGGGCAGCCCCACCCTAAGCACCTATGAGTTATTTAGAATGCAACAAATCCAGAGCAAAAGTGCTGTCTTCTGCTTTTCTTGCTTCTGAGGTTTTCTGAGAGCAGGAGCAGCCTTGAGGGTGGGTGGACAAGCTCTGCTTAGAGAAGTTTGCATTAGAGCCTGAACAGTTTGAGAATCTGCAGTGCTGTGGTTTGTATTGGCAGCGCTCCGTTAGGTGACCTCTTGGGAACAATAATAATTTCACTGACAGTAGCTCTTGGCACAAGCCAGTGCCAACCTACTACGAAACAGAGAGTGGGAGTTCTTAACCACTTCCAGAAGAACAGCTGTAATTTTAATTGTAAAGCTTAACTGCTTTAGTTTCACGAAGCAGTCAAGGCCTCGCTCTACAGAGAGCTAAAAAGCACTCAATACACAAAGAAAGAATAAAGCTTTCCCTTAGATCACACAAGCAATTTTTTGGCAAAGTAGATCAGGAACTCCTCATCTGCTCTTGGCAAAGCCTCAGAAATAGCTGGAACTCTGCTACCAGCACCTTCAAACCGTCTGCAGAGTGAGATTGTACTAACTCTGATAACCTTGCAAATATTTAGTCTGGCCATTAAAGCAGGAACAAATGAAAACTCAAGTGCAATCCGCTCCAAAGGGAGGTTTGTCACCTCTGAGATGGGGAGGGACCTACAAACAAGGCTTCAAAAGTCTCTGCCAGTGTAGCAGAAACCACTGCACACCTATCACTCGATCCCGACTGCTTGGCACATCGAGCAACATGGGAAATGCAATAACCATTAGATAAGGAACAGGATTAGAACGTGCAGAGCCTAGAATGTACCAGCAACCACTAAAAGCTGCTTGGGTAAATGGAGCTTTCACCAGACCGAGAAGTTACAGAATCAGAAAATATATAAGCAAGATACAGATGAGTTCTGTATATTTCACTTAACTGCTTAAGTGCCAAGTAGCTGAGAGATAGAAATTTTACTCAGTATGATAAAATCAAAGCCAGATAATATAAATGACATATCTTATGCAAAATTAGGCTCATAAGAAAGTAAAAGAAATGCTCAGCACCCCCACTAGTCACAAATACGGTTCAGGCACCTTTAGACAGGAACCTCCTTCATGAACATAGGTTTAAGAAAGGAAAACAGCCTTTCAAGTCAGGCAAGACTTCCAGGCAGATTTCCTTAATTATATTCTTTATCCTTAAATTTAATTACCTGCCATTCTTCTGATAGATATCTTTATTTTCATTCCTTATTCACATACATAACTGTTTGCACATATTTGATATCACTAGCACGTGGATATGCCACATCAGGTTTATGCTGTTTTATTTTGAATTTTCATGCTACAGAATTACTCATACCAAATTTAATTAAGTCTACAAGTCCTTCTTCCTACTGCTGTAGGAAGTTTATTCCCTACGTGGAAGGCTGGGTTTTCTTTATCTCTTGAGATTTTCCTGCTGGTACCAGGGAATTTTCTCTTTTTGACCTCCAGTTTTGAAAGCTAGGGCCTTGGTCCAACAATGGACTTTTGAAAATATCATGAATAGAAATTGTCCTATTAGGGTTCTCTGCATTTATAATTTATTTTTAAGACAGCATGGGCTTTCAGAAGTGATCCCTGCACCTCTCCTCAGGTTTAGAATATGTTCAGATGTTCAGCCAAAGTCAGTTTAAGCAAAAAGCCACAAAATTTGACAAGATACTACTTCAAGATTAACACCCTCTGAGATCATAACCCCACTCAAATTCACAGAAAAAGAATGTATTAAACTATGTTGCACTAAAACTTTTGTGGAGAAAGTACCTATGAAAAAAAAAAATTTAGGCAGCCTAACTAAACAAACAAACAAATCTTGCTTCAATTTGTCCCACAACAGTCTCTTGTCCCTCGTGACATCAGTAACTTCCCTCCAGCAAAACTAGACCTGGCATTTAAAGCAGAAAGTTCCTATCCCTTTCTTCCATTTTTTTATGCATTACAAAGCCTTTAAATGACTTACAAGACAATTTTTCCCTATAAAGGAAAGATACTGAACCATAAACAGAAAAAAACCCTCACAATTAGAGCGTCAAAGGACTAGAAGATTTTTCTACTTTTTACATCTGATTAAATTATCTGAATTAATTAACCTTTAATTAGATTTGCAACTATTATCTAGTTTTCCATCCCAACAGAAGTCCCACCATATGATATCCTAGTCAATCTCATTCTCATACTCAAAGGCATATGCAAAAGAAAAAAAAAAAAGCTGGAGTGTAAATTAGCACGAAAAACATGTGTGCAGTGGAAAACCTTCCACAGTATTACAGCAGAGCAGGGATTTGAGGTGAATTGTATGTTGTGAAACTGAGCATACACATCTGAGTAAGGTGTGTCTCTGGACAAAGAGGTTGAACCCTCTAAGACTTCAACAAACTCTCTGTGCATCAGGTGCTGTAAGAAAATTACTCCTCCAGAGGAGCCTTTATTGTAAACTGTTGTTTTTTGGCTTGAAAGTTGTGGATGACTTTTTCAAGGCTGTTTCGAAATATACATGAGGCAGTGTCCCCAGCCTGCACCTGAAGAACCTGAGATAACCACCCAGGAGAGCACCTCATCCCTCACTGAAGACAGCAGCAGTAGCACTGTAACTATTTTTAAAGAAATACTCATTAGAACACGTAAGAGAGAAGCTGAAGGACACAATGTGAACAGAAGCTTGCTTATCAGTTGTGTGAACAAGCCATACAAAAGGAAAGCAGAATAGCCCCTGCATTACTCACAGGCAACATACAGCTGAGCATATCCTGAACAGAGCAACCTCAAAGAGCCAGCAGAGCCGTCTGCTGGTGCCGCAGTACAATCAGAGGAAAGGACTCACACAGCACTGCCTTTGCACAGGGTCACGTTCCCACCTCCTGAGCACAGCCAGTGCTAGCAGCAGCACACTTGGAGGGGCTTCTGACCACCAGACTAAGGAGCAGCTCACGCCTTCCATGTGCCACTTGAAGCTGCACCCTTCTTGCCCTACCACACACACCCCACCACTGCTCAGGACTTCTCAGGCTCCTCCTTTAAGTATCCGTGGAAAGCAACAACATGGAACAGAGCTACCTTCTTCTGCTTCAGCAGAAGCTGAGTTTTTATCCCAAGATCCTTGAAGGAGTGCTTTGTCCCATGGGAATAAAAGGACATAAAGACTGACCACATTTTTTCAGGCCTAGGGGCAAAGAGAATTAACTCTCTCATTCTTTAATATTCTGCATCATAGCCAAAGATTTTAACATCGATCACTTCAATATGCTGCTACCCTCCTTGCACTTATCCACTGTATCCTAGTTACCAGCCTACTCAGTTTTAAAAGTCACTAATAAATATCATTTTAAGTCAGCAAATGGTTTCTGACCTACGCAAAGCAGGAGGTGGGAGAGATGGAGAACTGCTGTCTTGAAAAGTTGGTTCAAGTAATATGCACATGGAAAATACTAATTTGATAGAGAATTTAGATTGAAATCAGAGAAGAAAAATCATCCAAAAGATTAATACAGGGCACTATTCCCCCCACAGTGACTGACCTGTCAGAGAGTAGCAGAGATGCTCTATCTGTGTTTCCATGAACACTAACAAAAAGCAAGATGTCCGTGACATCCTAACAGTCTGCTGGGGTGCTCAGTTCACTCTCATCAATTCACTGAAGCAGTCTGGGCAGCCTGGATGCCCTACCAAAGTAGGTAGTTCCTGTTCCAACCTCCTCACCACGACGATCTCAAAAGCCCATCCAGCTCGATCTCTCATTCTGCAGCAAGGACACACCTCCCTGGGTTAAACTGTGGCCCCACAGCAGACTGATGGCAAATCACCACTCTCTGTAAGAGGCCTTCATTTTGAGATGCACCATCTTCAAAAAACAGTTGATGCTCACCCCCATCACCTTGCTCACTGCTCCATCCTTTCCCAGGCTGTTTTTTTAGAGGTGAATTCAAACCATTCTTATCTCAATGGAACGACCACCACAAACCACTAGGGCTTTGCCCATTTTATCCAAACCAGCCTAAGCCTAAGGGGTAAGTACCTATTTGGTCAATTCTCAAGCACCAGAAATAACTACCAAACTTAAAACGAGGTCACAAACCTTTTTGGTATGTAGATACACACACAGAGGCTTCTTCAAAATGCACATCATCCAAAAAAAGATTAACAGAAAAATTTCACCTCTATCTAATCTATTTTCTGCTTTTTCTTAATGCAGTGCCATAATGTCTGCTGTGGAAACTGGGCACACCAGCAGAAGTTCAGTGAAGAAGGCCTCCAGGACGTTATTCCTGGTCAGTAAACCCTTGCCTTGGAATTCACCTCCCTGCTCCCTCCATCAGGATACGATGAAAAGATCAGATGGGTTCATGAACAACAAAGTAATGGGAATGGGAACACTCTGGAGTTTGGAAGATTACATGGGAGGTTTGTTTGCATGTTTCTAGCATGCCTCATGCTTGTTGAAGTTTTTAACCTCTTCACTTGTGCCAAGAGATAACAATGACTAACTTAGGAGGGAATAAGTCATGGTATAAAGAAACAAGCATACACATACTGAAGCTGGAGTTGGCTCAGGCTGAAAAGAAGATGACTCACAGACCCTCAGCATTTAGCTCTGTTTCTAAAAGTCAGATAACACCAAGAACTGCTAAAGCAAGGGATAATGATGCAGTCTGCTTTCTTCCTTAACTCAGATTTTAAAAAATTTATATTTTTCCAGTATTAGAAGTTCCACAAAATTTACCATTAGCTTTTCAGTGATCAGGGACAGTTTTTAACAAGTAATTGTTGTCTCTGGATAGTTTCTTTGGAATTATTTTTATTTACAGAATGGACAAATGTAATGTTTCCTTATCCATTCCCACAGTCCTGCCATTAATTTTCCTGTAACATGTTTTGCTATTAATAAACAACTGAAGTAGGTACTTTTCTACAGCAATAATAAATGGATTCTCAAAGAGCCTAAATTTGCAGTGTTTTTAATCAGACCACAGTTCTGATTTGATTTGATAACAGTGTTGCTCTCTAAGTTAAACTTTCTGCTTAAATGCAAAAGACCACTCACTACAAGGACATTTTATGTCTCTGTTTTTAATCAAGTGCTTTACAAGAATGGAGAACAAATGCCTGCAATGTGACATTTTTCAAAAGCCTTTGTTGGTTTACCTTTTAGATAGGCTTTTTTTCCTAATAGCAGTTTTTCCATAAAGTTACCTAAGCAGAAAAATAAAAATAAATTATTTTAGAAAGAACAAAACAGGCACTTTGTCTCCCTGGTGTTTCTTCTTTGATGTATTGGAGCAGTAGCTACTTCTGAATAACCTATTCTCCACTCCATCACTACAGTTTTTAAAGAAAATACTGAAAGGAGCAGAGTCAAGAGATACTTTTGCAGAGCTCTGCTCAGAGGTTATCTGACAAAGTTGTTGGTTACCAGTCTGTGGAAAGCCTTCCAAACACTTGTCCACCCACCAAACAGGAGCTTCACCGGTCATGAATATACATTCTTACATTCCTTAGAAGAACAGCAAAGCCTTTGACAGAGAATGTTGCAACAAATTCAAGACTGACAGTGCTATCAGCTGCTTTTCTTGTATATTCAGAGACCACCTACACAGCAACGTTCTACAGCTGTACCTCCAACTTCAATAAGGGCTGTATGGACTCACCCTAACACAGAAAACTCCTCAAAGGAAGCTAAAGCAATCTTTCACTACAAAACACTGCAGTTGACCAAGAAACAGAGAAGTAATGAAGGACAAGAACAGGATTAAATGGACTGTTTTCATTGTGAAAAGGAAAATACAAAGATGCCCCATCATTGTGTCCTAGGCTGGATGCTGTTTCACGAAACATATTTATGATGTCAGCATCAAGATAGGCAAATTTTGCCCCCACAGTTTTGGTTAGTCACAATCAGGAGCCTATAAACAACTTCAAATAGACCTAGTCAAGGCAGGCAAATAAACAGTTCTAAATTGTGTTTATCCACATCAAACGCAACAAAAAAAATGCTGACAATTTATATAGCTTTAAATTTACTGTATCAACTGAAAGAAAGCAACCTGAATGACTGTGAAGACTTTTTGTGTGAAGAACTACTCAGTGGCCCCAGGAGCTCTGAAAAGATAGCACATTTTTAGGATGAAAATCCTACATGATGGAGAGAGGCAGGAAATTGTGTGATTTATATAAAACAGAAGGGCAGTCTCATCCAGAATATTACATTCAGCACAAGCCATCACTAGTTCAAAGGGACACTGCAGAACCAGATAGAGTTCAAAACAAGGTAACAAAAATGATTACAGCATGGAAGGAGTCATCTAGAGAGACTGGAATTGCTTGCTTCAAAAAAAAGCTGTAAAAAAGAACAAAAAGTTAATGTACAGAAGCTGGAAGTTCCCTGCCTCGTAGGAACAGAGGAAGGGTCTCTGAAATTAAAGGTAGACTATTCAAAACTGATCAAAAATAAATGTTTCCATCAACAAGAGAATAAAACACAACTTAGCTTTCCTTCCCATGTAGAGTCATTATCACCAAACCCCACAGAGAACCTTTGTAAATTTGTGTTCCAAGATGAGTCTGAATGCAAAACACTATCCAGATTCATTAAATACTGGATTTGTAGATGCACAGCATGAAAAGCTGGAACTAAAATGGTTCATGTTAACAAGCCCCCAGCTTCAGACTATTTGAAACTAGAAAAAAAAAAATCCTAACAGTGTGGGAGGAAGGCTATGCAACATTTGCCCACAAGAAACATTACATTTATGGCTAAAACTGTTACCTGTTAGATTAAACTTAAAACTTATGGATACATCATCTTGACCCACTACAACATGTTTTTATCTACTCTAGGTTCCTCTGAAATAATTGCTTTGGGTTTTTTTTATAAAACATCTAGCAGTATAATGTAAATAATTTTTGCCACACTGAATTGCGGATGATCAAATTATAAATGGAACTCTTTAAGCAGGCCTTCAGATAAAGTCTCACTTTATGCATATATCTGAATGGAAAAAAACCAAGAGACATCACTCCTGCTATTCAGCTTGAACACTCACCAATATTAATGCATGTCCTGGCAACCTAAGAGACCTATTGATTTGCAGCCATTCATTCAAGTGCAGTGAAAGCCATAATTAGAAAAATAGCTTTGGTAATACTAATCTGAAACTCGTTTGTTTCGTGACTGTCTGTTTAATGAGATAAAACAAGAAATTAAATATCTGCTGAATGTTCCTCTTTGCATCCCTCAGCACAATAGTAAAAATACAAATAAAGAGATATTAATTTGACTACCACTATTATTTTCTGCATTTTATGTATCTTGTTGCAGCAATTGCTGTAAAAGGCAATTGCAAAGACACTATTTATGAATTACTGCACTCTAACAGACTGAGCATTTTTATCCATTGCTCTTATACATGTGGAATAAAGAGAATAGGCCTTTTAATCATTTGCAAACATTCTTTGAGCTGACAGAGTATAACTTTAAGATGGTATGCATAGTGCAAATTCTTCAAGTATTATAATTCCAACTTTAACATGATTATGCCATTCTTTGTGAATGGAAATTAAACTCTGTTTAAGTTTTCAAAGGCATTTCTAACAGTTAAAACTAACAGGATTATTAATTTTTGTGTCCTAAATAATTTTTTCCCAACAAAATGCAAGGAAGACTACTTTAAAGTATTCCCACACACAAATCAGTGCCAGCACTGACAGATGTTACAGTTTATCCTGCTCAAGTCAAAACACACTTAAGCTTGAGATAGATTGTGTCCTCCCCTTTCTTCTTTGGCAGCTAACTACTGGATCCTGCTTCTGTTCCTTTAGGGCTCGGATCTCCCATGGCCTTCCTTAACAAGCACCACACAACTCAGTTTGTCCTGCAACACAGATTCAGCAGCAGACTCACAGCCCACACCCCCAGATTTATTTTTACTGCCAAGAGGCACTGCAGAAATGACAAACCACAACAAAGCACTGGATTGTACATGAGCTGGGCTCCAGAGCAGATCTAAGGGATACTTTTGCCTCACTCCTTCAACCACCCAATAAACAACAACTTTGCAACTTTCAAAGCTAACTGACCATGTGTGTGCAGTTTTTCTCCCCTTCCTTCCATATCTTAAAAATTATCTGATGTACCACTAAACTGCATTCACCTATGGGACGAAATGGAGCATCTGTTCAGCAGTGTGCAGTAGCAGTCTATGACAGAAAATGATTACCATATCCATCTGAAATTACAAAGTGTTTCAGGACCACTGGGTCTAGCTCTCTTAGCAAGAACTTGGCCAGAAAACCACAATTAAATGCTTATCATCTTAAAAAATGTATCAACAAACCCCAAACACCTGCTCTCTCTCCCTCCTCCAAGCCACATCATAAATTCTTGATGTTCACAAGTGGTCTGGACCTTAATTTTCTGTTGGGATTTTTCTGGGGGATTTAGGTCCCTTTTTTTCACTTGCCTTTTCAATACTGACCTACAACCTGCATAGCATCATGAAGGGCATGGTCTGACATACATTTCTTCCAGCAGTGGTATCATTTCAAGCAGCCACTGCTCCTTGCTTGGTGCCACTCGTTCCACAGTCAGAGAGCTGATAGTGGCACATGTATGACCTGCAGACAGGCTCAGAAGGGGCAGCTGCAGGAGAAGCTACCACAATGAAACACACACACACAGAGATAAAATGCACCCTGTATTTAAACAAAAGACTGCTGGAGAGGCTCTGAACTATTTCTTTCCTTATGGCTCTAACTCATGTAGCCCACGTACGTCTCAGTTACATAAAGGCTTGAGTATGAGGTTCAGGAAGCAGGGAAAGAAAGGCAGCCTCCTCACAAACAAGGAAAAAAAAGGTTGCATTCCTCACAATCAGTATTTTCAAAAAGGAAAAGTAGAAATCATCTGGCATTTTAAGATTTAATTGATTAATTCAGTTCTAAAACTGAAGGCAGAAGATCCTTACTGACGCTATGAATACACATCTACTGGTATTTATAGAGATTGAAGGGCTTTTTTTTCCTTCAATCAGCAGAATATTTTCTTTTTGCACTATGAATAAGTATATTGACTTTTAATCAGTTAGACTTCTGTGTCTCTCTGCAGGAAAATAACTTTCAAAAAGGAATTAATCAGAGAAAATTGTATACCATAGGATTTAAATTATTAAATTAATAATTGACCCTAGCTTAATCCAATGCCCATAAGAAGATCGTTTTACAAGGTCAGACTAACCCAAACCAAACAATAAGTTAACTGAGATAAAAGACATAGTGACAATTATGAATAGCTACTGCCTTTTATACCTAGAATTTGCAAATATTCACATCCTGCTTCCATGGCTTTTAACTTCAGAGCCCAAATGACTTCCTTTTTATCCTTAAACTCATGCCAGAACCACAGGTATAATGAAAAATGTTTAAATAAAAAGGCGTAATGGATAAGGTTTATACACCAGATACTAAAAAGCAAACTAAAATACTCCACTGAAAGGGATCCATTCACATAAACCCTACAGGGTCTGCAAAGCAGCCTGATTTGAGGGAAAAGGGTGTTTAGAAGTTTGTGCACAGGAGCAGAGCAGTGGATGGCTCAGCTAACCAGCCCTGAAAGACTGCAGAACAACAGGGCACTCTCGCTCTGCTCCATCTGATTTCCAGCCCTACAGCACCACTGAGCCCAAACCCACATTAAGGCTCTCTTTCTAAGCATTAATATGGACCCTTATCAGGAGATGGCTCACGTCCACCTCACAGGGAGATGACTGTGTGACCAGTCCTGCTGCCTCTGGGCGCCTAGAGATCAGGCACAGAAATGCAGCCAGACCCATCAAAGGGCTCGAGTGCTTTAGCAGAGCCAGACCAAAAGTCTGCATCCTGAACCATCACTTCATGCACTGGCTGCTACACCCAGCACCTTCCTGGGGCAAGCAGAAACCATGGTTGGGAAAGGGCACTTCATCTGTAACTGAATAAGCAAATTATACAGTATAAATATAAAGTTATACAGCATAAGTTACACGGTGTAAGTATAAGGAACAAGGAGCTTCCTTTCCTATATGTGAAATATTATTTTTAATTGTTATATAATTAGCATAAATCTGTTTTATTACAACAGATTCTGTGAGTTAGGTTGAAAAGTTGGCATATTCTGCTTACCTTTTTTTTCTTTTCTCCTTTTGAAAAGCTATCACTGCCTATTTTCAGCATTTTCATCAGCATAAAAATGCACAGCTTGTTTTGCAATTTCCTCACGGCGCAAATGGAATTCAAACCACTGGGGACATACAAGTAACAACAGCTGAATACAAATCTTAACGGAGTTCGTCATAATTGTACAGTGTGGTGGTGTTCATTCATCCTGGCAGCTGGGAAATCTAGTGTGAATTAACCAATAACACAGGTTTGCAACCAAGCAAATTAAAGTATACCATTCCACTAAGTGAATTTTGTTTATTGTCCTGTAAGTATATAACTAAGGGGACAATCAGCTCACATTTAAATCAAGACTTTCAACAGGATGTAACAGTAGCAGAAGTTCTGCAAATATACAAATTTTACTTCCAGTGGAGGTGATCTTATTTCCTACATGGACTTCCTTGATAGGTTTCCAAGCCATACTCAGCAGTACCACATCTGAGGATCTGCATCCCTTAGAAAGGGAAGCAAAACCAAAAGTGAAACCAGTGAGATCCTTGTCCAACCAGAATTACAAAAAACATGCAGGGCTGATCAAGATGTTCTTCTGCAATCCTTAACTGAAGTTTTATTTCCAGCACAAGACAATAGGCACTTAAAGACTGAGCACAAGCAAAATGAGCTCAAGGTATTTTCAGATGGAGATCAATTTGCAGCGTGGGAAATGGGTTACAGTCAAGTCTGGTTTATGGCAGGCAGATGGGCTTATCAGGATGTGCTCTGGACCAAAACAGAGAAAGGAAACAGCACCTCTCCCATAGTTTAAAGCAAGCTGCTGCATTTTTGATATGTCAAGGAATCGATGTCAATTTTATGCAGCTTCCATGAACAGAAGTCACATGATGGCACCTATTCCCCACATGCTGGCAGCTTCACCAGCTAGTGCTGCACCTGGACTTTCCCAGGGATGCTGGAAAGCAGCTGAGATGTCAGTCCAGGAATTGCCAGCCTCACTCCCACTGCCAGTGTATGACCACAGGCAGTGGGCACCATCCTGTCCATCAGGCTAATCCCTAACCTCAGGAAGAAAAACAGCATTGCATTCTGCAAAACTTTCTAGGTTACTTCCTAGGGCAGAAGTGTGGGTTTACTTTCCACTTCATTCAATTGTAGTTAATCAAATCCAGGCATAATTTCTCAGATGTCATAACACATGGGCTAATTAAGAAGTATTCTCAATTTAGTAATTCACTCAAGACTGACTATGAAACAAATTATTATGCAAATAAACACATGAGACACTGAATTCCCCATCAGCTACCATGGCCACTGTTGCTAAAGCTATTTTATCCGTTGCTCAATATTTCATGTGTCACCAGAGACCTGACAAATTTAAGGATATTACATATGATATGTGTAAGACAATTATCTTAATCGAATACATTTAGCAGGAATACATAATAACCCTGATTACAATACGAAAAATTCAAGACTACTTACCACAACTATTTTTAGCCATATAATAGCTTCTAAAGTGACAGGGGTATTAAGTTACTGAGTAGAACCTCTGTGTCAGACTTGAAAGCAAAACGTCACCAATATCAATCAGTCAACTTCGACAATACTTCTGACAATAAAACTTCCAACCCACTGAGTCAATCCAGCACTTTTGTGTGATGATTTCAGCCAGTACAGCATCTACACAAAACATCACTGCATCTTTTTAATGCAAAAGGAATGTCAAAATTAAAGTCTCCATAGAATATATAAACAGAAATACTAGAGAAATTGCTATATTTTTTTTTATTCTCTTCTCATTAGCAACACTGGTAAAAAGAGCATAAAGTTGCTAACGAAATGTGTTGATGGCACAAAATTGGAGGTATTGTCAAAACCCATGTAAACAGAGTGGCATTCTGGAAGACTAGGAGCCTTCAAGAACTGTAATATTAGGAAAAGACTGTAATTCAGCAGCATGGAATACAAGGTCACTCAGGCACCATGAAGATGAGAAGCTGCTGACAAGTATGTGGACTGCGGTAAATGTCGACCATTTGCGAGAGGATTATCTGGGTGCCAGGCAGATCTATATGCTCAGCTCAATCAAAACCTAACCATCCACCACCACCATGATGTAGCCATGGAAAGAAGGACTGTAAATTCTGAGTGTTTCCAGCAGCCTATTTCTGATGTCCTGGGAAAACCTCATCGACAACACTACAGTCTCCCCAGCTGCCAAATGAATTGATTAGAGAATAGCCACTTGAATGACATAAGCGACTGAAAGCTCCCAACAGGAGATGAAGAAAAGTTTAGCAGAATGTAGGTTGAGAGGATCTGATATTTCATTTAATTAAAACAGATTGCACATAGTTTAATTTTTTTCCTCTGCCAAAGAGGAGTTGTCTCCAACAGCATGACAACTGCTAGTGCCAGAATATATGATACATATCCCTAATACACTCCAACCCGCCAGCTATTTTCAGCTCAGGAACCTTCTGTGCCTGATGAGGATTATGTATCCTCAACACATTTCTCTTCCATTTACTTCTCCAGGCTCACTCTGAACTCATGTAGACTTTCAGCAGCTGTACCCAACCCCTGTGGTTTATGTTAAACCTGGAACCCTACAGCCAGTTTACACCCTGACAAACATACAGCAATGTAGCTGCTGAAAACAAAGGCAGGTGAAGACAGTCTGAGAACATCTGCCTAGCCAAAGACATCTAGGAACCTCACAGAAGTAATTGCAAGGTCTCAGAAGAGAAAACAGTTATGGTACCTCTTCAGCTTTGATCAAGCCAAAAGGTACATCAATTGATGAAGGTTTCTAGACCAGCAAGATCTTTCACAGTATCAGAGTATTGTCGTTTGACACCATGACATCCAAAGGGTTTTCCAGATCCACTACTGTGACAAAGAGCAACACTGATGCTCACATCTAACAGTATTTTTATGTGTATAAAAAGCAGAAGAGGTGATTAAAAAGGTGTATGCAAAAAAATTCCTCCTCCTTCTGAGCACTTGCTTGCTCTCTTAGGAGCACCATTACCTCCATTAAGAGTGAAACTGAGTGTGGTGAAAAGGAGTTTTGGCATGATGGGGTGGCCTGCAAGACCTCACTGCTGGTGCTTCCAGAGGCACAGAACTGTATTTCATCACTAGTCACAAGGGAAAAGGGAAGAGAAGAAGATACTTTAACAGGCAGCAGGAAGAGCAGCAAAGACAGCTCATAAGCAAAGTACTGGTGCAAACTACGTGTACACTCAGCACAGAACTCTAGGAGGCAAACTGGGAAACAGGAGGGTCTGTCCAGAGATTTTGAGAAGGACATGGCAGAGGGGAAACAGTTCCACAGGCACAATGACCCACTACAACAGATCCCTCCTCTGCCTCTGCACAAGCTCTGACACACTTTCAGCTACAACAGCAAAAGATTGAGTCATTTTCTGCTATTTTATCCAGCAGAGGATGATGAGTAAAACCTACACCTCGCAGCTCACTGTGCAAATGCAATCTAATCATTCATGCCATCTTGGATAACACCTGTGCTACACCTGCCCTAAGAATGAATTTAAGAGAAAATACCATCAAGGACAAGGTCAATGTAGGGTTCAAATTGCAGGAGCTTTAAAAAAACCACTGGGCTCCCCTAGACAAGGAACTGGAGGTTTGTTTTATGTAAATGACTGAAGTAGTGGAGTATATTCATATTTACTGTTTGCAGCACAGAAACATCCAAGCAGGATGGTTACTACACCTTTTTCTACAAGATGCTTTTCCACCTCCAAGTTCTTTACATGTATTAGTACTGGATGTATCCCAACACAGAAATCCAGAAGTATCTATTTGCTCTCCAGTTTTGGGGATTTCTGAACTGAAAGGGAAATTGAATTTTCTTACACTGTATTTTCAATTATCCCCATCTCTAGTCACAATTTTCAGATAGTCTAATGTGAAGGGCTAAGGACTGAGATGTCCAAACAGATAAAAAAAATTTATTTCACCCCATACTGATTTTCAAAATATAATCAATTCTTTTACTGTATACTACCTTCTACTACACAAGGCTTTCCTTTCCCCGGAAGCCCAGGAAGTATTTGAACAGCATGAAGTGAAGTACATCCTTAAAACAATTAAAATACCCTTAACACTTCCATTATATTTTATTATCCATAGTCCCCAGGCATGCACACATGTAGATTATCTGTGCTTTATAGATGTAGAAGCGAACTGCACTGCAGGCAGTCCCTGAGCAAGTCAGCATCAGAAGCAGAACCCCTGTTCAGGGGTCATAATATTTTTCTAGGAAATTAAACAAGCCAGAATTTCAGCTGGTCAGCATTTACTTGAAAACAGCTCACCTAAGTGAGCAACACTCCTGATGAAACCAGCTGGACAAATAAGACTCTCAGCTTGGTGTTTGAACAAGCAAAAAGGCACAAAGAAAAAGTCACAGGAGAGGAAGAACAGACTACGTTTTTTTCATAAGCAAACAAAACCTTCTGAAAATTAACTTTGGATTAACTTGAAATATTTTGTTGAGGTGGGAAATATATTTGTGTTACTCAACCTTTCTCCAACCCTATTTTAAGACTTATAAAATTTTAGAGTCATGTTTAAAAGGGAAAGTATAAAAAGTGCTGCATTTTATTGTTCTAACATATGTCTTTCCCAAATACTGGCATTTTCAGGGTTTAAGTTATTCTCCACATTAAATAGAAGAATAGAATGTGAAAAGTGTCATGCCCCTAAAAGTCCATTTCTGGGGTGAAAAGGCACATGCACAAAGCAGACAGGAATCAACACAGGGTACTACTAAAAGAACAAAACTGGTCCCTGGATGATCACACATGTGGGGAGACACTTCATGCACTCCAGATGCCCACTTTGTCTCCAAGGGGAACAAGTTAATTAACAATCCTGCTGGACTCTTTGTATGACCTGCTCCTCGGAAGACCCCACAAGGCACTTGTGCTGCTGAGTAATTCCATCTGCAGGACAGTCCCTGCAAACCCAGAGATGGCAGAGCACAGCATTCCCATTCTCTACATGGGACCAAGACACTGGTCCAAAAGCCCTGCTGTAGCTATACAGCATCTCCACACAGCACCACCCACTGATCCAAGGTCATAGAATCACAGACTGGATGGGGTTGGAAAGGACCTTAAAGACAATCTAGTTCCAACCCCCTTGCCATGGGCAGGGACACCTTCCACTAGACCACATTGCTCAAAGCCCCATCCAAACCATCCTTGGACATTTCCAGGGATGGGGCATTCACAGCTTTTCTGGGCAATCTGCAATCTCTTGCGGTGCCTCACCGCCCTAACAGTAAAGAATTTCTTCCCAACAGAAGATCTGCTGGGTTGACTCCAGACTGCCTTATAGACTCACCATCCTCCCTCCAGTCTTCCTACCAGGACAGGCAGTTCAAGCAAAACTTCACAGGATGACCCAGAGGGTACTTGGAGGTGAAGCCACAGGTGAGACCACCACTAAATCTGTTACACTGTGTTTGCTGATCCACGACACAGAACATCAGCAAAGGCAGGCAGAGTCTCAGCCAGAACTGTGTGAAACAAGAGGGGACCAAGGCTTCATCAAGCACAACTGAGGAGCTGCATGACCCAGGAGCTACCCAGGCTTCTCACTGGGATGTTAACGCACCCACAGCAAATATTTACAGAGTAACTCTTGTAGCCCACTTGTCAAATGCTTTCAATGGTGGTGAGGAATAACCACGAGAGTAAACCTGAGGCTGCTCTGCATGGTGTCTCCCTGAAGTGTCATGAATTTCTTTTGTTAAAACCGTGTTTCAGATCTGCCTGCGAACTAATGCTGTTACCAGCAGCAGTTCTGCCCTGCCACTCTCCTCCTCACTGCAAGCTTACTCCATTTCTTGGATAGTATGCTTTTAATGAGGAGCAAACCACACACAATTCAGAAAAGAACTTTCTTTGGGGGACAAAAGGAATCTGGCGCAAGCATCCTGTTGGTGCAAAACAAGTCTTAGCTATTTAACTGAATCTCCTTAGCTCTGTGTTCATATGGACAACTTGTCAGGTGAACTACTAATTCACCTGAACAACAAAAATCATTATGCATCTCCATACAAGTTAGTCTTTATTTTGTGTGTTGAATGTGCTGGAGGAAAGAAATTAATGTACAGCTGGAATCTGAATACACATTAATCAAAAATAGCTTTCTCCTGTGAATTTATATCCTAATTCTCTTCCTTGCCTATATATCCTCTTATATCAAAGCATTGACCCAGGAAGTTTGATTTGCAATTCACACCCTGGTATATTTCACAACAGCTTCCCCATGCAGAGAAACGATTTATTTACATGGGCAAAGTACTGCAAAGTGGATGAGGGTACAAACACACCATGCTGACTTCCCCCCAACTGACTCTCTGCCCAGGTGTTTCCCAGTGCACTCAAACAAAACAGCAGCTCGCTTGATTCTTCCCCATGCAGACAAACCCAACCCCAAGTGGATTAACTTCATTTCGACTGCTCAGGCGGTGGGTTGCAATCCAGTGTTGGCCTGCAAGTAATGTCTGACCAGAATGACTGCCACTGACCTGATGGCAATGCCACCCCCCGATATGGCTCCAGTCACAACTGGGAGAGTTCGGAGCCATGAGCAGCTGCTCGCCGCTGCAGCTCCCAGCCACAGCAGTGCCACGCTGTACTTCACCGGAGCACTGCCTGCCGTGCAAAGATGCACCACCAGCCTTTTGGAAAATGGGTGAACTTGAGTGAAATTTGGCTGGGGAGCTCCGTGGTGCCCAGCTGACGCCACGGCCTCAGTGTCAGTAGGCACGCGAGGTTGAGGGCCAGGTGTGCGCATCCCAACTTCACTGCAGCTCAGCTTCACACGCTCCAGGGCACGCTGGAGTTCGCTGCTGGAACACGCGTGTGCACCGGTGTCGGAGCGCGGCCGCGCTGCACCTCCTGTCCGCGCAGAGCGGGCACCTGCCCGCGCCAGGGGAAAAGGACGGAAGGGAAGAGCCACTCGAGGAAGCCGGAGACGGGACAGGGACGCTTTCTCACCCCGGTATTATACCAGAGCTGGCAGCGGTGGCCCAAGCCCGGGGCTCCCCGCGGGCACCTCTCCCGGTGGGTGCCGAGGTGCCGCCCCTCCGCTGCTCGGGCATCGTCCCTTCCTCCCTCCTTCCTCATTCTGCCCCTGTCGCCTCCCGGCCCCTCTCGGGGCCAGCGCCGAGAGCCCGCGGCCTCCCTCGCACCGCAACCCGGCCGGGGGAGCTGCGGGCACCGCCCCGCTTGCCCCGGGCACCGCGGCCCGGCGGGCAGGGCAGGGCAGGGCAGGGCAGGGCAGGGCAGGGCTCCTTCGCTCTCTCCTCACTCACCCGGCCGGCGGCGGCCGCGCTTTTCCTCCGCAGCGTCAGCCCGCTCCGCAGCAGCGCCGGCAGCTCCCGCAGCTTCTGCCGCAGCTGCACCGGCGGCGGCGGCTCCTGGGCTCCGCCGCCGGGGCTCCAGCTTCGGGCCAGCTCCGCACCCTCACACGGCGACGGCATCTTCACGGAGCCCACGGCCATGCCGCATCCCTGCCGGGCTGCGGCGCNCTCCCACCCACAGGCAGGCACACGGCGGGCGGGCGGGCAGGCGCTGCCTCGCACGCAGCGCGCAGCACTCGCGTACCTTCCCCCGCACGGCGCGGCCCCAGCGCCGCGGGCAGCCCCGGGCGGCGCAGGAAGAACCACCGGCCCTGCACCGCTCCCGCCCCGCGTCTCCGGCGGTGATAAAGTGCAGGTAATGAGGAGGGTGGAGGAGGCGCGGGCGGGAAAAGGCAGAAAGTCCTGTTAACTCCTTTGCGCTCAGGGATCGCTGCCCGGGCTCTGTCCCCACCGCCGCTGGCGCTCGGCACAGACCCGCACCCACGGCGAGAACACGTGGGACAGTGGCCAGCACGCTCAGAGACGGCGCGTCCGAGCCGCGACAAGAGGGGTTCGGGCTCCTCCCGGGGCTGGGTGGCCTCGGCTTCCTCCTGGAGGCTGTCAAGTCTGGGCTGGAGGAAGTCCCAGAGCAGCCTGGTGTGACCCCCAAGCGCTGAGCCTGCCTGGGCTGGATGCCTCCTCGCGTTCCCACTTGCCCGAGTTACCCTCTGGTCCAGTTATTTATGGCTGCAAGGGGTGAAGACCTTCTCTGTTCCTTTCCCAGTGTTTTTTTGACTCAAAGAGGTGTTTCATCCTCCAATGCCAGCCAGTATTGATACTGGAGAAACCAAGCAGTTCATCCCAGGTGAATTACTTGCTTCCAGTCATTCAAGTAATCCCTGCAAGAGAGCTCTCAATGACAGAAACCAATTCCCTTACTATTTGTAAAAGACTTGTCTAGTATTCAGTTCCATGAATTATGGGGACTTTATTTAGTCTCTGGAGCCTGCCTTTTGTACCTCAGTGGTACAGCTATTGCTTCCTCTCCGCCAGACTCAATTCTCTCTTATTTAGATCACAGAACTGGTGATCATGTGGGTCTCCCTTACATATATCTTCTGCCTCAAAGCTACAAATAAGGCTGACCTGCTCATCCAGGATGAGTTTACCAGTGTCTAAATGTCTGAGTAAATTACATTATAGTCAAACCAATCTCACAGCCATGTCAGAGAAAGCTGTTGCCTTATCCTTACAAGAGTTCCCACTGGTTTCAGGACTGACCCTAGTACTCCTCCAGCCCCACAGGGAACTGGCTTAACCATGACACTACCCTTAGGAAAAAAAAAAAGGTGAAAAAGGAATAGGTTTATTTCATGATTGATGTGCTCCCTAAATCAGCTCTTCTGGGATCACAGGGTTACTCAGAGTAGAAAGATGGCAGATGTGCCCAACCTGTGTCAGGGTACAGAGACACAGAATGGCCTCCTCCAGCATCAGTGTGACATTGGATTATCTGTCACCTGAATGCAGCAGCAGCCTGGCCTTTCAGCAGCACTGGCCTGACCACAGGCTGCTGCAAAACAGGGATTCCACATGCAATCCATGGATGTGTTACTCCCTTTGCCACCCTTCCATGGGATCTGGTAACCACCAGGCTCTGCTCAGCTGATCAATCTGGTGGAAAAATAACACCTCAGAAAATAATGGATTTTCCATTGGCCAGACAGCTGCATTGATCCACCTTGTGACCACACAGCTACAGGATCGAGGAGGGCAGAAACCTGGGAGTGAGGTAAAGCAGAACTGCTCCTTTCAGTAGCCATCAGTCATTAAATAGGCTTAACTGCATTCTGTGTGCATGATTTGATGAGCAGCATGAATCAGGCCAACCTGGGTACTCTTGAAAGGGACAGGGCCAGAACAGGCTCCAGCCACATGCTGGTGCCCCCTCATTCCTGCTGCTATTGCCCATTACATTAGCCAGATCTGAAAGGTCAAGTGTAAAAAAATAATCACCTATTTTAGCAGAGTGATGTGGCCCATTGCATGATGCCTATTGCTGACAGAGAAGACAGAAGAGAGACAGGACAGTGACAGCTTTTAGACAGAAAATGTACTTCAGACCTCAAAATGCCAGGGAGATCTGGGAGTCCCAACTGGCAACATCAGCACCGACCCTTTTGCAAGGACAAGGTTGGTTATGACAATCCCAAACATTGCTGTGTCCCAAACGTTTCTATTATTTTACTTGATTTGTGCTTTCCAACTACCCTGCAATGTAGTTTTGACAGCTGTGTTGCCTGGCAGCCACTTTGCCACATCTCAGGATGCAATTATGAAGAGAACTGTATCTACACCCAAAAGAATAATGGATCCTTAGTCTGTGGGCTTCACAAAAGGACCATGTACTTTGTCTGAGTCTTTAGGCACTGCTACAATACAGCCTGCAGTAAGACAACTCAATAAAGCAGGACTTAATGTGACAGACTGGAGTACAACCAGAAGTAATTTGATTATGTTAAGAAAGGGTAAAATTATGCCACTGCTCAAATTTTTGTTAGTTTTTTGACTAAGTAAGATAAGTATAATGTGTAAACAGTGTCAAAAGAGAAATAAATATGCCCTGCAGTGTGTTTAAAAATGATCAGCTGCCAGACACCATAATATGGACTATCAGTTGTCAAGAAAATTGAGCAGATAGTAGTTAGGCCTCTCTAGTTCTTGTTTGGATTATTCCAGGTTTTGAGAGGATTGTGGTAGGAATTTTATAAAATAAATTTTATGTTCCTTTTTTTGTTAAAAGTCACTGAAAGTTTAGCATGGTGAATGAGTTGTTTTTTTCTGCACAGGGAAGGGATGGGGATCAGAAAGCAAAACTAGATCAGGTCAGGAGGTATTTGGCAAAATAGTTTCATTTAAAACCCCTAAACAGTGTGTTTCAGCCAAAATGTTGTGTTCAGAACATCTTGCTTCAAGTGAACAGTCACAAAGGGCTCTGAGGGACTGTGGTTCCTATTTTCAACAGGTTTGGCCTCCAGTTGACTGGATTTCCTGTCCCTTGTGAACAGCAGCAGTAACACTAAAGGAATATCAGATCCACTGACCATGTGCAGACATTGGAGATTTCCAGTTCTCGAGATTAAACACTTACAATTTGGCCGAACATAAAGCAAAACTAAGGGGACACTCTGTCTTGTGCTTTCTAGCAAAAAAAACTAAGCTTGAAAAAAAATATCTTAAAATCCAAATTCCACCTTCCAGAGTGGAGTCTGGACTCGTCTTTGTTCCCTTACTTGCAAGAGTCTCCATATAAATATAGAAACATCTATGTTTAAATAGATACAGGATGGAGTCTGGAGACCTAAACAACTCTACTGCACTTTGCAGATGTGGAGCCTGGGAGTGTCTGCTTTTTTTGAATGTGTTTGTTTTTATTTCATGGTGTAGCACAATCAAAAGAAATGCAGTAAAAACAATACAAGCTGTTTCATGCCTGTATGTGTTACACATCAGTTTTTAAGTAGATCATGGCAGAAAGAAAGAATTATCTCATATCAGACATTTCCTGACAAAGCATAATAAACTCTTCTTTTGGACTTATATAAGGAGTTCTTAACTCTGTTGGAATAATTGACACAAGCCACTTTAGTTTTCCCTGCATGAAGTGGAGATAGGCAGTGCAGAAACAGAATTGCAGAGTACTGGTGTGCAGGAGCCATATGTCAGTGACAGGCACCAGTCCTTTTTGAATATTTGCTCTCCCTGACCTGGCAGGAGGCACTCAAAAGAAAGCAAGATTTTTTCCAAAACAACACCACCCACTGCACAACCAGCCAAATGCTACTTCCCCTTCCCCAGGCAGTCCTGATGGAGTGGGGATGGGGGTAGATGCTCTCCTACCCTTTCAGAAACTGAGTTGATTTTCTTCTTCCCATCTCTTCAAAAAGCAGGCAAGCAGGATTTTCTTCATAACACCTCTTTTCCCATTCAGGAGGAGGTGGGCTGTGTACTGCTCACCTCCCATATGACATCCAGATGAACATCAAAGGAGGTCCCTTTTTGTGGGATGCTCTCTTGACAATTGTATCCTACAAATTTTAGTTTGCCAAATGCTACTCCAGGCCCAAAATACATGAATTGCAGACTGCTCCTGTCATGCTCCAAGATCCTGCCAGCTCTCGGGCTCCTGACAAGGAGGAGCCAGGCCTGGCAGATTTTTGTTTCTGGCTTTAGACACAACCTGTGCAATGACCCCGTAAAAGAGAAGGGCTGGGAAGGGCTTTGCTTCATTCTGCCACTTCAGTGCCTCACAGCAGTCGTGGGACTCATTTCCCAGTCCCAAGAAGGGACCTGTGTGCCCCACATCACTTCATCCACAGCACAAATGCAGTGGGTGACCATTCAGCCACCGTGCTGTGAGCTGGAGACAACACTGCAGAAGTCTGGGCACCTCTTACCTTTTCCTGCTTTGGCAATTCTTCATTGGTTCACTCAGCTTCAGAACAAAACCAACCTGTCCACACCTCAGAGCTGCTAGGAATCTGTTTTCTGGATGAATAACTTGCTTGAGACTTTTGAGTTTTTATCTCCTTTCCACCTGATCAAAGATTGGGACCTCAGTTGCATTTTAAACATTGAATATCACCAATTTACTATGGATATAAAACAGACTCATTATCAGAGCCATGTAGATGGGGGGCATATATGGGGGTAGCGCATCTTTAAAAAAAAAAAAAGTCATTGATTTAGTTTCTCAGGTAATTTAAAAAAAAACCCCAAACTGCTTAGTACTGTGTCATCATATAGACCAAATATTCAGTGACTTAAGCTCAGAAGTACCGCTTGTAGCATTTCCAAAATGTGAAAGATCTGCAAAATGTAATGAATGCTCAGCAACAGAAAGATACCAAAATGGGAACAGAGGACCAGGAAGCAGGAAAACAGTGCAAGGTGTGACTTGAAAGAAAGCAGAACAGGGGAATAACTACAAAAAAGAGGGAAGAGGTTAAAGATAAAGGAGATGTATGAGTAGGTGAAATATTTCAAGTAGTTTCATGATTTTGTGTGACTCATAGCTGGAAAGTCTGAAGCTGCCTCTCTCAACCCCCACTTTTCTCTCGACAGCCTGAGAACCTCTTCAGTTCAGCATCTGACCCTTTCTGCCAACAGCTCTCTAAAAGCCACCTGCCTCTCTGCCCCCAGCACCTCTTCCAGCCTTCAAAACTCTCAGAGCATCTTCAATGACATTTCAGCCTCTCTCCTGCCCATGAATCATCCATGGAACTGGGACATGATCCCTGCTACTGACTCTTTAGCACTCAAAGATAAGAGAGCTCAGGAGCATCCTGCACCACTGGGTTTGTTGCTGCTGTGCTTTGAACCCAGATTGTAGCACTGGTCAGAGGACAGGTGTGCAGGAGGGTGTTGGAAATCTTAAATGGATCTTTTTGCATTTCCTTTAGCAATGTGGTCTTTTTTAAGAATCACTGATCCCCAGTGACAAGGGCAAAACTAATGTAAATATGGCACTGTATTTACTTCGTTTGGTGAGTAGCAAACTTTTGCTTTCATACAAACCAAAGGAAGAATGCATTTGCTGTGGTAACTGTGATTTGCCAGAGCTAATGTACCTGATTCAACTCTTCAGTTTGATTTGTCTTTTTAACATACTTGATAGCAGGGGACCTTATGACCCCTCAGGGAAATTAAAACTCCTAAAGCTCACATGTCTGGCCTTTTCTGTCAAAACAGTGTTGTCATTGAGCTATTGCTCTTTCTCTTACAGGCTAAAATTAAACTCCAAAGCCAATAAGATCCTCAATGAAGTTTGTTCAGTTTGGTTGGTTGGTTGGTTTTTAACTAAACACAGAAATCTCAAAATGACAAATCAATATAATTTAATTAAAAATTTAAACAGAAAAGAAAACACATAAATGAACCCATGGAAACAGGGAGTTTTTCTGACAGCTACAACCAAAATTCAAATTTTTTTGCCCCCCAGACTCATAGGCATATAGATTTTTTTTTTTTTTAATGTGCAGTGTGAGAAGCTTTACATACATTTACAGAAGAGATTGTGTAGGAAATTTTAAAAGAGACAAATTGCAATTAGGTGCTAAATTCCCACAGGCAATGGAAGATTTCCCCTGTGTGATTAATGGTTAATCTGCAAATGTATCTCTTCTTCCTTAGGTGTTAAATTCTCTGTTTATGTTTAAATTCATGCTTTCTGTTTTAATTTGTATTTTATGCTTCTTCTCCATATGTGGATGAGGATGCTTTAGCCTCATTTTGTGGAAGCTGTGTTTAAGATACTGTGCTGCCTCTTTGAGCATCTGAGACCTCTCTGTGAATCTTCAAATGCTTAAGCTCATCGAGCACATTTGAGAGGTATTGAAATCCAAAAACTATTAAGTCCTTTAGAGTATTCTGAAACTAGGCAGCCAGATAAGAGCTGTGGTTAATGCTTCAGTGAGGTAAAAAGTGCAACACTTCATATGAGACCTCAAAGTCAAGACAGGGTCTCAACCTCAAGATGCAAATCCATACAAAATCAGGCTTCATGGATCCCCCTGCTCAGAGACCCACTACAGAAATAAGAGAGAAAGAGAGAGAGGTTTCTATAGCATATATATCCCTAGAGTGTCTATTCATGTGAGGGAGCTACTGTAATGTAATGGCTTTCTCATATGATTATATTATCATCTGCAAAAAGAGATATTTGCATATATGTGTACACAGATATGAAATGTCGCTTTTTGTTTTAATTACAGTGCCAGTATCTCTCGCTGCTTCCATGTGAACAGACCTTAGCCCCACATAATCTCTTTGATGAAGGAAAAATACAAAACCACATGCCAAACATTTTGAGTTTTCAGCATAAACCTGGATCTATGTTGACAAGCTTTTCCCAGGGATAGTAACATCAGTAAAATATTTTCATTCTAATTTCCTGAGAGGTTGGAAAAATCAACAAAAGAATAGCATGAGATAGATTGCCAGAAATAATATTACCTTTTTAGACATGAAACCATCTCACAACATCATGTGAGTATTGAAATGCTTTAAAACATTTTCTTTAATTTGATTTGTTTGTATTTGTTCTGGGTTATGTTTTGTTTTAACTATGCCTGATTTTTCCAGCTGAATAAGAGGACTGCGGCTGTTGAGCAGAAACAGGGAGACAGATGACTGGAAAAGAAAATCGTGTCTGGTTGGGGGTTTAGAAGACAGTCTACAGTGTACAAGGGATGGTGTAGGTTTGCTTGGTGACCAGATAGGTTTCTCTGGTGTTGTTAAAACTAACATAGAAGGCAGTGACGTACAGCCATACCAGCACTGGCAGAGGTAATGAGGCTGTGGACAAATCCAGGTGGCTTTGTCCTTTCCATTTGGGTGGTGCTAAAGCAGGGAAGGCTCACTCCAGCAAGTCTGCTGGCATAAGCAAAAGTCCAGAGAGAGAGATACTTCCTCACCTGCCAGGTCAGGAAGTGCCTAGGGTGTAGTAAACAGATTTGAGTGGATCTACACAAGGGCATTTTCAACTCTGTGTCCAGAGCTACAGCGTGATGAGCCCTCAGACCTCACAGCACTGGGTTTCCTGACTATTCAGTTGTCCTGTGGGACATCTGTTCAAAGGGACTGTGGGAAAACACAATCAAAGCAATCCTGTTGTTCAAGGAAGTAGCAGGGTTGGGGAAGGAGAGGTGGCTGTGGCACAGCTCTCCGTATGCTGAGATATCCAATGCACCTGGAGAAAAGAAGAAATTGTCCTGCCTATCATAATCTGTTCCCCTTTCAGTCTCCTCTAATTGTTCACAAGCACCTCTGGAGACTTCTGAAAGGCAGCAGGAGCCAGGGAGTTAAAGAATTTGGGATATCAGACCAGTTTGCCCTAAGATGTCAACACAGATCCTGTTGAGACCACCGACGGAAGATTATGGATGCTGGCTTGTGGAGAGGTGGGCTGGCTTTACTAGAACCTCAGCTACAGAGGTGTACTTTTACATGAGAGCAGTACTAGCTCTGGGGTCTGCATGCATTTGTCTGTCTGAAATGTGCTTAGATTACCTGTAGCAGCCAGAACTGTAAAACAAGACTCTTAAAGTCCAGTCTCCCAACAAGCTGCATCAGCAGCCGTGTAAAACCTGCTGGAAGAGGATCACAGTAAGCACACAGCATTGTACATGCAAAATACTTGAGATGAATCTTTCTTTCCCACAAGAAAAAACTTCCTTCTCATTGAAACCCCGGAAAAATGACTTTTTTGTCCTTTGCCTACAAGACATTTACAGTATTTTCTGAAAACTGAATACACTACTGTTGGTAAACAGTGTTATGACTGTAACTGCAATGAAATAAAAGAGTACATTCATATAAGTTAAGCTATTTCTAGCAAAATACCAAGCCAAATTAATGTAATTAACAAGTTGATATTGAACATTGTAACTTACAGACAAGCAATTCGTAAACTATCTAACGATGTATTAAGCAAACAACAACATTTGTCAAAGGAAATATATGACATTCTGCCAACTAGAGGACTTGGCTAAACTAATACATTTTGTAGCTGGATCTAATTATTGAATTAGAGCTTCAAAAATGCTGTTATGGCAGCCTGCCTGGACTGTTGTTGTTAGGCAATAGCAATTCTTCCCTTTTCTTCCAGTGTTTTCATTCATTTGCCACACAATTTTTGAAGAATAGAGCTTGGAGGCCAGTCCAGCATCCCACATCACAATTAACAGTCAAACCTATGGGATAATAAATAGGACATACATTATTGCCCCAACCTTACATGTGACTGCCTCAATACAGTCAGATGCTTATTTCTAAACATCACAGCTAGATACTTCTTTCTAAACATTGTCCTCGGCAGCAATTCTAAAAAAAAAATAAAATCCCTGACAGACGCTACAGAGAAAATTATTAAATTACATATTTGAATTTCTCTTTCCCAATTCTTGCCAAACTGTATTCGTCTCAGGGAGACAGATCTGCAGTTTAATTAAGACCTAGGCAGCTTTCTGGTAATAATAATCTAATGGACTGGTAAACTACTTTTTCTGGTGTGTGGTGACTCAATTTCTAATACTGTTTGGTTCTTTTGACTTGTTAGAAGAGGAAAGAGTAAATACCTGTTGTGAATCTTTCAAAGGTTAAAGTGTCTCACTTCCCACAGATTTTCAACAAGCTAATAAAAGGCACCTGGGAAAAGAGGAATGTAGGTGGCTGGAGAAGGCTGACAAAAACAGGATGAAACATAGTGAGTCCTCCCCAAGCTTGTATTAGGCTTGTATTATAAGCCAAGAACATCTTCCTATCATCTTTTACCAAAGCTGACAGTCAGTAAGAACTGATTACTAATTTAGTAATTCATGAAAAATTCTATTTTGGCAAGTGAGAATGCTGTCTGAATGGGAAGTTATTAAAACTAATTGGGTCATGGAAAACCAGACAGATTGTCTGTGAACCCCACTAACAAAGCTGAGCCAACTTGGGGAATGCCTGAGAAGTTACTCTATTTTAGAACTTTGAAGCATACTGGAGCTCATTAAAAACCACATAAACCAATAAATGTAATGGAACCAGTTCCTCATACTGATTCTTCACCTTTGGGTTCTAGCCATCTGTAGTCCATCAACATAAGAACCAACAAACTAGTCCCTCTTTCCTGTCAATAGAGAGAAAGAAGACTTTGTGGGTCTGAATTCAGCCACTGTGTTTTGAATAAGGCAGGTCTTACAAATGACGTTTTTAACTCCACTGACCCTGAAGCAAATTAAGGTAAGCAGCTCAAACCTAGGCAGCTGCACTGCAGATACCTAAATCTTGCACTGGGTTTCTATTCACATTTCTGTAAAATGGGTGAAAAATATAACTAAGCCAGAAGGCAACACTTACATTATCCTTCATTCAAAGGTAACAAAGCTCGCAAGTAAATGTCCAAGATACATGCCCTACATATTCATTGCCTTGGGTATCAACTACATGCCTTAATTAAATAAACAGGGTTTATCTTTCTTTACATCACAAGAAAATTATGAATTGATTTCAAACTCTTTGTTAGGATCTCCAAGACAGACTCCATGACTGAAAGCTTTGTCCTACCCAAGGTATAGAGAAAACAGTAAGATAAGGCATATACAAACAGACCATTTGTTGTTAAACCTGTTCTCTGGAGGCTGTGTTGCTGCAGATTTATACACAGCACATAGTCTGAGGACACCATTCAGGCTCACCGTGTTTTCCAGGTAGTAGGCACAACGGAGGAGAGAAGCAGTAAAGGAACAGGGAGTAAAATGACATGTTTGCATTCTGCCACAGACTCCAGCATGCATGAAAGGACTCACTGGTATATTTAAGGTAGTGAAATAAATCAGAGTTCATCTACTTTCAACAACACTGTGAGACTGCTGGACTAAAATTGCCAAGTTCTTCCATTTTTCTTCTTTAGAACTGTCACAGATAATCTCTGGTCAAGTAGCTAGCCAGGTGCTGCTTGCCAGCCCTGCTCTCAAGATTACGGACAT
The DNA here is from genome assembly GCA_013399225.1 of Rhipidura dahli. Lineage (NCBI taxonomy): Eukaryota > Metazoa > Chordata > Aves > Passeriformes > Rhipiduridae > Rhipidura > Rhipidura dahli. Next base: position 212,268 of record VXAC01001105.1, on the reverse strand, counting down.
CACAGCCATCGTTTCCATTAGGACACCAGCCATAAGTCCAGAGCCTCTGGCTTGGCCACAAAGACTTAAACAACTACCAAGGTCTGCTAAAATGCAAATGCCTTCTTCCCCAGAGGAAAACATGAGGGGCTTGTGGAGCATTAGCACTGACAGCACTGACAATCAGCACACTGACTACCATATGGCTCTGTCTTCCCACCATTTGCATTTACCTCCCTTGCTTTCTGCCACTGTATGGGTTCCCCTGCCAGAGGCATAAAACCAAAGCGCCAAGTGGCAGAAAATAAAAGCTGAGGTTGTCCCATACTCCCATATAACCTTCCTGCCCACATCCCTCCACTGATACAGCAAATCTCACTCCAAGCCTTCCAGTGATTCACAGATGATTTAATCAGTTCTGAACAGATAGAGCAGTTCAGTTCGGAACAGAAAGAGTGCCAGAAATGCAGGGCAGCATAAAAGGACACCACTACACCCAGCATTCCATCAAGGCTTCCAGTGTCCATTACCATCAACCTGCACAAATTTTCACATACTGAAGACAGGGCATGACCCAAGAACTTGACTACAGCAGTTATTTTTCCTCCATCAGGGTAAGCATGTGCCATTTGACAGAAATAGGTGACATGAAACCCAAAGGAAAAGGCTCTCTTCAAGGACACTGTCTGGCATGCAAATTGTCCTGGGTGCACAGGTAACAATCTCCTCCAGCAAGGCACTCAAAAAATGATGAGAGAAAACTGTAGTTTTATCAGAAACTTTCACACAGCTCTTTTTCAGCATCTACAAGCAATCACTACATACAGCCGTTGGAAAACCAATACTTATGTTCCAAGTTGTTACTTGGAAAGTCATTTATATCACCTTTCCAGACATTGTATAGCATCATCGAGCAGTCATTCCTGGCTGGCTAGGAAACTTGTCTCTGGTAGATTATAATCTGGTTTTAGTAACTCATGCTTTGATCACCCATCCAGTGACTATAGCATGCAGTGTATGTTACAGGAAACTGCAATTACTGTAAAGCACTGCCAGGCACCTTCTTGGAAAAGCAGGCTCTCACACGCATGCCATGTTTTGCTACCAAAATAAGCCATCCTGGTGTACACAGTTCTTCCCTCAGGTGGAATGCACAGTAAAGCACACCATGGACCTGAGTCAAATTATGCAGCACAGTGCCAGAATGTGCCCTACAAGAACCCCACACAAGTGGGGGACACGTGTGTTTATGAACACTCATACTCAGCTGAAAGGCTGCAAGTGATGACAAATTGAAATGACTTTTGAAACTGATTTCAACAGTTAATTATGCTCACAGTTAAAACTTTGCTTTTAGAAAGATACTTATAACAGGCATTTTAGTCATCTAATTAAAATGTGATTCAGAATTCATGAGCCTGAGAGCCCAACTTCCCTGAATGTCCAAAGGGAAAGACATGAATACTAGCACATGGCTCAGGGCGCCTAAATAGTTGTGTAGAATCAGCCAGTGTAAACATCTATCTTTGCCTTCATTAGCTGAAGTTTAAGATAACCTGAAGCCATGTTCCATTTCAGGTTGGTCACCTCAACATAATTACTTTTGATGCAGCCAGGAGGTGTTGAAGCAGAGCAGAGGCGCTGTGGATGCAGTGAGAATCGCACAGCTACTGCCGCACGCAATCAGCAGCACAGCTGGAACTTCAGCCCACACTTCTGCTCCTTGCTGGCTTGGGATAGGCTTAAGCACGTACTTATGCCCTGCTCAATGGGGCCTGCAGAAACAGATTTCAGCTGTTATAACAATGCTTTTGTCTCTGGCACACATCCATGCAGGGGACTCCAGCTTCTCCGATTTCCTGAGCATTGCTAGTTTCCTGGGAAATCTGGAAGCGTCACAACGTTCTTCCCCATTTCTCTGCCAACCTGCGCTGCAGGGCAAAGGGTTCAAGTGGCTTCATTCACTTTTATCAGAGTTTCTCTTTTACTTCTGAAAAAGCATAAAGAAATATGTAGGAATTCTAGATACTAGACAGTAGATAATTCTAGACACTTCATTTCTTGTCTACTGTCCCACGGCAAAACTTAGCATTGCAAAAGATTTGCCTCATGTTCACCAGCTACTGACTTCAGTGGTTATTTTTTCATTCATTAAACTCATTTTGCGTTCTTCTTAATAGCTGTTTTCCAGCATAACCAGTGGAGTAGGGCTTTGGGGCAACTCTAGGGGCTGCTCTCCAGAGTGCAGTGCTGCTCTCTTCTCATAGCAGCTCAACACTGGCTTGTAGGGGGCCTGGAGGTGTTCAAAAGCCACGGAGGTTTCCAAATTACTGGTGGTGGCTGTGTCCCCTTATCTCCCACCCTCATCATTCTCCTGTTTTATTCCAGCGTAAGGCTCAGGAGAAGAAACAAACTAAACAGAATTATCTCAGGGGGAGAGCAGCCTTCAAGGTCAGCACAGGTAGGCAACTTGCTTTTTCTCTGTATCAGCAGCACAACTGTTTCAGTTTCATATCTCACTGGCAAAATCAGGAGCAGAACAATGTGAGGCTGCCTCGGCTTTCTGAATGCTTGAGCACGTGTTCTCCCTCTGCTCCCAGGTGGCTCTAAAGCACAATCACTGTCTTTTGTTGATGATGTTTTGCTTTCTGAAAGATTGAATTCTACATCCTGGCTTTCAAAAACCCAGTTCAGAGTGTTCTGTCTTTGCCTGCTCTAGTGCATATATAGAGGCAGTAGCAAAATGCCAGTGTGGGAGTCAGTGTAGTGTGACTGCTGCAGTTTTGACACTGAGCCATACAGAAGGCTTTGGTCTATACAGGAAATCGTTCTCTAACTCCTCCACATCCACTTTTCTGCTGGAAATTCTTTGCAGGTTTTTATTTCCCTCGCCTGAAGCTTAACAAATGAATCACCAACACAAATCGGACTCTCTTCATGAATCTTTTAAACAGCCCAGCTAGGAATCATTTCATATTCAAGAAGAGAAGGGGAGAAGAGTTAAAATCAAACCCCCCACTGACAGGCTTTTAGAAAAGGATGTCATGCTACAATGTCACCTTACCTTTGCTTTTGTGGCTGATGCTTCTGAGAAAAATGTGTAATGAACGCAATGGTAACACACAGATGTATTCACACAACATGAGCACCTTGAAGACATGTGAAATTTTATTTACCCTTACTTCTCTTTTGTTTTGGCATGCCCCTCTAACTCCCTATGCTTAAAATCTGCACCACATCTTAGGACAGACTTAACTGTGACCTTGATGTAGCTTGGAAGCTCCCCCTGTTACCTGCCAGGCAAGAAAGCGCCAGAAGAACCATTCATTACTAGCAGATTACAGTACAGCACAAAAAAAAAAAAAAACAGGGACCAAGAAATGCCCACCAAATGCTGCTTTGAGCAATGAGGCATAAGGTGGTGTCTCCACCACCTTGGACTGGTCAAAACAGTGAAATCTGACTATGTCATGAATTGTGAATCTTGGAAGGATGTGGTCCACTACAACTCTCAGCAGTTTCAGAAAGTAAGAAAGGTACCTGCAATAGAGAACTGACATTTCAAAAGATCCCATGAAACACTGTTTTGTAAATTTGGGGTTCATGGTATGCAATTATTTCATTTTGACTACACAACCTGATTATCAAGCAGATATGCAACATAAAATTATATAATAATGCTGCCACTGTTCCTCATCTCATTTAATATAATCCAAAATAATGAGTGCTTACTAATAGACTAAAGCAGGTTATTTGATACTACTGAAAAACCTGCCTAGTAAACCAAAAAAAAGTCAGGTATTTATTTTCAACCTGCTCAAGTTCTATCAAAATTCAAAGGCTCCTGTGAAAATTTTTTACTTGAAGAAAGGATGCACTGCTGCAGGGGAAGTATCTCTTTCCTTAGTCAAACAGTGAAACTACACAGACTAGCAAGAGTGCTTTCAGTGTCTGCTAGCTACAAACACTTTTGTGCATATACAGGTCTTATTCCTGTGCAAATCCACACTTTCCTGGTCTTGGCTTCAGTCCCTTCACTTTCAGCTTTAGTCTTTCCCACACTCCCCTTTCTCAAGGATTCCTGGAAACCCAAAGGAGACTTAAACAAGAAAAATAAACTCCTATTAGTCTCTGAGAAACACAGCTACCTTCTCAAAAAAATGTCAAAATGAAAAGCATTTCAGAATAATCAGATTCTGATTATTCTGAAATAATCTGAATAATCAGATTGCGCTTTTATTTAGACAACTTGTTAAATTCTGCAAGTTCTGAATATTCTGCTCCAATTTACCTCCATCACAGGAGAGAGAAGAGGTAGCAGAATTTAAGCATGGTTCAGAAATGACCAATACCAGATGGATGAGAAGTTGGACCACTGGGTTCAAAAGACAACATTCAGCAGTCAGCATAATTAGAAGCTGGTTGGGAATGACAATACCAGTGCTGGCACTGTTAAACATCTTCCTCAGCCACCTGAACAGAGGGATGGAGTGAACCCTCAGTAACACACACAGGTCAAACCAACAGAGTCAGCATGTGGGAGGCCACAGCTTTCCTCCATGGTGTCAGTAAAGCCATTATGTCCAGTTTTACATCCTCTGGAAGAGAAGTGACATCCAAGAAATGGTGTGAGCTCAGCAGAGAGCTGCCAAGATGCCTGGGGCTGGAGCCCCTGCTGGCTAAGTGAGGCTGAGAGGACTGAGCCTGTCCAGCCTGGCAGAGACACGGCTTCAGGGGGCACCCAACAGCAGCCTGGCAGGGCCTTTGGAGGGCTACAGCAGAGATGGGTCCTTTCAGAGGTGCACAGTGAGGGACAAGAGGCAACAGGCACAAGTGTCAGCAAGGGAAATTCTGGTTGATTGGATGGATGGAAAACAAATTCACTGCAAAGACAGTTAAGCAATGAAAAAAAAAAAAAACTGGTTTCCATAGAGATACTCAAATTTAACTAAAGGCTCTGAGCAACTTGTGACTTTGAACCTGGCCATGTTCTGAGCAGAGGCTAGGACCAGAAGTCCTTTTCAACCTAATTTGATTTGTGATTCCGTGGCTCTCTCAGTCTGTAAAATAAAATTAATTTCTACTTTTGAATGCTTTATATGAGCTTGTAAAGAAAGGAAACCGAATGCCTTAAAATGTAACCTTTTAATTAATACACTCAGGTAAAATGAAATTATTTATGATTTAATGTAGAAGTACTTCACAAGACTTTAATCATGCAAATGACAACTATTGCTTCCCTTCTCTACAGGTTCATAAGCTGCACTCATCAACACAATAGCTGATCAACTTCTCCTAGTGTTCTAAGCGGCATGACTAACATCTGGCACGTAGTTTGCTTCATGGTTACTGGCATTCTCTTCTATCTGTTTAGATCTTGACTTCTTTTGTTAGGGACATTCACATAAACAGGATGTTTCTCTTTCTGCCTGTGCTGATATCTTACTGATGTGAGTTCTCCTGCAATAGCCATTTTTGGCAAGGTAACATTAAAGGCGGTGATTACCAGAAAACAAAATCAAACCTGCATTCAAAACTACAAAATAAAATGGAATCTTGTCCAGATCCTGTTAGAAAAACTGCTCTCCGTCTCCACTTTATCTGATAGCAGCAAATGTAATTTGCACAGCTGTTCTTCAGGGACTTAGACAAAGGCTTCAGGCTCTGGGAAGACCTAACCTTTGTTTCTTTCTGGGCTGATTCTATCTCATTTTATAAGATCATAAATCAAGGCAAGAGAAAGAGAAAATATATTTACGCTTTTGAATGCAAAATGAATAGAAAAAGAAAAGCTGTAATTTAAAGCAAAGTCCTCCTTCCCTCCCCTTTTTCTTCCCAAGTACAAGCTCCCTGCTGTACAAATCAAAAGTATACACCGAGACAGTGCCTAAATCTTTCATGAAATGGGCCCTTCACTTGCACTTCAATGGAGCTTGCTGCGCATTAAAATTTCTTTTAATGGCAGAAGGAAATAATTCTGCAGCTAGGGCACACTGCTTCCTGCTGCACCTGCTATTTGGGCTGGATATGGGATGGATGAACTACAAAAGGGAAAGAGAATTGATTTTGGTGCCTTTTTGCTGTCTTTTCATGTGCCGCTAGACCTGAGGGTCCCTACACTCCTGTAAGGGTAGAAAACTTGTAGCTTTGGAGCTCCCTAAGGCCCCTGTTCATTACCCCTACATGCCCACACTGTGCTGCCTGACCTGCAATGTCCCCCAGCCTGCAGCAGGCATGTGGCAGCACGGGGATGGTTGGGCAATCCAGACCTCCAGCCAAGGTGGGAAGTAAGCCAGCAAGGGTGGCCAAGGTCAGCATTTCTGGGTTGCCCAGGGGCACAGCTGCATGCCAGTCCTCTCCCACAGGCAGCACATGAAATTCCCCATGGGAAGGTGTGCTTTTGTCAGATGAATGCCTCCCGGTGGTCCCTCAGCTGTCTAATCATCTCATGGATTAAGGACACACAGGGATTTTGACATGAGATGGGCATGCACCAATTTGCCCAGCTGTGGAGAACTGGATGCTCTGATGCCAGGCTATATTCTTTTCCTACTCAGCTCTCCTGCTTCTCTCCAGCCACTTTGTTGTCTGCACAAAAGTTCCCCTCACTAATCACGAGGCAGAGGATGTATGAATTCCACCTTGGTTTCCCCAAATCCCCACTATTGCACAGTATCCTCTATAACCTAGGAGGTATCTCTGCAGTTCCTTCACTCTTGTGAAGGCATCTGAGTGTTTAAATAATTCCTTTATTCTTTTCTTAAGCTGTTGACCTTCCTAATGCCCAGGCAAAACTGACTCAGACCAATTCAGCCTACAAAGTTGTGCTCTCACAGAAGCACCAGCCTTCAAGGAAACCCCCTCAAGCCCAAAAACAACAAAAAAGAGGTCTTTAAAAGATGAATCCACCCCCTCCACAATATAACATCCCATGCTTGCTGCAAAGACCAGTAACAGAAAAATCTGCCCAAACAATATCCAAGGAAGAATCAGCCACTGAAGTAGACTCAGCTGGATTACCTAGGAAGAGCAGATTCCTCCAACACAGAAGGGATATTTTTTTTCTAAATGGTAGGTATGTTCAATAACACAAAAGCTGCACAACCATCATCCAAATACTTGTTTTTATCTCTGTGCAGGCAAGTCTGGCTCTGTTCAGTCACATCCTGCTTTACTACACAACTCCTGTGTGGAATCCTTCCCCACATGTTTTTGAGTTACTCAAGTTACCTCTAATGCACCCTTCCTTGTATTGTTTAGGTATAAACTTCAGTTATAGACTGATGGGTAGAGCAGGGAAGAGCCCTCATTTCCTTATACTTTAACCAAGGAGTATGTTTTGGTGTCTGTTGCAGTTCTATTTTTACCTGGCATCAGATATGAGGTATAGCTTGTGCTTAGAATAAATTTTCATCATTGCTTCTTGAAGCTGCCAGTGAGTTTATTAAAACTGAAAAGGTAAAACCCCATATTCTTTTATGTATGCTATTTTCTCCAGTTCCTTTTGTCTGAACCAGAAGCAATTGAATCTAAACAGCTTTTTAAAGACAAATTTAAGGAAAATATGCGCTAGAGGCTGGGGGTGGTGGAGTTTTTTGTTGTTGATTTTGGGGTTTTTTTCTGGAGAACTAGATGTTCACTTATGATAAAAATATGTCCAACATAATGTTGCAGTATGCCCACATTTCCTCCTGGGCTGTTTTTGTACATTCTGTATCATATTTGATTTCAGCTTGTTTCTCTATGTTCAGAAGCAATTGGTAACCTGTATCCACACTGGATGTTTTTATGAAGACTTGTACCAAAGCACAGAGCTAAGACCAAAGTTCATTCACACTTGTGAGGTGTTACTGATAATTTTAGAAGTTTGCAATGATAGAAAAAATGTTTTATCTTCCTCAGGCCATGTTTATTTGGAATATTACAATAAGACATGAGAAAAGCTGTTAGAAATGGCACCGAATACCTTGAGTTGCAATTTGATCTTGTCTGCATAGTTTGTGCCCAGTCACTGGATTCTCTGAGAACTGACAACAAATAACTGCCACACAAGGCTAGGAAGCTACATGCCATAGCTGCTCCCTGTACTCATTCCTCCATTCTCATCTTCTAATGCTAATTAACCCCAAACTCTGACTGCACAGCTGAATCATGACTACCAGAAGGCAGATAGGTGGGTAGCCCCCCACCTATATCTTTGGATTTCTATATGTACCAGAGTAAGAACTCACTGTCTGGAATGGTCTTTCCATAGTCTTGTGCAGTAAAACATCTTTAATTCTGTTCCAACTTCAAAAGACAGCAAAAAATTATCTTTTAATCCAGTGACTTGCAGATGGCTGTTACCTAGTTGGGGTTTTTTTTAGTGTAGTTTATCAATTCTGCACCAGTATTGTTGTCTCTTTGACACTAGCAGACTTCAGTTTGCAGTGGGCTTTTTTTCTTTCAGAAATCATATTCCATTGTCTCTGCAATCATTGCCTATTCTCATTTTCACACAATTGCTGCTTTATTAAGCAAAGTATTTAGAAAGTTCCTCCCAAAACCTTTACATTGAGTGCTTTTCAAAAACTAAATGCTAACAGAACAATTTCTCTCCCATCACTAGAATGTTAATTAGCAGGCTGTTTTTCTCTTTTTTTTTTCAATCTTCTCAGATCTGTATGTGATGGTTACGACACCATACTGATGTGGGCGGCAGAAGAACCAGAATAGAATAAAGAAATATTAAACCAGCACGTTGCCTGTCCTAGTGAAGGGATGCAAGAGAAAATGTTATGGTGGGAAAGTCTTGTGAAAGAGGAAGCCAAGAAATGAAAGATAATTTTTATAGTTTACTTTGGACTGTCTAACAAATATCTGCTCCTGTGTTTACACTCTGCAGACCCGACTGCATAATTTCACATGGCACAGGATCGCTTTGGAAGGCAACAACAGCAGAATGAAGCCAGTATTGATGCTGCATCAAGTCAGCCATGGGACAAGGTTCACACATCCAAAATTACTGCTTCATTACACATAGGCAACTGAATAATGCAGCACTGGCATTCACAGAGCTATGCTCATGCTCTAATTGGTTGCTCAGCTTTAATTACAGGCAGACGTGGTAGGAACATGCATGGAAATGAAGTCTTTGTTGCAGAGATGCTTGGAGAGCGAGGGTTCCAGCAGCAATCACCAGCAAGTGGCAGCCAGCACTAGAAAGATTAGACCTTTCTAAAGACACTGAAGCCAAGAAGGCAGTAGGATACCTGGCAGTGAGTAGATGGGCACAGGGAAACACAGGCTTCTCCTCCACACCACTCATTCATTCCTAGTGGACAGTCACCCTCCTGGGAGGAAGGTGTTGGAGAGGGAGGTGAGGTAGCTCACACCTGAAGCTCCAGAGCCAAACCACCACCCCTGGTGTCACCACTTGGAACATGCAGCCATGTACAGGCTTGCACAACAGCCTCCTCACGTGCTATGCATGGCTTTTAGTATCTCTCTCTTCAGACTGAATAGCCACCGTGGCATTTGGTGTTTACTACAGCTTTTGACAAACTGAATTCTGACAAAACTGAGCACAAGTCCTCTGAAGAAGCAAAACTTTACCCAGTGAGAAAATTTCCTGGCCACCTCCGTGGCAACCAAAATATTCTGCTGAAGGGACAGGGAGATCCACAACATCACAGAGCAGCTTGTCCCGTCAGTGTGAGTTCAGGTAATGCCTAAAGGAACTCTATGAAGAGCATGATCTGTGAATGTGTTTTGTAGAGGTATAGTGCAATATACATGTGCACTACCTGCAGTAAACAATGTGATGGGATTGCTTTGACAGATGTACAGCACTTACATAAAAAACAGATCCTTCCATCATGGCGAGGAGGTTTCAGATGAAAATCCTGTCTCACCTCAGGCATAAGACTTACTGTCAATCTTGAGCAGGGATTGTTATCCCCAACACTGTGTTTCTAAAACAATTTTTCAGGAACACATTGTCATCACACTGCCAAGGCTCACAGTTCACATATTCACAGAACCACTGAGACTGGAAGGGATCTTGGAAGCCACCCAAGCAACCTCCTCTAAGGTTACTTATTGCCTCTTCAAGTTATACCCTTTCCAGGTTTTCTCCTTTTTATTTTTTTTTTTAATTATTATTTAAAAATACCTTTGTTCTAGGCAAGGGGAAACACTTTTTTTCTCCTGATTTGCTGAGATGGTTTCAATAGACCTGACAAGTGTCAACCAGTCAGGAGGAAATTCCAGCAGCAGTTACATAAATCCCTGAAAACAGGCATGTCTAGGGACGGAGCTCTGATGCTGAGCCATGGCTGTGTCAGTACAGGTGTTGCCAGACTTAAAAGAGACAGCACTACATTAGTAACCCTCATCTGAATGACCCCAGGTCAGTTCTAGTTGGATGAGATGGGCGTTTAAATATCTTCACATCAAAGAAAAGGGAGAAATTATTACACCTGCATCCTCCACTTTAATTTTTAAACCAATTCATCCATTGGGGTTTTCTCTAATCAAAATGCTACCTCCAAAAAAAAAGTCTGCACTAGATATATTATAACAGGCAGAGCAACCCCTTTCTCCTGTTGTGCAGCAATAGATCATTAAAGACAGGAGCCTGGGCTGTGCTGAAGACAGATAATATTGCAGTCAGTTCCCAAAATAAATGTCAAAAGCCCAGCAGGCTCCTCTTCTCTCTGCATCGTGGAGGACATTCCACCATTGTTTCACTTTCTGTGGGAAACAGGCACTCCAAGGCCTCTAGAGGTGTTTGGCAGCTCAGTAGCACTGGGCACCTCCAGGGTGAAGCACCACAGGGGGGACTGAAACCAGAACCTTCCACTGGGGTCTCCTGAGTTAGAGCACCACACCCACAGCTATCCAGCTGGCAAAAACTAGGTATGGATATGGCTGGCCTGAGAGCAGAACTTGCAAGGGATGTTCCTGCTTTGCATCACCCCCAAGCCTTTCTCTGGTCACACCACTTGGTCTGAGGACAGAGCTTGGAGCACGTTCTGGCCTCCTGGTCTCAAGGACACAGACCCTTCAGATGATGCAAACTCTCCTTCAGCAGCAGTTTGTTGCCAGGGGAACTCTCCAATTCCTAATGTGTTGCAAGAAAATCCCTCTCTCCCCGTGTTTTTCAGTGTGTTTAGAGAGTGTCAATCCCAAGGTTACCAGTCCCCAGGCTTCCTCTCCCAGCTCTCCCCAAAGTGCCGGTAACGAAGCAATCAGGACAGTTCAGCAATCAGTGCCTTGATATAATCCTTCCTCTTTGTCAGTCAGTAGGAAATAAATTACTCACTGGTGCCTGCTGCAAAGATACCACCCAGGCACAGATAACATCCCTAAAAAGGATGTTTTTGTGAAAGACAAAGACTAATCAAGGATTCCGCAGCTGTCGGAGGAAGGTATTTTCTATGGCGAAGAAAATACCTCATTTTCCTGAATATTTCCCGTGTGATTTTACCTTCATGCAAATTGTAAGCATAGAGACTAGAGCCCCCGAGATCTCTAGAGGTTCTGTGAATTTTCAACATCATTAAGCCTAAGATTAAATTAAATTGGAAGCAAAATATAAACTTTCTGATGTCCAATATGTCTATTCTTACATAACAGTTACATGAAGTGAAGGAGAGGTATAAGTGGCCTGGAGGAAGGCCATAAAGAATTTCATCTTTTGACACAATCTAAATGGCAAAGCTGGAATGTAAATTGAAATCCTGAAATAGCAGCCACTGAAGCACTTCTTGATAGGCATAGGTTTAGCTTAGAAAAGGATTCTTAATGGTCCAAATATTTTTGTAGGTACTTGGCTGAAGAATGAATTGCAATAATTCTTTTAACTTCGCCACCTGTTAGAAGAGGATGCAGCCCCAGCTGATGCTGGGCCTAACCACTCAGAGTGTCCAGATCAGTGTTTGGGAAAATACAGAATTTTTGTTGTGGTATTTGAGGACAAACTTTACCAATTTCTTTCTAACTGTTAGAGACACCTTTTTGGCACATGCTTATTCTCATATAAATTCTGGTTTGGCAGTTTAAGAAATCTATCAGCAGACTACTCTGTTCAAAGCAAGCTGCCTAGTGCTGAACATTTCTGCAACATGCATTGATTTCAAAAAGGTAAAAAATGTATTTTTACACCAATGTTTAGCTGCTTAACTCTGCAATTTATCTCATCACTCCTTTAAAAAAGCAGATGAGACTGACAGCTCATTTTTTTCATCTTCTTCATGATGATAGAATTAGAATTCTATCACCTTGAGAAGACACGGGGATATTCAAGTTTGGGAACTTTATGTTTAAGTTTATAATTTTCCTTTGAAGCACCATGTCCAAAGACTTCAAAAAGAATTTTCCTGTGCAAAAAGGAAAGGATGAAGGAAGAGTGGGAAAAAAAATTGCTGTAACATTGCAAGACACATTGGTTGATCTCACAGTATAAAGAATACCTTGGAAGCTGTACCTGAATTTATCTTAGTGTTTACTGAAGCCAAACTCTCTGCAACCAAAGATTTAATAACTGCAATTTGCAAATGACTGCTGAGTCTTGTATACTTCTTCGTCATACTTTTGCTGTCAATCCTTTTTTCATACCATGTGTTAAAGGAAAACCAATTCAGATTTTATAAAAGTAGTTGATAAATCTTTCTGCTCCGTGGGGTTTCTGCTCTTATTCCCATCACAGGACTAATGCACAAGCAGGACAGACCAAAACAAGTCTCTAATTAGCTAAGCTAATTAGTACAAACATAGGACCCAAACCTTTTACACTACTCTAGGAGAGGAAAAAATGTAATTTCAGTTCCTGCTCTTAGTTTCCCCTGTTAAAACTGAACTCTTCTCCTGGTATTTACACACCTGAGAGCCTGCAAACATTTACATGCCATAGGAGGTTAACACAATCAAGGAAACAGGGATATATCCATGGGCATAAAATAGTCAGCAAATATCCTAAAGGATGCACTCCTTCACAGCTAAAGCACATACACATCTCTGTAGCTAACCTATTAGTCGTTTTAATTCATTTGTAAGTGGGAAACGTTATTCTGATACTATTTTTGCCAAAAAACAAGTTTGGGGTTTGCTTTGGTTTGGTTTTTGGTGGTTTGGGTTTTTTTGTTTGTTTGGTTTGGTTTGGTTTGGTTTTTTGCCTGGATCAAAGGAAATTGGAATTTCTTAAAAGCTGAACTTTGTAAGACTACCTTTCTTTCATTACTTAGTCAGTTCAGTTAAAAAAAAAAGGCACAGAGCATCTAGATACTTTGGGAGTTGTCTTACCTCCAGTAACATCTGTGTGATACAAACTGTGTGATATCAGCCCTTCCCCACAATAGCGTTCACCTTCCAATGAAATACAGCAGCACAGACTCTTGACCAAAACTCAGTCACCTGAACACACACCAAAGGGACTCCCAGGAAGAGCAAAGTCTTGGAGGATGATTCATCAGTGAAGGAAAATTAGGGTCTGCTTGCCCAGAACAAATATGTAGGCAACCTGGATCAAGAGGTAGGACCCATTGCAATTTATTTATTTTAGTGCATGGCTATGATATATATAGATATAGATATATATAGATATATATATAGAGGTGATGGATTTCATGTCCGATGAAGGCCACAAAAATGGTGAAGGGTCTAGAGCACAGATCTCACGAGGAACAACTGATGGAGCTGGGATTGTTTAGCCTGGAGAAGAGGAGGCTCAGGGAGACCTCAGGGAGGCTCTCCACCCTAAAGGAGGTTGTGCTGTGGTGGGGGTTGGACTCTTCTCCCAGGCAACAAGTAAGAGGACAAGAGGATATTGCCTCAAGTTGTGCCACAGGAGGTTTGTGTTAAATACCAGGAAAACTTTCTTTTGGGGAAAAGGTTGTCAAGCATAGGAGCAGGCTGCCCAGCAGAAGTGGTGGAGCCCCCATTCCTGGAGGTATTTAAGAGATGTGTAGATGTGGCACTTAGGAACATGGGTTAGTGGTGGACTTGGCCATGTTGAGTTCATGGCTGGAGCCAATGATCTTAAAGGTTTTTTCCACCCTCAACCATTCTTTGATTCTATATCCAAAACTGCTGCCAAAGGAGAGACTCTGAGCTGTGCTGGGGCAGAACACCAGCAGGTGCAAATTCTGTCATGTATGGGAAAAGGCAGCAAAGGTGGCCAGTGCCAGGATATGAAAGAGTGGGGCCAGAGCCTGGGAGGTACTTTACACAGGTCCAGGTGTCCTGCTGCCAAGGGGAAGGCTGCACTGGGAGAGTGGGGACTGGGCCAGACAGGGTGGGTGGGTGAACATGGACAGGAAGCATCGGAGAGAAGATTGCTTGGTTGGTTGGAAATACTGAGGATGCCTTCAGAAAGGCTGGGGAGGGGAATTTCCTAGAGCAGCTGAGCTTGTCCCCAATGGTTTCATCCCCTTTGTGCTCTCTGCTGTAGTTGGGTGAGGTCATTCCTCCTTCCTCTTCCTCTTCGCTTTTGTGGTGAAGTGACATCTTTGGCTCCACACCGGACAAGGGCAGAGCAAACTGTGATTATTTCCTTCCCAGGGCAGGTCAGGTCTCTGTCACTGAGTGTAACACTGGGGCTGCCTTAAGGCTTTTCAAGGCCAGAAACACAGTTGATGAAGGACCTACAGCCTCCAGTGGCAGAGGGGTTGCTGTGTTTCTGCTAGGCAGCTCAGGCCAGTACACACAAGAAGCCAGCTTAGTGTTTTCTCTGGTTCTTAGAGTTTCTTTCCAAGTATTCATTTGGAAATCCCATATTCCCTAACAGATACACTTCACACTCAATACATAGGCCTTCACAAGAAGGGCAGTGGCAGCCTGCCTGGTTGACTGTCCATCCAACAGAAAAGGGGTTGGTGATTCCAAGCCAACTTTATCCTCAGCCTTGCAAAACCTGTATCTAGCATAAACTCAGTACCATTTAGGCTCCCCTGGCTGGATCTGCACATCTTTTCTTTGAGCTGGGATCATACTGCAGAGCAGCCACACAACCCCATGTTCACCTTTGCATTTTGTTGGTGTTTGCAGGGCAATTGGGTGGTCATGGGCTAGGTGACTTTCAGAGGAAACTCAACCAGGTGCTGTGATTCGGGTGTGCAAAGAGAAAAATGCATTTTAAACTTTTCTGGGAATGTAAAAGCCCAGATGAATGACTGGGGGCATTCACCTGAAGACCCAGACTAACCCTGCTTTGGAGTAAAGGGGCAAATGGCATACAGTGCAGGTGCAGGGGTCCCAGCATGGGCTTCTTCAGTCCTTGGATTCACTTTTGTTACACACATCCAAAACTGGACATTCAGAGAAGAAGGAGATGGATAGAAATCCCTTTTTCTCCTTGTCTCTGTTTTGAGTTATAGCCTTGAGAACATAGAAAGGGCTGTTTGGAAAACCTGATAGTGGTGGAGGAATTCAGATAAGCAGGAATTTCTAATATATGTGACTGTTAACCAGCCACCTTTATTCAGTACAAATTCAGCATAAAGCAAGCAAAAGGGAAGGGGGATTAGGGAGATAAAGTAGGAAAAATGGTGCTAAAGCACTTGTAACAAACACTAAAAATCACCATATAAAAATATAACAGCTGAAGCCAGAACAAAACTGTGTGCCTGACAGTACATTTGATATAGCAGAAAGATGTCTGCTAGAGAATTCATGATATGAGCATTTAGGAGAAATAAGGATAAACTATTATTAGAAAAATACAGAGCATGCAATGCCACTTATATCCAGAAATGTATTTTTAATCAATGTTCCTCATATTGCAGCTTTAAAAGCTTTTAAAAAGCTTAGCAGTTCAGCAGTCTTTTGTAAACATAAATCAGGTGGTGTGTCAGTGGCACTGCAACCACACAGACCAAACCTCAGCTGTTCAGTGAGCGGAATCCCTACCGATCCGATGCGCAATTTAACTTGCCTGGTGGAAGCCTCTAATCTCTCTTGTTCCCAGGTTATTTGGAGGCAGCAGCTGATAACCACAGCTCTGCATGCACAGATAAAAACGTGACTCTGAGCCATCTGCAGGAGCGGACGAGCTGCTCTTCCTGCCGTGTGCGGCGTGACCGACCCTCAACTGGCTGTGGAACCAGTGCCCGGAGCAGGATGTGAGGCTGGCCCAGAGGTCAGACAGACACCAGCAGGCACCCACCATGGGCTGCAGCCCTTCCCACACACCCACAGCTGCATCGTGCTTGCCAGGGCCAAGGGTTGTTAAGACACAGGCAATCAGCAGGGCAGTAAGGTTGCTGAGCCCCAAAACACAGCAGGCAGCCTCAGGGATTTATTTTCAGTGTCAGACAAGAGCACTTTGGTGGAGAGAGGAACAAGCCTCATAGGCCCAGGCAGTGTCCAGGAAGGAAAAATGATTAATAGGGAGCCAAAGCTCATCTAAATCCACCTGTATTTCAAATCTCTAAGCCAGTGTGCTAAAATACCCAACACACTGTGCAAAGTGAGCCTAAGAAGGAGACATAATATCTTTGCCTAAAACTAATGGTTTTCTTAGTTAATTCTTTCTTTCTTTCTCCTATTTCTGTGAGAATTCATGGACTTTTAAACACCATTTAAATGAAATTTCAAGCACTCGCAATCTGCATGCTGGCACCTAACACAATGCAAGATTCTCTGGCCCATTGCTACACAAAACCCCTAGGGCACTGTAGGAGAAAAACAGTAATCAATAAAATACTACTGCATGTGCCATTTAAGCCAAAAGGTGTGTTCTTCAGAGAGCAGTGCTTAGAGAACAGTCTTCTGTGAGCATGCTGGTACTCAGATCTCATTAAATAAAGCACTGTCAGGTTAATTAGTTAATGTCTTGTAAGCACATTGAAGAAATAAGATATTAGGTATATCAGTGTGAGCTGTCATTTATTTCAGGGATGGTTGGGCACATTCTGTATTTGACTGTGCCCATACAATCACCTTTGGCTTCAATTGTGGGAGCTGAATAAAGACAGGATATCAGATCAGGACAGAATCTGGCCTTTAAAAATGCTGCTTTTAGCATCAGCTATCTCCTGACTTTAAATTCTACCCCAAAGCGGAGAAAACTGTTTTCTTATACAAACAAGAGGAATATTACATCAGCAAAAAGCAGTTCTCCCTTGCCTGCCATTCCACTCAAGCCACAGAGCAGTACCATCTGCTCAGAGGGAAGCAAGCTCAGGCAACTCTGAGACAGACAAATCATGAGGAATACCACAGAACAGTGGTATGGACAACAGGGGAGTTGTTACACCATGACAGATGCACACCCACACTACACTGGCTCCTGAGAGATCTGCAGGAAAAATCACAGCTAGACACATCTGTGCCAATGTCAAAAGGTAAGGCAGATAAACACCCTAAAATGCATCTCATGCAGTCCTGTAAGTGTACTTGAGAGGATTGTGTTGAGGCAGGAAAATACTGGCTAGAAAGCTATCAATAAAACAACTCTCCTAGGAAAATATCACCTCTAGTCCTCCTTAGTATTTATGCCCTCCTTTAAGTTGGCCTTCTCATGTCCCTTAGACTAAAAGCTCAGTGTAAAATCCTCCAGTATACCTATAAAGCAAGATGCCTAGAGTCTGAAACAAGTGAGGTATCCCTAGAAGGATGGTGGGGTTTGGGTTTGCCCTCCAGAGAGATGCTGTGAGGGTGGGAACAGGCACACACCTCCTGCCAGAAAACTTCATACCACCAGCAGTGGTCCCTGGCCACACAGTTGTGCCTCTGTGCTCTGGTGAGACCAGCAATTCAACCAAGAAGGACACCATCTAAGCCACACATTTAACACCTGCACACAGAAAATATTTGGAAAGCTCACCTCCCCTGATGCTCAGACAGTGCATGGTAAGCATGAAGCCAGTACAGACCTCAGTTCTTTGGAGCTAACACAAATGATTACATATAATTATTTATGTATTATTTCATAATAATTATAGAAGATAACTTATGTGCTGCAGGTTGTTGGCTGTTTACTGCTTAGAGCTTGACTGTATTAACAAGTTCATAAATTAAGTTAATAATTAATATTAAATGAATTAGTGTATGTTGCTAATTTTGAATTCTATTCTTTCATAAGTCTCAGAAAGGGCAATATGATATTGAAGAAAAAGCAGCTATTTATCTCAAGGTAAACCAGTATTATTACTATAGAATAAAAGATGGTCCTTGCATGGGACTAAATTTGAATATCCCAGAATTAATAACCTTGAAGGATCTGCCTGCATGTAAATACACCTTTCTGCCCATTCAACTGCACAATCACTCTGCAAAACCTCAGAGAAAGCAATTTAAATTTTTTTTAACAAATGCAAAGAGTGAAACAAATCAGGTAGCTCCAAAAGGCCAAACTATGAAAAAATAGATTTCATTACTGAAGCAAAAGACAAGACCATTTGGGAAATTGGAAGCATGGATTATTACCTCCAAAGACTCAAAAAGTCTCTTTTACTACATTGACTTTTCCCATTCATTATTCATCAGGGATGCCAAATTAGGCAATCTTCATGTCAAATCACTCCTCAGCCAGCCACAGCTGTGCCAGTCAGGGGCCAGCAGGGCTGGTATGGACCCTGTGTGATCTGTGGCTGAGGGTCACACCAGCCCTGTTCCACCTTTCTTGGACAGGAGTTCTGGGGCACATTAGGTCTTCTGCCTGCAGGAGCAGGGAAGTGTTTTGCTTCTCCTTGAAAGAGGAGCTGCACAATTTCAGGCTCCAGTACCTCCTTACCATGACAAAAAATTCCTTGTAGGACTTTATCCCAGGCTTCTTTATATTCTTACACCACTAAGAATTTTGGAGGAAGTCAAGGGGGTTAGGAGCAAATAAAGGTAAAAAATAGATTGGACAGCACCAAGAATACTCTTCTGTCAGGTGAAAGCACATCCTGTCACCATGCCTTCTGCGTGCCCCTTCACCTTTACTCTGCCACTATGGCATTTGGTATTACTTGCCCCACATTTCTGTTGGTTCCTGCACCCCTCGTCTCAGCCTCTGTCATTGTTTTCCTCCCCACAAAGGACTTGCAATTTCCACTCTTCATTATCAGTCTCTCTCTTCTTCCAGAGTAACTTTTAAAGGCTGTACTAGGAGGCTGGGAAGAGTTAAAACTCCCTGTATGTGTCCAACAGTTCTCCACTCTCAGGAGCAGAAGAAATGCATTGTCCCCTGCAGTCAGAGGGTAAAGAGTGGAAGAGAGCACAGCCTTGGGGATATGCAAGGCCCCAGTTCTGAGGGGAGCAGCAGTGGTCAGGGACTGAAGCCCCTGGTTAATCCACCCCAGCATCCCAACAAATCCCATGTCCTGCAGCATCACCTCACAGCCCAGTGTCTTGGGTGGTGCCAGCCTGGGAAATAAATACGAACAGGGTACACATAAACCAGCCCATTTCTTTGCCAGTGCTATTTCAGAGCTGGCCTTTCCCAGATAATTTTAGCTTGCTTTACCGGTTGATCCCTAGAGCAAGGGGAAATTCTGTTTTTTCTCTTAACGTTGTTATACAATGTTGTGATGAGCTGCACACATACAGCCAGAGGGAAAATGAGGCTTAGCTAGTACTACTTCTTGGCAACCAGTTCTTAAACAGATGTTCAGCTGTCGTAAGAGGTATTGTGGTCGTGGGCTGGGCTCTAGTACAATGTGCAGCCAAGGATGCAGTGACAATTGTACAGGATTAATTAAACTTCCTGAATGACCTCACTTCAAGGCTCTGCAGAGACCAGATAAGAATCGCACAGCTTGGCCAAGAGCCTTAAAAGGGAAAGGAAAGGGAGGGAAAAGGACTTTCTGTAAACGTGGACTTCTTTCTCCGGGTAGTGGCGCAGCACCTGCAGGGCCTGGCAGGGAGGGGGGCAGCACGGCTGCTCTCACTCACTTGGAGCCCAGAGAGATGAATGGGTCGGATGTGCAAAGCAGACAGCCACAAGCAACCCTGGAGCTCACAGCAGTGTGCAGAGCCAGTTCCCTCTCCAGCTTCCTTGCAGTGCTGCCGCCCTCATCCCTTTCTTCATTTCATTTACACAGCACTTCCCATCCATTCCAGGATCCCAGAGCATGGGAAGACCCACCAACACAAAGCTGGGGCACCTATGTTGCAAGCAATGCAATTTCTTAACTCACTCCCTTGATCACCCACACCTCAAACACACCAAAATCTGGCACAGTCCAGTTGATTTCCCACAGACAAAGCATGAAAGAAACCATTACAAATTTGGCTCCTCTTTCCTGTGCCAATCTTCCAACACTACTCTAGCAGATTTTGCAAGATGAAAACACCCCGTGTACACCTGCTTGCCACTTTCCTGGATGTACAGCCTGCACCTTGTGTTGTACTACTGCAGCAGCCTCTGTCAGGCTGTGGTGCAGCACTCACAGTGAACTGCAAAGGTGCTGGAATATAATGACACCCTTGGCCAGGAATGAAACACAGGCACTGTGGAACTAAACAGGGCCAGGACACAAACTTGAACACAGCCCATATTGTTGTACTTCTAGCAGGCTTCCTGGCCCAACTGTGTCTCCCAAGACAATGGCCAGGCTTATTTCAGGGAACACCACAATGTAGTAATTAAGATGACCAAGGCTACCTGGTTCTGGGGGAAAGAGCTCACCCACCAGCAGCACAGCATCCTGTTGGAATGATCAGGATGTGGCCCATTCTACTTGTTCATCAGGGTGATCATGCAAAGCCCAGAGATGTCCCCTCTGGCTGGCCTCTGGACTTGGGCCAGCTTACACACCTTCACCTGGGAACAAGGGATCCTTCATCAGGGCTGCATGGATATAGTCAAAGGGATTCAAGTGTTTATTTTCCTTTGATTTCAGACATAGTAACACCTTAAACATACAGTCTGAATTTCCCCACAATGCTGGGAGCAGGATTTCACGTCTCAGTAAGTGTCATGCTCCCCTGGGATGATCCTGCTTTCCTCCAACCCCACATCAGTTTTGGTGGCTCTCTTTTCCACCACACTACATCAACCTACAAAGCAAGGGCACTGGGTACCTGGCTGCAGGAGCAGTGTGGCCTTCAGCCAGAGCTGGTGTGAAGGAGGAGGGATGCTCCTTTCCACAGCAGGCAAATGGATCGTCTTAGACACAAGAAGTGCAGCTGGAGAAACGGGATTTGCGGTTCTTAGGGAATAACATGGCTGTGGTTCTCTGCACAGCTGGTGCTTGCTGTGTCCTACAGTGCCTGGAGAAAACATGCTGCCAGCATACTCCAAACTTGGAGCTTAGTTTGCACACCTTTCCCATCAGCATCTGGGATGTGCATCAGGCACCAAATTAAGTTCTTAAGCTCTGCTCACTCAACCCTGCTGCTGACCTAAAAAGAGGGTTGGCTCACAGAACTTATGGGAAAGACTTCAGAAAGATACCCACAGAACAAAAAATATTCTCCTACAAAAATTGTATTTCTCAATGTAGGAAATTTCTTTGGCCTTTCCTACCCACAATCCTGAACAGGAAATCAGTGTATCAAGAAAGCAATCAGAGGAGTTGCTCATATTAAGGATTTTAACACTACACATATATCTAATGTATTTACATGTTGATCTTACTGTGTTATACAAAATACCTAGGGTTTTGAAAAACTGCTGGAGAAGGTAAAAGATCAGAAGAGGTAAATAACTTGCTCAAGTCCCACAGCAAATCACTGATAAGAATCAAGAACAATCTATGTGAAACAGCAAAACAGAGCAGAATCCAAAGTGATTGGCAAGATGCCTATCAGTTTCAAAGGGACCACAATTTAATCCCTGGAGTCTTGACTTCTAACCTGACCTCCTTGTGGCACAGCAGATTATCAGCTGAGAAGCTGCTGTTTTCCAGGCTGATCAGCATGATGAAGCATGTGACATGCATCTTAATAAGCAACTTATGATAAATGTGTTTTTAAGTACTGCTTAACAAAATAGGTCTGGTAGATATTAAAACCATCAAAAATGTGATTTTTTCCCCCCGCTAGGTTTATTTGCTCTATGTGATCCAGGCTCCAAGTCCCTGCTATTCATATATATCCCAAATGTCTAGAAAATTTATCATTTGCTTCAGCTAAACACAGTAAGTTTCCCTCCCAAATACAGAATCTACCCCATGAAATTTAGAATAGCACATTCAAATGCAGTTAAACACTTTCATTTAATCTTTTAACATGTGTTTAATTACTGCATGGCTTGATCTCCTGGTGCCTTCCCTTCACAACTGAAGAAAGGAAGAGCTGTGGATGCCACCAGGGTCCTTATGGGGCATCTCTCATCTGTAAAATAAAGAAAATAACCAAAAGGTTGTGCTGCTTCTGTGGCAAAATGAGATGAAGACAACAGACATCTGTATCTGACAACACACATCTTGTAAGGAAGGCAGTGAGCAGCCTGGGTAACCAAACACCCCAAACCTTGAGCACCCTGGGTAACCAAACACCCCAAACCTTGAGCACCCTGAGACATGGGTAGAAAAGCCAGATGTTCTCCCCCAGGCTGAGCCTGCCTGGAGCAAGAGGTAAGTGCAGAACTGTCCCTGGCAGCACCCAAGAGCCACGTGCTCCTCCGTGCCCTGGGCTAGTTCTGGCCCTGCACCAGAACGTGTGACCTGAGCTTCCAGCAGGAGACAAGGATGGCTGGGGATGCCAGCAAACATTGAGCCTGTACCAGAGGGCCTGATGAGCAGCACTCACACTGGGAGAAAACAGCACTGTTACATCCTCTGCACACTCACAGAGTAACCACACCTGTGCCTTTTGCTGTTGGAAAGATACTGTTATTGGAAAAGCACTCTGCAGAGCACATATTTTCCTTGTTGTTTTCTTCACTTGGGGCTCAATTTCACTTTAATCCCCTTAAAAGCACACTCTCAAACACGCTTAGTGACCTTGTGCAGATTCCCAGCTGAATTCTTTCTGTACAATGCCCAGACTTTACCTGTAATAACTTCTCAGTTGGAAAAATAACAATACGAAACAAAAAAATTATTAATAAATAAACTATAAATCAGTTGTTAAAATGAGCATGTTAACCTGCTTACAGTGGAAGAACAGAGCATGATCTTTCCTGAAAGCTCAGTCCACCTCCTGATCAGACATGTCAGTGGCAGAGCCAATGCCACTATGAATTTATTGCCTGTAGACCCAAGGTTAAAAGGCTGATTTATGCCTAGCAGTAGAGCAATGGTTAGAAAAGCCCTTCTCAGCCTAGAGATTCAGATGGAAACAGCCCCCAGGTTCAGAAATTCTTAATTCCAGCTCAGGCCTGTGATTAAAAACAAAAGGCATCCACAGTTTAAACAAATGTTGTGTGACCCACAGGACAACAAGTGTACAAACACAATCCTTGAGGACTTATTCTCACAAGCTCGACAAATGTTATTACCCAAGGATTAAGCAATTTTTCAGTATGGTTTAGAAATTATATTGATAACAAAACAACAATAAAATTTATCTAAATCCTTCATAAGGTTTTGATGTAAATCAACATAATTTGCATGCAAATTGTCTTAGATGAGATGAAACTCAGAAACCCTAAAAATGGCCCAGAACTCAGCACTCTCAGATTTAGGAGAAAAAGGGAAAGAGAAGAGTTGGACAAGTTTTTTCCACTGTTTTTTTTTTTAATATCACAAGCTTTATTTGCTTTAAAAAAAAAAAAA